>CM055122.1:10247367-10672367 GCA_029206835.1 Rana muscosa | reverse complement strand
AAATCCAACCTGCCAAGCAGTGTAAATTTTGTCGACTAAAACCATTAAGATTACTAAAATGCCATTTTAGTCAAAAGACTAAAACTTATATTGACATTTGACGTCAAAATTAACACTGGTCTGTAGTGCATGTTCATACCTCCATAACATATTAGATTTTTCACTCCAGCAGTATACTGTATAATGAGTTTGGAAATTGTAGAGAAATGCATGAAATTTTTAACTACACAATTTTAGATGGCTAAAATTAGTTTTAGTCGCCTAAATACGTCTACAACTAAAACCATTGCAGGAGGCTAAAATGGGACTAAAGCCTTGTACACACGGGCAGGAATCCCATTGAAAGAAAAAAAAAAAAAAACTTTGGTTTTCTCAACGGTATTCCTGGCACGCTTGTCTTACCAAGCCCTGTGTACACACGTGCCATTCAAAAGAACCACCGTTCTTTTGAATGGCAAGAACGCGGTGATGTCATCGACTACAACGAGCCGGCACTACCCCCTTCCCTACACTACCCTTGTATGCTACCCGCGCATGCGTCGAAGTCTCATCGAGCATGCGCGGGTTTCCCTGGACAGGTAAGCATACAGACGACCGGGTTTCTCGGCGGGTTCTCTATTTTTCTCGTCGCGATTCCCGGCAGTTTTCCTGCCGAGAAACCATACACACAAACCTTTTTCTTGGCAAAAAGCTCTCCCAACAGTTTTCGTGACGAGAAAACCGGTCGTGTGTACGAGGCTTAAAACTAAAATGCCATTTTAGTCCTAAGACTAAAGCGAAATCGAAATTTGCTGCCAAAATTAACACTGCTGCCAAGTTTATCTCAACTTCGTAGATCACTATAACGAAAGTAACATTTCGTTCTTGAATAAAAGGAATAAACCTCGGTCTGCAAATGAGGTCAGTTTAACCACTTAAAGCGGAGTACCACCCACATTTTCCACTCCTCACCATGCAGCACTAATGTGCATCCTTAACATAAATTGTCAATGTCTGTTAACTTACCTGATTTATGCCTAATTTAACTTCCTCCTTTAGGGTCCACGGCGTCGGGTCGTCATTTGCATTGGCTCCTGGGAGATCTTGGTCAGCTTGACATGGCAGTGCTCCAGTACCATGTCAAGCTGACCTAGATTTTTCCATAGAAGACCATGTTAAAGGTTACTGGAGCCGTGCCATGTCAAGCTGACCAAGATTGCACTGCACATGCGCGAGATAGGCAGGTGCATGTTGGGTAGCCAGCATGCACGGAATCCAGGAACGGGGACACTGCGGCTTCAGATGCCCGCATTGGAGATGGCCATGCTGTGCAGGAACTTCATAAAGTAAAAACGATGCTGCAAAAAAAGAAAACTGGGCAGTTTACAGCATACCTTTGTTACATTGCACGAGGCTTGAGTATTCTGGGGGTGTTTTTAATCTTAAAAGGCATATTTTGCCAGAACTCCGCTTTTAAAGCCCTAAACCTTTTTCTGATACTTGTTGCTTACAAGTTAAAATCAATATTTCTCTTACCGTCCATGGACTGACACAGCATCTTCAATCTTGACAAAGTGGGTTATGTTCCTGCTCATAGGAGAAGACTAGGCAGAATGTTGGATGTTTTAATATACATTCCCTTACCAGAGCTGAACGGCCCCGCCCAGGGGGCGGTCTCTCCAGACATAACCCTCCTACCTGCAGCCTCATTTTGTTTTTATGCCTAGCAGAGGACGTGGCTCTCTTCAGAGCCAGTCTCTCTTGAAATGTTTTTTGTTCTTTTTTGAACTTTTGTTTTATTTTTGTGATTCTTCTATCAACTGTCGGCTGGGCAACAGGTTGGGTAGTTCGCTATCCTCAACTACCAGTGGGTCCTAGCTGGACGGGTAAGTACTGTTTCCCTGCCTCAGAAGGTGAGTACATGCTGTGTGTTCCTATGGTAGGGGGTTTTCCCTGTCTCCCCCTTGGTTTTTTTTGCTACTTTCTGTCACCTACACTATGGCGGTGCACAGACTGGGGGTCCACAGGGGTCTGCATTGAGATGTGGGGGGTTTAGCTGTGTCGGCTTGGGCCTTGCGCGCTGTTTGGCGCCATGTTTTACGTTACATTGAAAACCGCATTGGTGGCCATCTTGCCGTAGCCGCCCTATGACGCATTTTGTAATTGCGATGGCCATTTTCTTGTAGCCGCGTGCGCTTCTGTGCTGGTTTGGTCTCTATCGCTGACTGGAACGGCTCGATTCTCCTCCGTCTCCTCACTGTTCACTCACTGAGGGTGAGATAAAACGGACAAAAAAGAAAAACCTTTGTCCGTTCTGCCCCCCCCCCCCCCCCCCCGCTTTGACAGGTTGTTTACATATCTCGTGCACTAGCTTTAGACAGGCATTATTTTTTAATTCCCACCCCTTTTCTGAAATCATGTGGTTACTTTTCTGGATTTTTACTGGATGTTGGTGATCATAGCAGAAGGAATACACAGGAGAAAATGCATGTTGACAAGGAGTGTAGAGGTGGGTGGGGAGTCTACGGACATCACGACTCCACCCACCGAGCTCCAGACAACACATCCACCCACAGAATCTGCAGTTTTTCAGTTCTTATAACAGACCGAGGGGAGACATTTGTCAGGTAAATATACATGCAGGAGGCATGCATATCCTTCTAGATCAGCACTATGGCAGTAGTTTAGAAAGGGTGAGAGTGGGTTTACATCCACTTTAAGCTTTGTGGATTGCCTTTTGTCAGGTGATCACCTCTTTGGACCTGGGCTTTAGGAAGCACTAGAGCAGTGTTTCTCAATTCCAGTCCTCAAGGCGCCCCAACAGGTCATGTTTTCAAGATTTCCATTATTTTCCACAGGTGAATTGATCAGTTTCACTGCCTTAGTAATTGCCACAGCCGTTTCAACTGAGGGAAATCCTGAAAACATGACGTGTTGGTGCGCCTTGAGGACTGGAGTTGAGAAACACTGCACTAGAGCAGGGATATGCAATTAGCGGACCTCCAGCTGTTGCCAAACTACAAGTCCCATGAGGCATAGCGAGACTCTGACAGCAGCAAGCATGACACCCAGAGGCAGAGGCATGATGGAACTTGTAGTTTTGCAACAGCTGGAGGTCTGCTAATTGCATATCCCTGCACTAGAGCATACCCAGGACAAGAAAAAAGCGTTCCCAGAAAGAGGCCAGAGGGTAAATGTTTTTTTAGAGAGACGCTCTCTAAAAAAACATTGGACAGGTCAGACGGGACGTGGTCTTCCAGACCACCTCAAAGCCCCAGTGACTCCTGTGTTCTGGTGGGAGGAAGATTGGGAGACTTCCTCCCACAATGGAACAACGCCACTTCAAATCCGTTTATATTGGAATTCAATGCTATTACCCCTTTACACCGAGACCAGGAGAAAGCAGGGGCTCTGAGTTTGCTGTTAGGGGAGCTGGTGGATCAACAAGTCATCAGCCAAGTGCCACATGCAGAACGCTGCCAGGGGGTGTATTCGTGGTGAAGAAACCATCAGGCAAGTTTAGGTTAATCCTCAATCTCTGTCCTCTGAAAGTTTATCAGATACAAACGTTTCATGATCGAGTCTATCTTCATGGTGACAAATCTGTTTACCGATTGCTATATGGCAGCGATCGATCTCAGGGATGCATATTTGCATGCGCCGATACGTTGGGATTTCAAAATATTCATCAGACTAGCAGTCAGGGTGAATTCAGAAGTTCTTTACTTCCAATTCGGCGCACTACCATTCGGACTAGCATCCTCTCTGAGGATTTTGACAAAAGTCCTGGCAGAAGCCTTATCGTACACACGATCGGAAATTCCGACAAGAAAACCGTGGATTTTTTTCCAACGGAAAGTTGGCCCAAACTTGTGTTGCATACACACGGTCACACAAATGTTGTCGGAAATTCCGACCGTCAAGAACGTGCTGACATCGGAAAACTTGAGAACCAGCTCTCAAATTTTTTTTTTTTATTTTTTTTTTGGGCGGAAATTCCGTCAAGTCCGATGGAGCCTACACCCGCTCAGAATTTCCGACCAAAAGCTCACATCGATCTTCTTTTTCTTGAAATTCCGACCGTCTGTACGGGGCATAAGCCCTGCTGCATGTCAGGGCAATTATGGTGATCCCCTATTTGGACGATCTTCTGTTTGTCACCCAATCTTATCAGCAGCTGGAAGAGAATTTACAGGAGGCACAAGTTTTCCTACGCTCCCTTGGTTAGCTGATCAGTTGGGACAAGTCCCAGCTGATCTCAACCCAGGAAGTACAGTACCTGGGATACAAGATATCTTCAACTGAGAAGGTCTTTCTCCTGTTGGAGAAGATAAAGTCGATCTAGCGGTAGCGCAGCTTCAGAGCAATCGGGAAGCCTTTGTCGGATGTCATGAGAGTGATAGGCTTAATGCCTTCCTGTCTCCCAGCAGTCTCCTGGGCAAAGTTTTACCAGCGCCCATTATGGGCTCTCCTTCTACAATGCTGGAATGGCAGCCAGCAGAGTTTGGATCAGCCTAAGCCCATATCGACCAAAGTCAAAAGGGCGCTGTGGTGGTGGCGAAACGGTTGCAATCTAGACAAGGGTCTGCTGTGATTCAGACCAACAGCACTGGTGGTGATAACACACCAGTTCTTTCAGCTGGGGAGCCCAACTGGAAAAGTATCTAGCTCAAGGAACTTTGTCTCGGGTGGAAGCCAGGTGGACCTCAAATCCAAGGGGGATTGGGGAGCAGTCCTTTGAAGCCAGAATATTATGGCTTATTTTAGAACCATCAAACAAATTTTAAAGAAATGACAATGTAATGAAAAACTATTGCATTCAAAAAAACATTCAGGTAATGGATCATCTTCAGTGTTGCCTAAGTGCTGCTTTGAAAAAGCTACCCAAGGTGAATTTACTAACTGGCCACATCCCTGGATTGTCATTGTATAGAACAAAGGACTGTTCCTTCCCCATTGGATGGGACTTTTAAGGCCACAAACACTGAAGTGCGTTAGATATTGAATTATTTTTACATAAAGATAGATCACACACATACAATGATCAATGGTTAAAAAGCATAATTTGTGTAGCTTTGTTTCTCACGTGAGGTGACACATGTACTACCACCACATCTAGTGGTTTATGCCTTTTTAACCAACAACCATTGATCGTTGTTGTGTGATCTATCGTTTTATGTAAAAATAAATACATTTTCTAATGCAGTTCAGTGTTTGTGGCCTTAAAAGTCCCATCCAAGGGGGATTTGGGAACAGTCCTTTGTTCTAAAATAAGCCACAATACTCTGTAATTTCTTTAAAATTAGTTTGCTTGAAGCCAATGGAATGAAAAACGATTACATTCAGGTAGGTATCATGTCAGATAAAGATAAACACCAATTTAAAGATATTTTTTTTTTTTTTAGCTAGAAACACAAGCCTAGCCACATTTTGTGGCTTCAGTGCAGAACGGCGACAAGTGACAATGTTTCCCCCTTGTGTGCGCTAAAAACCCTTTCAGAAGGGGAACTGGTTGCAGGAATGCAGAGGTATTTTCAGAAATGCAGAGGTATTTTCTGGCCAGTGCAGACAATCTCGGATAATGCTCCTTGTGAACCTTCCACCAGACTAACGGATCCTCTTCACTGTCAGTGTTGCCTAAGAACAGATAAGAGTGTAGCTACAAGCTTTTGGATTGTTGTTGCTGTGAGCCTGAGGCTTGATCTGGTGCCCCTTCACTTTGTGCTGCTTTGAAAAAGCTACCCAAGCTCTTTCGAGCCTTCTTTGAAGGACCAGTGCCACTATTGGTAGTTGTAGGGGGGGCTTTCCTTAACTGTTAGCTTTGACATCTCCTCTTTTAGTCTGTTCTGGACAACAGTTTTGTTATCTTCATTAACGTAAGTCATTTTAAACCTGGGATCGAGGGTTGTGTCGAAGGTCTTGTGTTTTTTGGTCCTGATATATTTTCTCCAGATACCCGATGATCTTTGATTTCATTGTGCAAATGAGATCAGAGTCATCTTCCTTAACAGCCAAAATGGAAGACTGAAATAGTTGTAGAGCAGGTTTCACAGAAGAGACACTGACATACTGCTCTCCTGAAAGAGCATCTGTGAAGTCTGCCAGTGGGGTGAGAGTCTTGTCCACAGCCTCCAGGACCTCCTAGGTCTTGCCATGTTGGCAGAAGGTGCCTAGCCTTGCGGTCAGAAGAGAGAACATGGGTGATGGCAGCTTGCTGCTCAAGTATCTTCACCATAGCCTGCCTAGATCCCCACCTTGTTGGGCATTCTGTCTTGAGCTTGTGGTCTGGTAAACCGAGTAGTTTTTGTGCCTCAGAAAGCTCCCTCTTCCTCCTCCAACTGTAGCTAAAACACCCGACCAAGCTTTTTGCACAAACCCATAGCACACTCAATTCGTGGGTCCTTCATTGCATTCTCTATTGTGAGATGAAGCCTATGGCCAAAACACTGCAGTCGAGTCCAGTGATTTATGGATATGGCCTTTACAATGTTGCTTCCGTTGTCTGTAGTGATGCACACAAGATTCTTCAATTTCCAGTTTGAGAGCATCCTTTAATCCCTGCGCCAAAGCTTCGCTAGTGTGGTCCTCAGGGAAAAACTCAGTTTGTAGGCACCGACTTTTCATCTCAAAATCGTCATTTGATGAAATGGTTTGTTAACCACTTAAGCCCCGGACCATTTGGTAGCTAAAGGACCAGAGGTGAATTCAGAATTTTGCACTGTGCTGCTTTAACTGTAAATTGTGCGGACATGCAATGTTGTACCCAAACGAAATTTGCGTCCTTTTCTTCCCACAAATAGAGCTTTCTTTTAATGGTATTTGATTGCCTCTGCGATTTTTTTATTTTTTGCGATATAAACGGAAAAAGACCGAAAATTTTGAGTAAAAAAGATATTTTCTACTTTTTGTTATAAGAAAAAGCGAATAAACTCAATTTTAGTCATACATATAGGCCAAAATGTATTCAGCCACATGTCTTTAGTAAAAAAAAATGTCAATAAGTGTATATTTATTGGTTTGCGCAAAAGTTATAGCGTCTACAAACCTAGGGTACATTTTCTGGAATTTACACAGCTTTAAATTTATGACTGCCTATCTCATTTCTTGAGGTGCTAAAATGGCAGGGCAGTACAAAACCCCCCCAAATGACCCCATTTTGGAAAGTAGACACCCCAAGGAAATTGCTGAGAGGCATGTTGAGCCCATTGAATATTTTTTTTTTTTTTTTTTTTGTCCCAAGTGATTGAATAATGACAAAAAATAAAATAAAAAAAGTTGTCAAATGATATATTGCTCACACATGCCATGGTTATATGTGGAATTGCACCCCAAAATACATTCTGCTGCTTCTCCTGAGTACGGGGATACCACATGTGTGGGACTTTTTAGGAGCCTAGCCACGTACGGGACCCCGGAAACCAAGCACCGCCTTCAGGATTTCTAAGGGCGCAAATTTTTGATTTCACTCCTCACTACCTATCACAGTTTTGAAGGCCATAAAATGCCAAAATAGCACAAAACCCCCCCAAATGACCCCATTTTGGAAAGTAGACACCCCAAGCTGTTTGCTGAGAGGCATGGTGAGTATTTTACAGCTCTCATTTGTTTTTGAAAATGAAGAGATTTTTATTTTATTTTTTTCAATTTTCAAAACTTTGTGACAAAAAGCGAGATCTGCAAAATACTCACAATACCTCTCAGCAAATAGCTTGGGGTGTCTACTTTCCAAAATGGGGTCATTTGGGGGGGGGGGTTTTGTGCCATCTGGGCATTCCATGGCCTCCGAAACTGTGATAGGCAGTGAGAAGTGAAATCAAAAATTTACACCCTTAGAAAGCCTGAAGGCGGTGATTGGTTTTTGGGGTCCCGTACGCGGCTAGGCTCCCAAAAAGTCTCTCACATGTGGTATCCCCGTACTCAGGAGAAGCAACAGAATGTATTTTGGGGTGTAATTACACATATGCCCATGGCATGTTTGAGCAATATATCATTTAGTGACAATTGTGTGCAAAAAAAAAAAAGAATTGTTTTATTTCCGCAACTTGTGTCAACATATAAAATATTCCATGGACTCGACATGCCTCTCAGTATATAGCTTGGGGTGTCTACTTTCCAAAATGGGGTCATTTGGGGGGGTTTTGAACTGTTCTGGCATTTTATACACAACATTAGGAAGCGTACATCCACTCTTCTAACCACTTGAAGACAAAGCCCTTTTTGACACTTTTTGTTTACATGAAAACATTTTTTTTTTTTTGGCAGAAAAATTATGTTGAACCCCCAAATATATATATATATATATATATATATATATATATATATATATATATATATATATATATATATTGTGACAGCAGGAAGGTAAAGTCACCTGGTTGCATCCAGGGGGGTAGATATATTTCGCCCAGATTCAGGCTTTACGCCGACTTATACAACTAGGTGGAGAGTTGTATAAGGCTAGTGGGCTCATGGATGACTCATACCTCTAGGGAGAGTGTGGGGCGTCGTGCAGACAGAGATGAGACCAGCTGAACCTTGTCAGCTCATTTAGGCCTCTATAAGAACTCCCAGCTTCATTAGATGTTAGCTCATGCCTGGAACCAGACCTGTGTGGACTGTCTAGGGAGAGTGAACCCCTGTGCGGTGAGGCAAAGCCTGTGTGGCTATTTGTTTGGACTTTTACTAAACCAGGGACTTGGGGACTAGGACAGCACTAGGCTGATCCCAGTTGTTAGTTAGGAAACCTGTATGTTTAGTCAGAGGTCAACTTGACCAGGATTTATTTTGGTTATGTTTCTTTTGCTTTGCTGTGTTTTGTCACTGTAAATAGAAAATAAACCGCACCTTTTTTGATTTTGAAAACCACAACCTCCGTTTGCTGGGCCTGTTTTGTGTGGGGAGCCCATCCCGGGGGTCACACACACCCGCTGCCGAGCTAACCCCCTCACAAAATATATATATATATATATATATATATATATATATATATATATATATAAATAAATTTAAAGCAAAGGCCCTACAGAATAAAATGGTGGGTGTTGCATTTTTTTTTCTACACAGTATTTGCGCAGTGATTTTTCAAACGCATTTTTTGGGGGAAAAATACACTTTTTTTTTTATTTTAATGCACTAAAACACACTATATTGCCCAAATGTTTGATGAAATAAAAAAGATGATCTTAGGCCGAGTACATAGATACCAAACACGACAAGCTTTAAAATTTCGCACAAACGCGCATTGGCGACAAACTACATACATTTTTAAAAGCCTTTACAGGTTACCCCGTTAGATTTACAGAGGAGGTCTACTGCTAAAATTACTGCCCTCGATCTGACCTTCGCTTAGATGCCTCACATGCATGGTGCAATTGCTGTTTACATATGACGCCAGACCGACGCTTGCGTTCGCCATTGGGCAAGGGCAGGACGGGTGCTTTTTTTTTTTTTTTATTTTAATTTAGCTATTTTATTTTACAATTGTTCCTTCCATATTTATTTTATTTTTTTATTGTTATCTCAGGGAATGTAAATATCCCCTATGATAGCAATAGGTAGTGACAGGTACTCGTTTTTTTCAAAAAAAAAAAAAAAAAAAAATGGGGTCTAGACCCTAGATCTTTCCTCTGCCCTCAAAGCATCTGACCACACCAAGATCGGTGTGATAAAATGCTTTCCCAATTTCCCAATGGCGCTTTTTATATCCGGGGGGGGACATTCCCTCCCACTGCTTGTAAAAGCAGTCCAGAGGCTAATTAGCCACTAGGATTGCTTTTACATGAAAGCCGGCCGTTGGCTGAAAAGAATGATACCAAGATGATACCTAAACCCGCAGGCATCAATCTGGTATAACCATTCAAAGTCCAGCAACATACCAGTACGTTGCTGGTCCTTGTTGGACATGTATTGTAAGCTTTTTTTTTTTTTTCATGCAGCCAGGTGGCTGAACGAAAAAAGAGATTGATCGGTGGGTATGCCCACCATTAGAATACCGCCCTTCATCCACCCACTTCTAATGATGGGCATACATGCACCATTTATATATGCCGAAGCATGGGGGCATCCTCCCGCAAAAAAGTTATGCCGCACACACATGGTCGGACTTTTCCACGGGCAAGCCTCCGTCGGCATTTCGACCGTATGTACGCGGCATTAGGAGCAAAATCGCTCCTCCGCCCCTGCTGCCCCAATGCTTCGGCATATTTGCTTTTTTTTTTTTTTTTTTAACTGTGGTGGTGAAATCACCTCCTACAGCACTGGAGTCGCAGGGATCAGGCCTGTGTCTGCGAATGCTGCAGTTATGTGTGTTGTGTTTTGTAAGTGACAGTGATCGATCGATACTGCACTTGGGTGGCCTGGGCTGGACGGAGGGGCAAAACGCGGGTGCTAGCAGGTATCTGGGCTGATCCCGCTAACACTGCGTTTTTGGGAACCCTAAACTGCTGGGGACGCTAGTATAGATCTGATCAGATCAGATATTGATCTGTTCAGATACTATACCACTAAGGGAGGTGTATGCTTCACGCGTGGGTGTTAGCGTTACTGGCACTAACCTGACGCTGCCTGGGGTGTGACGCAGACCCTCTCTGGCGCTAAAACCTAATTGATATCACCCGCCGGGTGATCAGGGGGTTAAACCTTTATTGGGTTCTATACGGCGGGTGCCCTGACACTATAAAAAGCAAACCAACTAACCAGCGTTACCCGTAACACTTATATGGCGATTACTGGTGAAAGGGTTAACTAGGGGCAATTAGGGGGTTAAAACCTTTATTAGATAATATATGGGGGTACCTGACGCTATAAAAACCTGCGGCGAACCTAAAAAAAATTACTGGCTACCGATCTGCGTCACCGACGCTAAGACAGCGATCAGAAAAATGATCGCTTAGCGACGGCGGTGCTAGGGGGTGAAAGGGTTATCTGGGGGGTGATCAAGGGGTTAAACCTTTATTAGGGGGCTACACTGGACCTAAAACTAAATGTAGTGACACTTTTACAGTCACAAATGTCACTGATTGCAGTGATCAGTAAATAAATGGTCACTGCAATCAGTGACTGGGGGGTGATCTGGGGGGGCGATTTATGTGCCTGTGTGTGCTGGTGTTAGTGTAGTGTTTGTGCACTAACCTTGATGTTTTCTCTTGTACGGCGCTTGGTATATGTGAGCGCCGCACAGGAGATGACATCACTTCCTCCTGCTTTCTCTGTCTGTGTGTACATTCGACACAGAGGGGGCATTTCCATTCGCCGGGAGCGATCGCGGGGGGGTGGCCGCAATCGAACGGCCGTCCCCTCATGTCGGATCGCTCCCCAACGAATTCCGACCGCTCACTGTACAGAAGGGGGGTCCGATTGGACCCTCCAACTGTACAAAGGCAATCACGTACACTCTACGTGGTTGTGCCTGTCGGTGCCATTGTGCCGACGTGTGTGTATATATACAGTGAGCGGTCGTTAAGTGGTTAAGCTCATGTACAGTTCCATTGCTCTGCTGGACCATAAATCTGAAGTTGCTGCAAAATTAAGTACATCTCGCAATTCTGTTGCAACTGTTTCACGACATTTGATGTACAGAGCAGGGATTGCAACATGTGAAAAATAAGTACGAGAGGGCACTTGAAAGCGCTTATCGAGGGTTTGAATGAGTTTTTTAAACCCCTCTTTTCTCTAGTCGTCTGTCCAGGACAGCACTAGAGAGATGGGCTCCACCTCCAGAGGCAGGAAACGCATCATACCGATCTTTAAAGGGCGGCTTCCGTCCCTCGTCCTCAGTCTTTGTTTCCTCCACCGGAGGAGGAGGCTGGATGGAGCTCTCCTTCCCCTAAGCCGAGGCAGACTGCTCGAGGAAGGGGGAAGGAGGTCTGCGATACCTGGAAGGTGGCAGGCTTTGTTGGGTCCCCCGGTCAGGCTGCAGTGAAGCTGGTACCGGCGCAATCCTCCGGTATAGCCCGAGGAGGGCTGACGTTCCCCGCAGGACATCCTGGCATCATCTGGAACAAAGTGCCCAAAGTGGATGCAGCCTTTTCCCAGTGTTCCAAGTCAACAGACCTCGCCTTTGAGGACATGGGTGTCCTTAAGGAACCTATGGACAAAAGGATGGAGGTACTGCTGAAAAGGTCATGGGAAGTAGCCATGACGAGTTTAAAGCCAGCAATGGCTACAACTATAGTGGCTCGTAACTTGGAGGTCTGGCTGGACCAGCTACAAAACCATCTGGAAAGTGGGACCTCCAGGAAGGAGATTCTTGATTCCCTGCCTATGCTACACAAGGCGGCGGGCTATATGGCGGACGCATCCGCGGAGTCGGTCAAGCTATCGGCAAAGACCGCTGCCTTAATAAATTCCTCACGCAGGGCTTTATGGCTAAAGTCCTGGTCGGGAGACCCGGCATCAAAAATCAGACTATGTGGCATCCCATTTGAAGGAGACCTTTTGTTCGGGCAAGATATAGAGAAAGTGTTAGACCGTACTGTCGACAAGAAAAAGGCCTTCCCGGTCAAAAATAAAAGGGTTCAGGGGAAACGTTTTTTTCGTCCCCAAGGACAAAGGCCGATTCAGGGGCAGGCCCCTAAGGGGTCGACCTCTGGGAAGCAGTGGGGAAAGGGTAAGCAGAAAGGTGTCCTGTTTTCCTCTCCTAAAAAGACCACCAAATCCCAGTGACTTAGTTCCAGTGGGAGGGAGATTGGGGCAGTTCCTCCCACAGTGGGAAAAGACTACCCCAAATACATTTATTCGGAGGATAATCAGGGAAGGCTATCGAATTCAGTTCAGGGGCACTCCGTCCACAAGAACGTTCGTAACCTCTCCGCCCAGGGATTTTCAGAAAAAGACAGCCTTGTCACAAATAGGTGACTTGGTAGACCAGGGGGTTCTTATCCCAGTGCCACAGCAGGAAATAAACCTAGGTTTCTACTCGCATGTTTTCAGAGTGAGAAAACCGTGGGGCAATTTCCGTCTAATATTAAATCTGAAATCACTAAACAAATGGGTGGCTTACAAAAAAATTTGGGTGGAGACAATCCTTTCGGTGAAGTCCATTCTTCCCCCGGATTGTTTCTTGGCCTCCCTCGATTTGAGGGATGCCTACTTACACGTCCCTATCCATCCGGAATCTTAAAAGTTTTTGAGGGTAGCAATCAGATGGGGAAAGCAGGTCCGACATTTTCAATTCAGGGCCCTGCCATTCGGCCTGTCTTCATCCCCCAGAATATTTACAAAAATTTTGGCGGAGGCACTGGCCCCCCTGAGACTGGAAGGGTTATCAGTCATCCCTTACCTGGACGACCTTTTATTTTTTGCACCCTCCGCACTCCAACTGCAAGAGGATCTACGGGTGGCCATATCCTTTTTGGAAAAACTGGGGTGGTTAATAAATTGGGAGAAATCAAACCTAACCCCGACACAGGTGCTGCAGTACTTGGGCTTCCTAGTAAACTCAGTGACGCAGAAAATTTATCTCGCAGCGGAGAAAGTAAAAAGGTAAAGGCTACGGCAGCCTTCCTTCAAAACAATCTGGCAATTTCTATCCGCTCAGCCATGTCGGGTCTGGGTGTCCTGACGGCAACAATCCCTGCAGTACCATGGGCAAGAGCCCATTTCAGGTGTCTTCAGGCAGATATTCTGAACAACTGGGACGGAACGCAGGAATCGTTGGACACGACCTTCCACCTATCCCCAAAGACCAAAAGGTCTCTTTGGTGGTGGAGGGACGAAGAGAACCTAGTGCAGGGTCTGTTTTGGTCTCTTCCGGTGTCAGTCCGAATAACCACGGACGCCAGTGTCTGGGGCTGGGGGGCCCATTGGGGATCAAAGGTAGCCCAAGGGCGCTGGGAAAAAGTGCAGTCCCAAAGGTCAGCCAATTGGAGGGAGTTGCAAGCAATCTGGGAAGCCCTAAGGGCATTTGTCGCGGAGCTGAAAAATCACCACGTACAGGTCCTCTCAGACAGTGTGGTAGCAGTCTCGTATTTAAACAAGCAAGGAGGAACAAGGTGTCCATCCTTAATCAAGATAGCGAGCGCTATCTTGGCCTGGGCAGAAAAAAATCTGAAGTCCATATCCGCGGTCCATCTGAAGGGAGTGGACAATTGCCTGGCGGACTTTCTGAGCCGACATCAAGTGTGCGAATCAGAGTGGTCGCTAAACAGGGAGGTCTTCCAACTAATAATAGAGAAGTGGGGCATTCCCGAAGTGGACTTGTTTGCCAACAGGTCGAACGCCAAAGTTCCAGCTTACTTTTCGATAGAAAGAGAAATAGGGGCCAAAGGGATAGATGCCCTAGCCCAGAAGTGGCCGTTTCATCTATGTTACGCCTTTCCCCCGTTCAAACTTATTCCTCTTGTCCTGAGGAAATTTGTGCAGGAATGCACCACAATGATCTTAGTGGTCCCGTATTGGCCAAAGAGGCCTTGGTTTTCCATACTGTTACGCCTGACAGCGGAACCCCCCCCCTCATGTTGCCCGTAAGCAAGGATCTGCTATCCCAGGGCCCAGTCCTATTATCAAAGGTTCAGACCCTGAAGCTGTCAGCCTGGTGTCTGAAGAGTCTCCTGAAGTCTAAGGGGCTCTCGGATAGGGTAGTAAACACCATTCTTTCTAGTAGAAAGAAGGTTACCCAAGCGATTTATGTTAAAGTTTGGAAAAAATTTTGTTCTTGGTTGGATACCAAAAAAGTGTCTGCAAGTATCCCAGCCATCTTGGAGTTTTTACAAGATGGTGCGGATAAAGGACTGGCCATTAGTACGCTAAAAGTACAGGTATCGGCCTTGTCAGTTTTTTTTTTAGAGTGACCCCTGGCTATAGACCCGCTAGTGAGCAGGTTCTTCAAGGGGTTAGCCAGAATTGGACCCATTCCATTTAAAGTCCTGCCAAAATGGGACCTGACGACAGTGTTGCAGGGTTGGGCTAAATGGTCACAAGAGAAAGAGCTGTCCCTAAAATGGGTCACGCTCAAATCTGTCTTTCTAGTGGCCATAACCACTGCGAGACGCATTAGTGAGCTGCAGGCACTTTCCATTAAGGAGCCTTTTCTACAAGTTTTTGAAGACAGGTTGGTATTACGGACAGACCCAGGGTTTTTGCCCAAAGTGGTGTCAAAGTTCCATAGGGCTCAAGAAATTGTTTTGCCTTCCTTTTTTGGGTCCCCAACCAATCTAAGGGAGACAGAATTCCACAATCTGGACGTGAGAGCCTGTGTCTTACAATATCTGGAGTTGTCCAAAAACATTAGGAAATCCAATGCTCTATTTATTTTGCATTCGGGAAAAAAATTGGATTCAAGCTTCAAAAGGCACAATCACAAGATGGATTAAGCAGGCTATTGTGGAAGCTTACAAAATCTTAGGAAAGGAATGCCCTTTTCCCCCATGGCTCACTCCACACGGGCACTATCGGCCTCTTGGGCAGAGCGAGCTGGAGCAACACCAGAACAAATCTGTCGAGCAGCAACATGGTCAAATTACTCGACGTTCATGAAGCATTATAGATTGGACCTTCTCTCAGCGCAAGACCAAGCGTTTGGGAGGAAAGTCCTCCAAGCGGTAATCCCCCCCCTAATCTGGTAAGTTCTCGCTGATCCTCTCTAGTGCTGTCCTGGACAGACTAGAGAAAACTAGAGTTAGACTTACCGGTAACTCTATTTCTAGGAGTCATCCAGGACAGCAGGGATTCCCTCCCTATATGCTGTTATAATGGTGGACGAGTGTTTTTTGTTTCAGAAGCCGTTCCGGGGAAGTTCTCGGTTAAAAGACTGAGGTCGAGGGACAGAAGCCGCCCTTTAAAGATCGGTATGATGTGTTTCCTGCCTCTGGAGGTGGAGCCTATCTCTCTAGTGCTGTCCTGGACGACTCCTAGAAATGGAGTTACCGGTAAGTCTAACTCTAGTTTTTCCACAGTGGTCACGGGAGCCATGTCTTTAGCCAGGTGAAAATGTGATTGCGTGTGTTATTTCTTTGCGCCTGAGAGGTTGTTGGGTATGGTGTTGCATTAAATGTTCCTTTTTTTTTAATTGACGTTTGTTTTGTCTGGCTGCAGGTACTTTGTGATTGAGCGGTTTTGTTTTTCTGTAACGTCTCATATTGTTGTATGTGATTACGTTTCAGGTGATTAAACAGATTGGTGTTACCCTTTGGTGCACAAACAGCTAAACAGTGCTTACAGTAGATGGTTTGCTGAGTGTCATCTGCTTTGAATCCGAAATGAGCCCACACTTTGGAATGAGCTCCCCTTTTTGGAACAAAAACATCGGTTTTTATCAGACTCGCTTGTGCATTGCTCGGCCTCTGTGCCGGCCTCTGCAGAGTCTGCACTGGCCTCTGCCTCACTCATGTAGAATAATAACCAAGTAGAATATTGGTTTAGTTTTTGTTTCTAACTTCTCGACTGTAACACTTCTGCTGTTCTGATGCAGTTAACTAACATAAGTACATGCATACATCTGTGTCCTTGAAAATCTAATTGTCTGAAGTTGAACTTCAATTAGGAAATCCAACAAGAACAACGAGCCCAGCTGGGCTAAGAGTCCTGTGTGACTGTGTGTACATTCTCCAATCGCTATGGTGCTGCTGCAGCTCTTGTTCTCTTAATAATCAACTGGGTGTGGTGGACTGGACATGTGTATCTATCGAGAAAACAAAACGAGAGCGCACAGTCTGTCATCCGCCTTAGTTTAAAACCACTTGCAGCTAATGCACTGACATTTAAAAGGCAATGAATCGAACCTTTTTTTTTTGCTTGGCAATGTTGCGCCCGGCTGCGACCCTTCAGGCTAGTCACCTAGGCTGACAACAGCGGAACAACCCAGGCACCAGGCCTAAAAAGAAAAATCTATATCATGTATGTGTATGTTATATAATTTTTTTTTATTTTTATTAACCATTTTAAAATGTAGATCTGTGGGTGGTGCTGTATGGTGACATGGAGGACTGAGATTATCCCTCCTATGTCATGAGCTTTATGGATCTCAAGTCCTCCAAGCAATAAAGCAAGCAGTCATAATATATTATAAGCTCGTGATGCATTTGTGTTGAAAAAAGCATGCCAGGATGGGCCATCAGATCAATGCTAGGGGCCTGCCTGCCTGGTGCGCACACTCCGAGTCCACAGCACACACATCAAAGAGGGGCCACTGATCCCATCTAATACATTCATTCATTGCCAGATCATATGTCAGTTAAATACATCGTTTTATTATTGATACTAAAAAGAGATGGGTTTAATCATTTACCTGGAAAATCATATAGGGCCGCTAAGGCGACAATGTTTTCATGTTTCAGCTCCTGGAATGAAAACGCCAAATGTCAAATCAAATATTTCACCATCTAACTGCCATGCTGTTACTCATCACACCACAAACCATTCGGTTTACCTGGCTTCAGTACTTTGATTTTCTTCCCTAAAAGGATCTGAGATTTGGCCAGGTTTTTCTTATTTGATTGCAACCAGGCTAGCCACTGCCAGGTCGGAACCTCGGTCCTGCTTCTGTGGATGGAACACAAGTGCGTAGTCACTGCAGTGTTTCCCGGCTCTCTCCAAAAAAACGTGGTGCCGCCCATGCCCAGGCATCACCGCGGCGCATCACGCTCTATGCTCATCACTCTCTGGCTCTGCTCTGCCTGACGTCAGTTCCTGTATCGGCGCCATTTGCGTGCGTTCCACCCTGGTTCCGACGTCTTTTCCTCCGGTCCGGCTTAATACAAAAAATTGCGGTAATCCAGGCTGGAGATTGCGCGGGGGGGGGGGGGGGGGAAATCGAGATCGCGATTCTCATACGATTAATCGTGCAGAATAGAAAAAATAGGGGGCGCTATTAAATGCAAGTGAAAACCAATAGTGATTAATTAGTAGTGCGTGTACCAATATCCCAATTGATATAAATAACAGTGTAGAATACTGTAAATTAGTGTCCCGATATATTATATAAACAAATGTTCAACAGAAAAAAAAGTCCAAAATTTGCTGCTGAAAAAAATCCTCAAGTTTTCATGTGACTCCAATACTCCGTGCTGACAAACCAATAGCTTGAAGTGATGTGGATTGCGCTCCTTCACCAAGGAAAAAACATACACCCAAAGTGCTGTAGTAAATCCTGCTTACCAGAACTAGTTGACCACTTTAACTAAAAAGTAAGTCAAAATCGCTTGTACGGGGGCGTGGCTTAGTAATGGAAGTGTGAGGACGTGTTATCCGGCGCTCTGCACGGGAGAGAGCCGAGTACTACCCGCTGGACTTACAGAGCACGTTGTTTTTTTACATGCCCGGGGACCACAAACACCCGCTGAACACGGGGGAGCAGAGGGGACCTGAAATCACCCACTACTTCTTGCGGCAGCACGCCGCTTCTTCCCCTGCTATTTTGTCCAAGATGGCGCCGACACGAGCTGCTCGGGGAGCGCCACTGCAACAAGTAAGAAGGGCACACTGGCGGGGTCTGCTGTGGATGGGGATCTGCCTTCCCAGACAGTCGGACTGCTCTCCCCTATATTGTCCCCTGCTCTGCCGCTCTCTGACATGCAGCTGGGCTTTGACTCCGCAGGAGGGACGGGCGATCATGGAGAGGGCTCCCTCCGGGACATAGTGGCAAGCTTGCCCACTAAGCAGGACCTGAATGATGTGGCAACCTCCATTGTGAATGCCCTCTCACGGGAACTGCATGATCTGCGCCAGCAGGTAGGTACGGTGGAGGAGAGAGTAACTGTCCTGGAGTCCTTCACCACTTCCACTGATGCACGCATTACCAGCTTGGAGACTGAACAACGGGCCTTTCGTCGCCATCTTGTTGAAGTCCAGCTGTGGCTGGACGACGGCGAGAACAGGAGTAGGCGGAACAATCTACGCCTCAGAGGCGTCCCCGACGCCACCATGGGGCCAGATCTGCGGGCCACTGTGGTAGCCATCTTGAACCAAATCCTAGGCAAGCCCCCGACCTCGGAGTTAGAGCTGGACAGGGTTCACCGTGTATTGGGCCCCAGGGCCCCATTGCCATCGTCACAGGGCCCCGCCACCGCAGACCTGCCACGGGATGTTCTCTGCAGGGTGCATTTCTTCACCATCAAGGAGGAGATCCTACGTATGGCTTGGGAGAAAGGTCCGATTGACTTTGACGGAGCCCAGATACGGGTTTACCCTGATATCTCCAGACAAACACGGGCCATGAGAGGGCTCATGCGTCCCCTCCTTGAGGTAAGCCGTGAACCTGAAGCCACATATCGCTGGGGCCACCCTTTCCACCTGATCGTGAAAAGGCAGGGATCTGAGTTCCATCGCCGTTTGCCGGACCAACTACCAGACCTGTTCAGCTTTATCAACAAGCCTGCTGTGAGTGTTCCTAACTGGTTTGACTACCTGCTATCCCAAGAGGCGCTTGGCCCACCTTTACCCAGACCGCAACGGTTGAGGCGACCCCGCTCCCGCCCCCCTAGTCGTGAGGCTCCTAGATCTCATCCGCTGTCCCCCGAGGCCTGATCTCCTTTGTTCTATCTCAGTGACTGGTAAGCCGTTGCAGTAGATGTTCCTGTGGACTTCACCTGGGCTGACCTGTTTGTTTGACTCTTGTTTCCTGAGTTCCTGTTACAGCTGGATCTTGCCCCCATTGACTCCATGGGCTGTCCCGGCTGGTATTTCCATCTGCTCCTACAGGCCCCAGGACCCGCCATCTCTTATGGGACTTTGCACATAGGGGGGGGCTCCTTAATTCCCCCCCCCTTCTTCTTTTTTTATTTTATTTATTTTTTTTGAAAAGGAGGGTGCTCTGTATTGCTTATTTGATGGTCCTGGGTCACGGCCAGACTAATGCTTCTATTCTGTTTGTCACTCTGCTCTGCTCGCCTACCAGGTGGTTTGTGATGGGGGAGTTTGGAGTGATTTTACAGGGATATGCGGGTAGGCTCCAGGCTCCACTCCTCCAGGCCCCTCCCAGCCTCTACTGGCTGTTAACAGTCGGACCCTCCCTGTACTGCTCCTTGGGGTTTCTGCACACAGTGCAGCCCTCACCGTCCCTAGACGCTCCCCCCCCCCCCCGGCATGTCCTTGCTACCACTATCTGAATAATGTGGGGAGCCTGGAGCCTGCCAGCAATGTTTTTCTATAGATGTTACAGCAATTTCATTAAGATGGACCCTGCCTGTGGACTCTGCTTGTGCCCTTGTCTTATGCACTGTTATGCCTTACCTATGCAGATTATTTCCTTACATACATGTTGGTCCTCGGTCCTGGTGCTCTGGGGCATGGTGAAGGGTCTTGGTTTATGCTTCACCCCTCTAGGTCTGCTGCCCACTCAGGGTTTCGCCGGACTGTTCGCACCCCCAGTGCACCATCACGGTACGATCCCAGCTATTGATACTCAGTCTCTTAGCTCAGGTCTTTGTTTATGGTTTGTTATGGGTTTTTATATGTTATCACTTGGTCAGCGAATATGCTACCTAATGTATGGTTCTCTATGCTCTCACCCTGTGCATCTCCATGTGCTTTGTTTATTTTCTCCATTGACCTATTGCTGCTCGATTGTGAGCAGGCACTAATGCCTTTTTCACCCCCCATTAGGGCGGCCCCTTGGTAGGACACCTTCAGTGCCTAACATTGGTTTAAAAAACGAGAATATGTAGTGGACCCCTTACACCCCACTTTCCCTCTCTCTCTATCTCTCCCTTTCTCCCCCCTCTTGCTGCTCCCCCCCCCCCCATTTTTATTTTATTTTATTTTTTTCTCTTTTTCCCTCTTTCTCTCTGTTTCTCACTATCTGCCCTCTGACCGGGGGGGACCCTTTTGTTGGGACCTCGTCACACAATCATTTAGTGACCGTCTCCAGGCTAGGAAGCGCCATGGGTCTCCTCAAGATCACCTCCCTTTAATGTACGTGGCCTAAACATTCCCGAAAAGCGCTCGCAGATTCTAGCTGACTTGCGCAAAGGCAAAACTCAAGTAGCCTTCCTACAGGAAACTCATTTTCGTGGCGATAGTATTCCTAAACTGACCAATGGGACCTTCCCGACGGTTTACCACAGTGTCTCCCCGATCTCTAAATCGAAAGGGGTCAGCATCTTGCTGGCCAAATCGGTACCGTGGACGTTCGAGGCGTAGCAAGCGGATGTACAGGGTCGTTTTCTTCTTTTGAAGGGGACGGTGTTTGATGTGCGAGTCACGTTTGCTAACGTATACTTCCCTAACGCAGATCACCTGCAATTTTTGCGGAGAGGGGATACTTGTTTTTGGCGGGGACCTCAACTTCGCAATGGATCCGTCCCTTGATGTCTCGCGCGGTGCCTCCCACCTCTCCTACTCGCGCCTGAAGGCGGATCTTCATGCTCTGCAACTGGTGGACCCCTGGCGGTTGCTCAATCCACAGGACCGGGATTACACCACCTCCCAGGTTCACCACACGTACTCACGGCTAGATTATCTGCTGTTGTCGCATAAAGGCCTGGCCGGAGTGGTGTCCACCTCCATCGACGTCATGTCCTTCTCGGATCATGCGCCTGTCCACCTGACACTCCAATTGGGGCCCATGTCCCGGACCCCCCATCCTGGAGACTGAATGAAGCTTTGCTTCAATCGGAGGAAACCTGTTCTGAATTACTGAACACTCTTTGGGAGTACTTCTCCATTAATGGGGAGTCTGTTGACAACCCCCTGGTGGTCTGGGAGGCCCACAAGGCAGTAGTCAGGGGCACACTGATCAGAATAGGGGCCCGTCTTAAACGGGAGAGAACCCGGCGCACGGAAGAACTCCTCGCCCTGATACGTAGCCTTGAGTGTTCGCATAAGGCAAGTCTTGCACGTGCAACCTTTCAGGATCTCAAGGCCCGTGAGGAACTACGTTCGCTTTTATTCCACAAAAAAAAGCAAAGACTGACTTGGGCGCACCGCACCATGTACGAATTCTCGAATAAACCAGGGTCGCTACTGGCTAGGGCTCTGCGTGGCCCGCGCATGAAAACATATATTTCTCATATTCTGGCCTCCTCTGGACAAAAGTTGAATACGTCGTCAGACATGGCGACGGAGTTTCGTTCCTTCTATGAAGGTCTCTATAATCTCGACAAGCCCTCCCCTGCTAACTCTACCCCCCCCTGTCGTATGTGGCCGCATCTGGCATGCCAACGCTTCCTATGGAGGTACGGGAGGAGCTGGAGGAGCCCATCACGGCGGCGGAGCTGGGTGTTGCTCTGGCTAATTCAAAGCTGAGGAAGGCTCCCGGCCCCGATGGCCTGACTCCGACGTATTACAAGACCTTTTTTGATACGCTATCGCGGCCTCTAGTCACTGCTCTCAACTCTATTACTGTGGGTAATTCTTTCCCGGTGGACACTCTGAGAGCCTATATTTCCCTTATCCTGAAGGAAGGGAAAGATCCGCTACGATGTGGGAATTATCGCCCAATAGCACTTTTTAAATACAGACTTGAAACTGTTTGCCAAAATTCTGGCCAACAGATTGTTGTCTCATATACCGAGTCTCGTCCATAGAGATCAGGCAGGCTTTGTACCGCTACGGGAGCCCCGAGACAACACCATCCGAGTCGTGAACTTGATCCACGCGGCCAGGACATCCAAACGGGCCCTTCTCCTGCTGTCCACTGACGCGGAGAAGGCCTTTGACCGCGTGGACTGGGCCTTTATACAGGCCACTTTAGAGCACATTGGCCTCCGGTCATCTATGCTAGGATGGATTTTATCTCTCTACTCTCACCCCACTGCAGCGGTCAAGGTGAATGAGACTAGGTCGGACTTCTTTAATATCAGCAATGGCACACGGCAGGGCTGCCCCCTCTCTCCTCTGATTCTCATACTTTCCTTGGAGCCTCTTCTGTGCAGAATAAGGGCGGACGCAGGCATCATTGGTTACCAGAAATCCTCAGGGTCCCACAAGGTGGCCGCATTTGCGGACGATCTAATCTTCTTCCTAACGGAACCGCTTACCTCCCTCCCCAATCTGCTCCAATCTCTTCAGGAATATGGCGCTCTCTCCCTCTTTCAAATCAATCTGTCCAAATCTTCCATTCTTAATATTACGGTAGGTAGGGACATTGTTCTGCGATCGGCCTTTCCTCTGAGATGGGCAACTAACCTTATCCGTTACCTGGGAGTCGACATCACCTCTGACCCCGCAGCCTTGTACTCAGCGAATTTCACCCCGCTACTTCCTCGCTTGAAGGCGGATCTTCTCCACTGGCACTCACTCACGCTGACGTGGTTTGGCCGTTGCAGTGCCCTCAAGATGACTGTTGCCAAGGGTGTTGTACCTGCTGCAGGCGCTTCCGATCCGCCTGCCCTCAGTATTTTTCAAACGTATCGACTCTATGTTCCGCGACTTCGTGTGGTCTCATCGCAAACCTCGCATTAGACTTCGACTCCTCCACCTTCCGAAAAGTAGGGGGGGGGGGTTGGCCTTCCGGACATGAAAGCCTATTACAGGGCGGCTCACCTCACCAGGTTGGTGGACTGGCATTGCCACGCAGAGGCAAAGCACTGGGTGACCATGGAAATTGAGGATTCCAGAGACACGGCCAAGAGCTGGCCTTGGATCACCACACCTCTGCCGAGGGACCTCACTGATCATCCTACAGTAGGCAGCACACTGTCTGTGGCCAGAGATGCCTTTCGGCACTCCTTTGTGTCCCCACTACCCTCCCCTATGGTGCCAGTTTTGGGTAATCCAGAATTTACACCTGGCTTTCAGAGTCCTCATTTCAAGCGATTGGTGGCAGGCGGACAGCTCCGTTTGTGTGACTTTTTGGGGCCTAACGGCCAACTCTCCCCTGAAGCCGGGGTGTCTGCTACAGATCCCCCTTTGGACTTCTGGAGCGGTCTACAGCTGCGCAATTTTTTGCGCAGATGCCTGCGGACGCCGGGCATCTCCCGTCAACTTACTGAATTTGAAAACATCTGCCGTCGCGGGGAGCCAGTGCGGCACAGTCTCTCGCTTATCTACTCCTCCTTGATTCTACCAGCGGAAGGGTTCGTTCCCCCGTTCCTCTCCTAAGTGGGAAGCGGAACTCGGCATTCAATTCACCGACCCCCAGAGAGAGAAGATTCTCTACTTTGCTCAGAAATCCTCGCTAGCCACGAGTCCAAGAGACCTGCTACAAAATTATGACCCGATGGTATAGGGTACCCACCACTCTGCACCCTTTCTTTCCGCAGGTCTCCAACCTTTGTTGGCGTTGTGGCACTGCAGAGGGAACGATGCTGCATGTTTTTTTGGGCCTGTCCCACACTCTCTCCTTTTTTGGCTCGAGGTGGCTCGCACGATCAACCACCTGACTGGTGTCTCTCTGGAGGGGAACCCCGTGGCCTGCCTGCTCCACCTTACAGAATGACCCATCAAGAAATACAAGGCCTCTCTTACCATTCAGCTACTGAATGCTGCCAAGGCCTGCATACCCCTCTGTTGGAGGTCGGGGAACCCGCCGGCGAAGTCCCTATGGTTTTCTAAAGTGAACGAACTAAGAGACATGGAGGATCTTACCGCCACCTTGCACAACAGGGAGGAGACCTTCCGGGAGACCTGGAGACCCTGGCAACACTTTATATACACAGACGCTTATCTCCGTGAGGTTGCACAGTCTGACTAACCCATTGGGCTTGTCCCGCTTCCCAGTCAGGGGGCGCTACCCCTCTTTCCTCTACTCTTCTACTTTCTGCTCTTATATTCTACTAAGCCTCCATTTCTCCTCTCCCTTTTTCCCCTTTTGGTATTTACCCCCTCCCCTTACCTCTTACCCAATCACGGGCTATCGTGATCAGATACTGTGAATATCCTATGGTGCATTACCTATTCTATGTGTCCCGTGCTTGGGTCCATCTGGCCATTGGGTTGTTTCGCATCCCAAACAACTGTTAATACAGTAACATTTTTTTAAAGTGTTTTTTTTTTTTTTTTTATGTATTATATAGCTTGGCATATGTTATCGGCTCCAGGACGCACAAGTATTTGATAGATTGCCTCCCCGGCTTCGCACACCAACTTTATCCGTATTCCGTACTTTCTTCATGTGCTTTACTTACCGTGTAAAGCCGGGGTGTCTGATATATTTACCCCATTTCCTGACCACGATTGATCTTATTGTCTGAGTTTTATTATGTGTCTCCACTATATGTGCTAATTGTTGAACACACTTTCTATTTAAATAAATAAAAAAATAAAAAATCGCTTGTACAGGGTAGTGCCTGTTCACATGGATTTGCCTGGGAAAAATCCTTCCTCATAGTGTCATGACCGGAAAATTAAGATGTAAACATTCCATAGTGTAAAACCGTTTATTTTCCGTTTTAAAAGAACATATAAAAAGAGCCAAATGGCTACTCGCATATAAAAGTGCCTAATCCCCGGCACTGGGGCTGCAGGCTCTCAGAGGAGTTGAATAAGAAAGTCCGCTACGATCGGTCCACCTCCATGGACGGCATGCGTTCCAACTCCCTCCTTCCGCTAACCACACAGGCCGGATGTAGGCGTACAAACACGCCTCGACGTACATTTCGTAAGATGCTACGTCATCAGGAAGCGTATCTGGTCACTGGAGGTTACGTATTATATATTGTGTTTACTAAAAATACCCGGGGAAAATCAAATTGGATTGCGCAGCCTCAGTCTCGGTTCAGACTGAACAAAACCAATGATCGCATTTACATAAGTATACTGGATATATAAGTTTTTTTAAAAAGGCACCATACCCAACCTAAACCAAACATTTGTTATTATAAGATATAACCATGATTGAGCGTCTGAAAACTCCCCTCAGAATATTCAGGCTCATCATTAATCAACCACAGGACACGATAGGTGCTCTAGTGTAGGTATTACAAACTTGAGAGAGAGAGAGAGAGAGAGAGAGAGAGAGAGAGAGAGAGAGACACATGGTGAATAATCTAAATATTGACTAACAGATACCAGGAATATTGGTGCCTTGGGATGAAATACTAGAGATTACCCTTCCTCTTCAAATTGGTGCCAAAGAAAATCACCAAAAAAACACATAATAAATATATATATATATATATATATATATATATATATATATATATATTTATTTATTATTATTATTATTATTATTATTATTATTATTATTATTTTTTTTAATATAAACACATGCAGTAAGTATGGATTAAAGGTGATATGACCAAATGTCTAAAAATATATATAGAAAATTACTAATCATTGGAGAGGAAACAATTGAGATCTAGCTCTATATTCCTACCAAGCGGATGCATACACTTTAGTCTATAGAGCCACTTGGTCTCATTTTGTGAGACCTCTCTGGTCATGTGTGCCTCTCCAGTGTCTAGCAATTTTGTCGATCCCATAGAATTTACACAACGAGGGGTCACTATTATGCAACCTTTTGAAATGCCTTGAAACACTATGATTAGGATAGCCGTTTTTTTTATATTTTTAAGGTGTTCATTTATTCTAATTCTCAGATTTCTTGTAGTGCGGCCTACGTACTGGAGGGAACAAGGACACTCCAGCACATATGTCACATGATCTGAATTGCACGTTATAAAAGACTTGATATTAAAGTTTTCATGAGTAACTTTGGACTGAAAGTTAGAGATTTTTTTAGGTGCCCCTGCTATTCTGGTCATTTTACAGGCTTTGCACCTAGTGCAATAGTGGAAGCCTACACTATCAAGGAAAGTGGAGGTTTTTTTGGGGGGATCCGGTACATTCTTCGCAATTTTTATTCTGAGCCTTGGAGCTCTTCTATAAATAAACTTGGGTTTTGCAGGAATAGTGGATTTCAGATCAGGATCCTTAAGCAAAATTAGCTAATGTTTTTTTGATAATAGCTTCGACCTGCTTATACTGTCTGTTGAATCCTGACACAAAAGCTACTTCCCCTTTAAATTCAGATTTTAGCTTTTAGTTTCTAGGATTAATCGTGCAGCACTAGTGGCAAGTGTTGAATTTTGTGTCTAATATTAGTTGTAGCTTCTTTTTTTTTCTTAAGATATGATACTTGGCGTAAGCAGATTCCTCGACGGACAGGTTTGAGGGCCTCCCATAAGGTTAATGGAGAAATATCAGGGGTTTTATTATTTTTCAGATAGCCATAAAAGACTATGTCTAAGTCAGTCAAGTGTGATGGATGGAATAGGGTTGAATCATTTATGTAAACTTAAAAAAGCTGCGCAAAAAAATAAACAAAAATCCTTATAGTGATAAAGGATTATCCAGAACTCAATCTATGACAATACAAGCAAACAATATATACAGGTTGTCAGAAAAAATGACTAAATAATTGACAATATTTAGAAAAAAAGGGAGTCCTGTGTATGGGAAATTATCAAAAAAAAAAAAGGTGTCTGACAGAATAACACAAATGAATGAAGACCTCATTGATCCACTGTTGGTGACTCCAAACTCAAAACACCAGATGAAAAAGTGCTGTTAGTCTAATAGACAGAAATTCCACCACCATTAGAGTTTACTGCCGCTTACTGGAACACCTGATCCCTTCAGAGATCAGTGAAAGCAGATGGCTGTATTCCCCTGCCAGGGTCTCTAAGAGTGGCTAGAATCTGTGTTGCTCCACTAGGATTATACACCAGTCCTCTCCATATAGCCCGGATTCGATTTGCCAATAGAAAAAGCCACCATAGTGTAATCCAGTTTAAAATAATATTTATTGTAATAAAATTGCACTTACAATTAGATGAAAACAAAAGCATGTGGTATGTTAAAGCCGGCTAAAGACAGCCCGTTCCTTCCGGACTCTCGGTATGTTGGTGACGTCAGCACGCCGCTCCTCCTTACGTCGTTTCGTCACAAATGACGTCGTCCTGGGGCACGGGCGGCGTGCTGACCCACCGCCATATATAGTGCACAAACAGACGCCCAGATCTGATCTCCCCACGTCACTGCCGCATAAATCGCCATTTTAGTAGTGGGCAAAATTGCCCATATATATATAGTACCCCATATCCTACTCTTTTTTGGCTTCTTGTCTTCGCAGTATATTGATCATACCGGGATCGAATGTCTGTTTAAAACACAAATATGTTTTTTTATATAAAAATCCCGTATCAAGAAAGGATTCTGCGGGCTGGTGGTGCCGCGCATCTCCTCCATCATAGATTTAGGATGTAACATGTTAAAAAGTATACAGGCTAGATTCCCAAGAAAAAAACTGGAAATCCTATTAGTGTTACATTAGGCTATAAAAACGCATATCTCATTACATTAATAATTCTATTGGCCACTATATTTGGATAGTACTCAGGGCCCCTACTGGATGCAACCAGTACTGCATAATGGCAGCCTAATGAACATATATATAATAATTGAAAATGTATAAGGAGGAACAGGACCTAATACAGCTCAAATTAAGGGCTAATAAAAAACACATATAATTTGGACATTAGTATAAACATTTGTTCGTTGAGAATATGTAGGCGATGCCAGGCTCATATGGTTAAAGGGAGATCTACCCCTTTGATGGAAAAAATACCATCGAACATGGCAGAGCCACCATAACTCTAATAGAACAGTCGAACCTCAGAGCCGCATCTCCCCAATTGATGAGATCATGCAATCTCTAAGAGTACCGACCACCTAAATTTAGGAAGACGTAAGCAGGGAATAATATTAATAAAAGACTGTATAAGAGAAAACATAACTTTTTAAGAACTGTATATAAAATATTTTTCTATTACTTTTCAAAGGGAGTTTCATTTTGACCTCATGGGGCTTCCCCTCTATTTATAAATAATATAGAGAAATAAAGGTCACTATGTCTCTAATAGTAAGCTTGGACAATAAGGGAGTTGAGAAAACCCCTGTCCCTAAGATATCTGAATAAGCCTAATTGACAGGTCTACTCTCTCCATGCTAAAATTATTTCCCCCATGGAGAAATCAAAACTTATATTCACAAACTACAGGTATTCAAAACTGCGTGACGACTGAGAGATCGGGTCTGGTTCACAAATCACCTGTTATATCACCCAAATAGCACCATGGACTATATAGCTCCCTAAGGATGTTCTAAGCATTATCTATAAATGCATTCACATCCATGTCTATATTCAGGCCGTAGGGGGTATAACTCTGTACCCTATATATCCATGCCATTTCCATCTTTGATATTTCCCTCACTAGAGAGCCACCCCTCCAGTGAGGGCTATACCTATCAATCCCCAGGAACACCGTGCCTGCTGGGTTGCGCTCGTGATGTAAATCATAATGCCTTGACACTGAGTGGTCTTTAAATCCACTTTTGATGTTGGCAATATGCTCACCCAAACGCACTTGCATCGATCTTTTTGTGCGGCCTATATATTGCATCCCGCAGGGACATTGCAATAAATATACAACCCCTGTGGAACTGCAGGTGACAAATGACTCAATCTGATGTTCCCTAGAGGTACTTGCTGATCTAAATGAGACCGTTTTTTTAGATTTGATTTTGTTGAGTCTACACACTTGGCATCTACGACACTGATATCCAGAAATATTCTGGGAAAAAGGATACTCTTTTGGGTGGTGGATCAACCACATTGGGTGCTACTTTATCCCGAAGTGAGGGGACCCCCCTAAAGATAACCTGTGGTACTGCTGGCAAAAAGGTGCTAATAATTTGATCACTCTTCAGCACATGCCAGTGTTTCCGCAGGATCTTTTTCACTAAAAAATGTTGGGTGGAATAAGTAGTGACAAGTGGTATGAGTGGTCCATCACGTTTCTTTTTTGGACCTCCATCCAATAGGACTGTTCTATCAATTCTCCCAACCTCATTTATTGTTGTTTCTAAGGAGTTCGAGTCATACCCTTTTCTCTACCAATCTTTCTTTCAAGATATTGGCTTGAAGGGCATAATCAGCCATCTCTGAGCAATTCTGCCTCATCCTTATGAATTGGCTCTTGGGCACTGATTTGAGCCAAGAATCCTTATGGCAGCTTCCTAGAGGTATATACGCGTTACGATCCGTCTCTTTAAAGTATGAGATCGTTTTGAAGTCTGTCCCTTCTTTGATCACTGTGAGATCCAAGAAGTGGATTCTGTCTTGACTGGCTTCATATACAAAGCTAATGCCCCTATCGTTCTTATTTAAATTCACAAAGAACTCCTCTAATTGGGGAAAAAGCGCCTTCCCATAGGAGGACGTCATCAATATACCTCGCCCAAAAGGCGAGGCAAGGATTGCGTTCCCTATAGATGACGTCCTCCTCCCACTTGGCCATGAAGAGATTGGCCAAACTGGGGGCATATTTAGCCCCCATAGCGACACCCCTCTTTTGTCTATAGAAATTTTGGCTAAACCAAAAGTAATTATGGTTGGCCGCAAATTCCAATAGATCCATGACAAAAGATTGTTGTTCCTGGGGTATCGTGGACAGAAAATCCAAATAGTATTTCACTGCGGACAGTCCCAATACATGCGGTATAACAGTGTACAAGGATGCCACATCTGCCGTGACCATCCATGTACGTTCAGTCGCCTTTTGACCTGCCAACAGATTGATTACATGACGTGTGTCTTTAAGGTATGAGGGCATTTGTTGTACCAACGGTTGCAAAAAATGGTCTATGTACTTGCCCACCCGGGACGTAATGGCATCAATTCCGCTCACTATCGGACGTCCCGGGGGGGGGGGGGGGGCAAGTAAGACTTTTGTGGATTTTCGGCAAGCAATAAAGAATAGGCACCCTTGGTGCTTCCGGGATCAGAAAAAGCTGTTTTCTCATTCAATATACCCAACCGTACGCCCTTCTGAACAAGTGTTTCCAATATATTTTTGTACTGAACGATTGGATTGCCTGGCAAAAGTATATACGTATCCTTATCACCTACTATTCTAGATAATTCCCAAAGGTAGTCACTTCTATCCAAAATGACTATCCCACCCCCCTTATCCGCGGGGCAAATAACCAACTCCCTATTGTTGCACAAAGAGTCCAATCCCTCTTGTAGGTTTTTATCTGTTCCTTTATTAACCACCTTAACCGTTTCTAATTCCTTCAAAACTACATCGCGGAAAACCCGTAATGCCAGAGTTCCAGGAGGATTAAATGTTGATGCATTTGACAATCCTGAACATTGGTATTTAGATGGAATGCCTCCTCCCTGAAATGATGGCATACTCGCAAAATGTCTTTTTAATATTGATTTGTCTAACATATTTGTGTATATCCATATAAGTTTCAAATTTATTCAATTTTCTAGGTGGAGCATATTTGAGGCCTTTATTTAACAAAGCAGTTTCACTTGTTAAAACCTGAGTGCTCAAGTTAAAAATGCCCTCTCCTGTCACATCTTTGACTTTTTTGATTGTGCTCTCCTCCCCCTCTGACTCCTCTTTGTTTTCGATGGGTCGTTTTGTACCCTGGTTTTGCCTGGGGAAAACCCAAATGATATTGTTCCTGTGGGTTATCCTCCGACCTATTTGAATGATCTCTAGCGGACCAAGTATACTCTTGGTCTCTATAATCAAATTCCGTGGGACCCTCCCTGTCTCTTAAGGGAACGAAACGGTTGTGGGAATCTCCTCCACCATTAAGCTCCCATTCGTCCCTATTTCTTTCTGGACGTGTCCATTCATTATGGTACGGCTCCTGATATACAGGTCTATCCTGCCCATAATGATTGTACAAACCTCTATCAGAGCCCCTCCTTGGTCTAGGCGGTTCTCTGTAAGGTTGATATTGGAACCTATTGGTTTGTGCGCCATGTCCTCTATCATTATTTCCTCCTGGTCCATACTGATGGTTCCATCTATTGTTCTTACTAAACTGGGCTCCTTTTAGTGGGTCCATATGTTCTAGAGGGAGATTGGTAGGACACCCGTCTACCTTTTCTTTCCCGACTTGCTATTATTTTTTTTTAATTTTTTTTTAGCTGTTTTCTGTGATACCTCCTTAATAGCTAAGTGTTGGATTTCCCCCAAGAGGACCGTGGGTACATCCTCTCCCTGGGTGATAGCATCCATCCTAGATTCCTGTTTAATTCCTTCCAAAGGAACAGAAAAATAAAAAAAGTAGAACAGGGACTATAGGGACTATGAGGCCAATAGTGTTTTTGACTGGCAAAAAAAATTGGCCAGTGAGGAATTAAACAGGAATCTAGGCTGGATGCTATCACCCAGGGAGAGGATGTACCCACGGTCCCCTTGGGGGAAATCCAACACTAAAAAAAAACAGCTATCAAAATAATAGCAAGTCGGGAAAGAAAAGGTAGACGGGTGTCCTACCAATCTCCCTCCTAGAACATATGGACCCACTAAAGGAGCCCAGTTTAGTAAGAACAATGGATGGAACCATCAGTATGGACCAGGAGGAAATAATGATAGAGGACATGGCGCACAACCCAATAGGTTCCAATATCAACCTTACAGAGAACCGCCTAGACCAAGGAGGGGCTCTGATAGAGGTTCGTACAATCATTATGGGCAGGATAGACCTGTATATCAGGAGCCGTACCATAATGAATGGACACGTCCAGAAAGAAATGGGGACGAATGGGAGCTTAATGGTGGAGGAGATTCCCACAACCGTTTCTTTCCCTTAAGAGACAGGGAGGGTCCCACGGAATTTGATTATAGAGACCAAGAGTATACTTGGTCCTCTAGGGATCATTCGAATAGGTCGGAGGATAACCCACAGGAACAATATCATTGGGGTTTTCCCAGGCAAAACCAGGGTACAAAACGACCCATCGAAAACAAAGAGGAGTCAGAGGGGGGAGGAGAGCACAATCAAAAGTCAAAGATGTGACAGGAGAGGGCATTTTTAACTTGAGCACTCAGGTTTTAACAACAAGTGAAACTGCTTTGTTAAATAAAGGCCTCAAATATGCTCCACCTAGAAAATTGAATAAATTTGAAACTTATATGGATATACACAAATATGTTAGACAAATCAATATTAAAAGACATTTTGCGAGGTATGCCATCATTTCAGGGAGGAGGCATTCCATCTAAATACCAATGTTCAGGATTGTCAAATGCATCAACATTTAATCCTCCTGGAACTCTGGCTCCGGCATTACGGGTTTTCCGTGATGTAGTTTTGAAGGAATTAGAAACGGTTAAGGTGGTTAATAAAGGAACAGATAAAAACCTACAAGAGGGATTGGACTCTTTGTGCAACAATAGGGAGTTAGTTATTCGCCCCGCGGATAAGGGGGGTGGGATAGTCATTTTGGATAGAAGTGACTACCTTCGGGAATTATCTAGAATAGTAGGTGATAAGGATACGTATATACTTTTGCCAGGCAATCCAATAGTTCAGTACAAAAATATATTGGAAACACTTGTTCAGAAGGGCGTACGGTTGGGTATATTGAATGAGAGAGAACAGCTTTTTCTGATCCCGAAAGCACCAAGGGTGCCTATTCTTTCTTGCTTGCCGAAAATCCACAAAAGTCTTACTTGCCCCCCCCCCCCCCCCCGGGACGTCCGATAGTGAGCGGAATTGATTCCATTACGTCCCGGGTGGGCAAGTACATAGACCATTTTTTGCAACCGTTGGTACAACAAATGCCCTCATACCTTAAAGACACACGTCATGTAATCAATCTGTTGGCAGGTCAAAAGGCGACTGAACGTACATGGATGGTCACGGCAGATGTGGCATCCTTGTACACTGTTATACCGCATGTATTGGGACTGTCCGCAGTGAAATACTATTTGGATTTTCTGTCCACGATACCCCAGGAACAACAATCTTTTGTCATGGATCTATTGGAATTTGCTGCCAACCATAATTACTTTTGGTTTAGCCAAAATTTCTATAGACAAAAGAGGGGTGTCGCTATGGGGGCTAAATATGCCCCCAGTTTGGCCAATCTCTTCATGGCCAAGTGGGAGGAGGACGTAATCTATAGGGAACGCAATCCTTGCCTCGCCTTTTGGGCGAGGTATATTGATGACGTCCTCCTCCTATGGGAAGGCGCTTTTTCCCAATTAGAGGAGTTCTTTGTGAATTTAAATAAGAACGATAGGGGCATTAGCTTTGTATATGAAGCCAGTCAAGACAGAATCCACTTCTTGGATCTCACAGTGATCAAAGAAGGGACAGACTTCAAAACGATCTCATACTTTAAAGAGACGGATCGTAACGCGTATATACCTCCTAGGAAGCTGCCATAAGGAATCTTGGCTCAAATCAGTGCCCAAGAGCCAATTCATAAGGATGAGGCGGAATTGCTCAGAGATGGCTGATTATGCCCTTCAAGCCAATATCTTGAATGAAAGATTGGTAGAGAAAGGGTATGACTCGAACTCCTTAGAAACAACAATAAATGAGGTTGGGAGAATTGATAGAACAGTCCTATTGGATGGAGGTCCAAAAAAGAAACGTGATGGACCACTCATACCACTTGTCACTACTTATTCCACCCAACATTTTTTAGTGAAAAAGATCCTGTGGAAACACTGGCATGTGCTGAAGAGTGATCAAATTATTAGCACCTTTTTGCCAGCAGTACCACAGGTTATCTTTAGGGGGGTCCCCTCACTTCGGGATAAAGTAGCACCCAATGTGGTTGATCCACCACCCAAAAGAGTATCCTTTTTCCAGAATATTTCTGGATATCATCAGTGTCGTAGATGCCATGTAGACTCAACAAAATCAAATCTAAAAGAACGGTCTCATTTAGATCAACAAGTACCTCTAGGGAACATCAGAGTCATTTGTCACCTGCAGTTCCACAGGGGTTGTATATTTATTGCAATGTCCCTGCGGGATGCAATATATAGGCTGCACAAAAAGATCGATGCAAGTGCGTTTGGGTGAGGATATTGCCAACATCAAAAGTGGATTTAAAGACCACTCAGTGTCAAGGCATTATGATTTACATCACGAGCGCAACCCAGCAGGCACGGTGTTCCTGGGGATTGATAGGTATAGCCCTCACTGGAGGGGTGGCTCTCAAGTGAGGGAAATATCAAAGATGGAAATGGCATGGATATATAGGGTACGGAGTTATACCCCCTACGGCCTGAATATAGACATAGATGTGAAATGCATTTATAGATAATGCTTAGAACATCCTTAGGGAGCTATATAGTCCATGGTGCCATTTGGGTGATATAACAGGTGATTTGTGAACCAGACCTGATCTCTGTCGTCACGCAGTTTTGAATACCTGTAGTTTGTGAATATAAGTTTTGATTTCTCCATGGGGGAAATAATTTTAGCATGGAGAGGGTAGACCTGTCAATTGGGCTTATTCGGATATCTTAGGGACAGGGGTTTTTTAAACTCCCTTATTGTCCAAGCTTACTATTAGAGACATAGTGACCTTTATTTCTCTATATTATAAATAGATAGAGGGGAAGCCCCATGAGGTCAAAATGAAACTCCCTTTGAAAAGTAATAAGAACTGTATATAAAATATTTTTTTTTAAAAATTGTTTTCTCTTATACAGTCTTTTATTAATATTATTCCCTGCTTACTTCTTAAATTTAGGTGGTCGGTACTCTTAGAGATTGCATGATCTCATCAATTGGGGAGATGCGGCTCTGAGGTTCGACTGTTCTATTAGAGGTATGGTGGCTCTGCCATGTTCGATGGTATTTTTTCCATCAAAGGGGTAGATCTCCCTTTAACCATATGAGCCTGGCATCGCCTACGTATTCTCAACGAACAAATGTTTATACTAATGTCCAAATTATGTGTTTTTTATTAGCCCTTAATTTGAGCTGTATTAGGTCCTGTTCCTCCTTATACATTTTCAATTATTATATATTATATGTTCATTAGGCTGCCATTATGCAGTACTGGTTGCATCCAGTAGGGGCCCTGAGTACTATCCAAATATAGTGGCCAATAGAATTATTAATGTAATGAGATATGCGTTTTTATAGCCTAATGTAACACTAATAGGATTTCCAGTTTTTTTTTCTTGGGAATCTAGCCTGTATACTTTTTAACATGTTACATCCTAAATCTATGATGGAGGAGATGCGCGGCATCACCAGCCCGCAGAATCCTTCCTTCATACGGGATTTTTATATAAAAAAAACATATTTGTGTTTTAAACAGACATTCGATCCCGGTATGATCAATATACTGCAGAGACAAGAAGCCAAAAAAGAGTAGGATATGGGGTACTATATATATGGGCAATTTTGCCCGCTACTAAAATGGCGATTTATGCGGCAGTGACGCGGGGAGATCAGATCTGGGCGTCTCTGTTGTTTGTGCACTATATATGGCGGTGGGTCAGCACGCCGCCCGTGCCCCAGGATGTCATTTGTGACGAAACGACATAGGGAGGAGCGGCGTGCTGACGTCACCAACATACCGAGAGTCCGGAAGGAACGGGCTGTCTTTAGCCGGCCGGCTTTAACATACCACACGCTTTTGTTTTCATCTAATTGTAAGTGCAATTTTATTACAATAAATATTATTTTAAACTGGATTACACTATGGTGGCTTTCTTTTCTATTGGCAAATCGAATCCGGGCTATATGGAGAGGACTGGTGTATAATCCTAGTGGAGCAACACAGATTCTAGCCACTCTTAGAGACCCTGGCAGGGGAATACAGCCATCTGCTTTCATTGATCTCTGAAGGGATCAGGTGTTCCGGTAAGCGGCAGTAAACTCTAATGGTGGTGGAATTTCTGTCTATTAGACTAACAGCACTTTTTCATCTGGTGTTTTGAGTTTGGAGTCACCAACAGTGGATCAATGAGGTCTTCATTCATTTATGTTATTCTGTCAGACAAGTTTTATTTTTATTTTTATTTTTTTTTTGATAATTTCCCATACACAGGACTCCCTTTTTTTTTTTTTTTTTTTTTTTTTTTTTTTCTAAATATTGTCATTTATTTAGTCATTTTTTTTCTGACACCCTGTATATATTGTTTGCTTGTATTGTCATAGATTGAGTTCTGGATAATCCTTTATCACTATAAGGATTTTTGTTTATTTTTTGCGCAGCTTTTTTAAGTTTATTTGTTTCTATTGTGTGTGTCTCACATTTAAGTTGCAGCATTTGTCACATATACAGATAGTTTTGTTCTAAGACAGCGCAGTATACACCTTAATTTTTTCTGAATCATTTATGTGCCATGTGGGGGTCTTTGATTTTTTTAGGTACGAGTCAACTGAAAGTAGAAAGTATTGCACAATGATCAGTCCATGTAAAGGGTATTACAGATGATGTGAGCAATTCCGGGGACATACTGATAGAGATTAGTATATGATCGATACGGGAAAAAGACTTATTAAATTCAGGATGGTTAAATGACATTAAGTGTTTAGCATCCAAAAAGTGGATGAAAGGTCAAAAATATTGAGTGAATTTCAATTTTGATATGCAAAATGCATTCAGTCCATCGAGGTCTGGAGTATCTTGGTTTGGAGAGTTGAATCGACCCCTCTTCGATGAGCTTTGTCTGGTTCTGTCATTTTCGACTTTGGAGAAATTTTGTGGAGAACTGGATGCGGTTTGTCGGCGAGGGCTGGCTGAAGGACTTTCGCAGAGATTACCGCAAGTTTTTTTGTAGGGTGTTCTGTAGTTCATCAGGGGTTCTGCATGAGTGCTTGGTACCTTGATATGTGAAGTGAAAAAGGGAGAATCCCCATTGGTATGGGATCTGATGTTGTTGGTTTTGTAATAAGGCTTTCACCGAGCGCCGTTTAGCGACTGTTATTGGGGAAAGGTCAGCAAAGATCTGATACAGGTGGCCTTGGAAGATCAGGGATTCTTAGTTCCTCGCAGCGACCATGAGCTGTTCTTTGGTGCAAAAGAAATGGAATTTTGCAATTATGTCGCGGGTGGGGGACCTTCAGATTTGCGTGGTGCTAATGCTCTATGTATTCTGTCTATTTACAGTCTCTCAATTGGAATTGACCTTGATGACTCTTGAAATAGGGCAGTAAGTGTTGATTGTAGATCAATAATAGACTCCGGTATACCTTGTATGCGGAGGTTTGAACGACGTGCATGATTTTCAAAATCTTCTAAACGAGTTTGCAGCGAGAAATTTTCATCTTTGTGTGTCCAATTCAGTTTCATGAGTCATTACATTAGTTTCTATGTCATCCACCTCGTTTTCTAATTTAGCCGTGCGCTGACCTAAGTCACGGATTTCTTTTGTCAATTCCTCAGTAATATGGTCGGAGGCCTGCTCAGGGCCGGCGCTTCCACTAGGCGAACTAGGCAGCTGCCTGGGGCGCAGTCACAGCAGCTGGGTCCCCTCCAGAGGATCGGTTCCCCCACTAACGGGTGGTGGCTGGTGTGGAGTGTATTGAGAGGCGGCTCCATATGACTGGCTGCAGAGTGGCTGGGCGGGGAGAAGGAGCAGGCAGATCTTCCCCTTCCTCGGACTAAGCCAGGGGAGACCATGCTGATGTCCAGCAGCCGCCGTGGGTGTCAGCTCTCTGCCCGCCCCGCCTCCCTCTCTGGGTAATGTGCAGCCATTGGAGGGGCAGGGCGGGCGGTATTGTGCATAGAAACAGCCAGGATGGATCCACCCAGACCCGGAATGGCCCATAGGACACACGCTGGGCCGAGGCCGCCGGGCCACTTGTCCTGGAGGAGCCCAAAGCAAAGCTGCTCCTGCCGCTTACCCAGCCTCTCTGCGGCCGACCGTCGGAGCCTGGGGGTGGAACCGAATGGAATGATCAGCTGAAGGCGGGAGGAGCTGGAGGAGGTCTCCCGTCCGTGACTGGTGACTCTAACTGCTGCCCGTTGCCTGACATGTGGAGGGAGATGGAAAGAAGTGCCCCAAGGTAACAACTTGTCAGGTGGTGGGGGGGGGGGGGAAGCGCTGGGATAAGGTTTGACTAGAAGCCCTCATCACTGGTGTGTGACCCCCTCCACTTGGCTGCACCCCCCCCTCCTTTCCACCTGGCTGCACCTACTGTCCACCTGGCTGCACCCCCCCTCTCCTGTCCACCTGGCTGCACCCCCCCCCTCTCCTGTCCACCTGGCTGCACCCCCCCCTCTCCTGTCCACCTGGCTGCACCCCCCCCCCTCTCCTGTCCACCTGGCTGCACCCCCCCTCTCCTGTCCACCTGGCTGCACCCCCCCTCTCCTGTCCACCTGGCTCCATCTTTCCCCCACCTGGCTGCACCCCCCCCCCTGCTGTCCACCTGGACCAGTTCTGGTGCTAAAATTATTGAATTCATTTTGATTCTTTTTTGGTGGGTGGGGCGCAAGTAGCTATTCTCGCCTAGGGTGCAAAATAGTCTAGCACCGGCCCTGGGTCTGCTTTAATGCCTTCTGTAGCATTTTTTTGCCTGGCAGCGTGAGGTGAGACTGTGAGATTTAGGCAGCTCAATTTTCCTGGGGCTTCTAGATGAATTCCTGAGGGGTTCCACCTTATTTTTTTCCCCCGGACAGCTCCATAAACCATCTTAAAACGTTCCTAGGGCACTAAGGAAAGATCAGGGTAAGCTTTTGAAATTTACCCTTCCATTCGGGTGTGTGCTGGCCGTGAAGTCCCGAGAAAAGGGGAGCCTCAGCAGGACATGTCTGTTGCCGTGAGCTCTACGCATGCCCCCTGCACTTTGGATTCTTTAACGATTAATCGTGCAGCTCTAGCATGAAGGAACTCTTTGTCGGAGCACCTGTTTGCCTATGCGCACACTTGCATACCTGAAGCCTGGGTGCAGTAGGTGGTGGTTACAAGCTTGAGTTTGTTCTCTTGAAGCACCATCACCAAGGTGTCAATGTTCCATTCCCCATTGTGGAATGCTTTCACGGATTTTGTTCCAACCTCTTTGATTCCCGAGCCCAAAGTGGGCATCTGTCTGTAAGTTCTGAATGCCTTCATTCGCACTCACAAGTTCTGAAATTAAATCCACAAGGTTGGTCATGGTTTCACTCAATTTGGCAATTTATATTGTCCTCAGTGGACATCATATCCATCTTTCCAGCACACAGCATTACAGCAGGCCCCTCTATTGGTTTGTAGCCCTCCTATTGGGGATGCTGCATTTAATCAATGCATCGTTATTCGGGGGTCTCCGATGTGGCATCGATGCATGCGACCCCAATCGATGTTGGGTGACGTCATCCCGACTTGCCCCGCCCCTCCCGGGAGAGCTCTCCGAGCGTGTCTATTAAAATACCTGTTTTATAATAAATGCAGATGTAATCCATTAAGTGGCCACCACTGCATGTGCTTTTTAAAGTGTGTGTGTGTGTGTGTGTGTGTGTGTGTGTGTGTGTGTGTGTGTATATCTTATGACTTTTTTTAAGACACTCGCCTATCCCACAATCCAGCGACGTGGCCACCCGAACCCTACATTCTCTCCCCTGCCTGTCCACGGCGCTGGCAATATTACTGTGGACATCCGGCTGTGACAGCTTGCAGCTTAACAGCTGGGTGCGCATGTCTCACTGCGCTGTCCTGCATAACCGGGCAATCTTCTGGGACCTGTGATGTGTCCCAGAAGATTGCAGGGAGGAAGGGCCGCCTAGGCGGCCCAAGCGGAAGTGGGAGTGCGTCAGTAACTGTGATGCATTGCTGAATCGAATTGTTGACCAGGTAATCGAATCGTGAGGCCAGTGAAGATGCGCACCCCTACGTCCTATTCAGACTTTCCTCTGCACCTTTGTATGTTGGCCACATTGCTAGCTCTCTTGCTCTCAGCATTTCGATACTAGGCTGACAACCCTTCTGTGAGAACAGTCGTCCAAGTCTCTCGAAGACCATTGGCAATTCAACAAAGCAGTAACATAATTTTTTCTGGCAGTATAGTCCTTTTTAATATGGCCTGCACCTAATTCATGAAATCCTTGTGCCAGTTTCGGTACAGGTACCGACACTTGCGCCAGATTCAAGTTTTTGCTTACGGGGGGAGTGGACTTGTGTGAAGAATTCCATCTCCAAATCTACAACCTAAAATTTCTGGGGAACTAGCTGTCCCATCAGCAGTAGATTGCATTGTTGAAAGGCCATCTGATCTGGATTCAGTCAGATGATACCATGACCCTGGTGGTTATGTCTTCTACCCGGGAGAAACAAGAAGTTTCAAAGTTTCACTGGAGCAAGAGGGATCTGGTGCACACTGGCTTGGATGGAATGTCATTTTGCAACTTTTTTAGCTGTGTACATCCCTGGAATAATAACTGGCCTTATTGGAGGCAGTGAATGCACTAGTAGCTCCAGGATATTGCTACAACCTGATCTGTGCCTTTGTCCCATGAAGCTGTGTTTTTTTTTTTTTTTTTTTTTTCTTCACAAGAGCGAGGGAGAGGTCATTCGGTGGTTCTCGTAGCCCTGTATTTGGGGGAGAGAGTCCTAAAAAAATGGCTGTCCACCAACATTTACCATCCAACCTGACAGAACTGGACAGGATCTGCAAGGAGGAATGGCCGAGGATCCCCAAATCCAGGTGTGAAAAACTTTTTGCATCTTTCCCAAAAAGACTTGGGCTGTATTAGATCAAAAGGGTGCTTCTACTAAATACCAGGCAAAGGGTCTAAATACTTGGGACCATGTGATATATTTCAGTTTTTTCTTTTTTAATAAATCTGCGGAAAAGTCAACAATTCTGTGTTTTTCTGTCAATATGGGGTGCTGTGTGTACAAAAATGAACTTAATGATTTTAGCAAATGGCTGCAATATAACCGAGTGAATCTTTTTTTAAGGGGGTCTGAATACTTTCCGTACCCACTGTGTGTGTGTGTGTGTGTGTGTGTGTGTGTATATATGTGTGTATGTATATGTGTGTATGTGTGTGTATATGTATGTATATATATATATATATATATATATATATATATATGTATATATATATATATATATATATATATATATATATTATAATTATGGCCATAACACACTTATGCCTAATACACACAATAAAAATATCAGACGAACATTCGTCCGTGTTTTGGTTCCTTACACAAGTTCTAATGATCGGATGATTGCTCCGAAAACTGTCAAACTATTAAGGCTGCTTTACTAAACTTATTATGTTATTGTTCAGTTCAAATATTCTTGATTTATTTAAATCAAGTCACAATTTACATGATTGGAGAATTAAGCCTCGTACACACGACCGAGTTTCTCGTCGTTAAAAACACGTCGTTTTTCTGGACGAGATTCTTGTTAACCTTGACGAGTTTCTCGTCAAGCTTTTCCATGCGTACACACTGACAATTCCAAATCTCGCCGTTCTGCACGGTCACGTCCAGCACGCACGACGGCAGTATAAAGGGGAAGATCGATTTCCCTGGCGCCACCCCTTGGGCTGCTTTTGCTGATCTTGTGTTACCGAGTGTGAAGTAAAAGTTTGGGAAGAGACGATTCACGCTTTTCAGTCTTCGTGCTTTCAGTTCGTTTTCTGCGGTTCAGTTTGTGCTTGTGGGTTCGTATCTTGCCTTTCAGGGCGTGTAGGCAGGTCGTATCTGTTTTACAGTGCGTTCCTGCCCGTTCGTTTCTGAATTTCAGTTCGTTCTTCATAGGCCTTGCTGTTCTAAAGTGTGTTCTGTTAAGTACGTTCTGATAAGACGACCGTTTCCTAGCCATGTCGCGGGTACGTTCTCGTCGTCGAGTTCGTGCTGTGCGGGCGCTTGGTGTTGGTCTGCTTGTTTTGGTCCAAGACGAGTCCATGAACGGGGTGAGGAGGAGTTCATGGACCAAGAATTGGTTGCTCCAGCGGGACCAATTCTGCCATATGCCTCTGCTGCGGGAGATCGTCGCGAATAATCCTGAGGACTACAGGAATTTTCTGCGGATGTCTGACCCCGTTTTTCAGCATCTTTTGGCTTTGGTGTCCCCCTATATTACCAGGCAGGACACCGTTATGCGGCAAGCCATCAGTGCTGAGCAGAGGCTCATCGCCACCTTACGTTACCTGGCGACAGGGAGAAGTCTGCAGGACTTGAAGTTCACGACAGGCATCTCCCCCCCCAGGCTCTGGGCCTCTTAATCCCAGACACCTGTTCTGCCATTATACAAGTCCTGCAGGAGGACTATATTGGGGTAAGTTTTCTCCTTTTACATCACATTTTATGTATTTCATGTATTCTAATGTATTGTATTTCTTTCATCCTTCCCTAATTACCATGATTTTAATATGCTGAGAATGTCCCCTTTGTCCTCATGCATGCTGTAAGCTTTTAAATGCCCCTTTTTCTCTAGTCATCTTCCAGGACGGCACACCTGAGAGATGACTGGTCCACCTGACAGGAAACACAATCAACACATGAGGTTAAAAGGCCCCTCCCTTCCCCTGCACCTCAGTTCTTGATTGTGTTTCCCGGCAGCGAAACGTTTGTTATTTTTGTCAGACCTGAAGTCGGTAGCGGATGGTCTCCCCCCTGAGAGCTGGATGCCAAGGCCGGGGAGGGTTGCGGGTCCAGCCAGGGATCAGTCCCTTCTCAGGGGGGGGTTCCCAATGACCGGTGGTATTCCCCGGTAAAGAGCCTCCCGGGCACAGGGGCGTTTCCCGGATCTCTTGTGGGTACATGCCTCCCCACCTACCTTCCACCCAGTCTAGGGTACTTGGGGATGAAGGAACCGGAGGGTCTGCAGGAGTCCAGGCCGCTGGAGGAGGAAGGCTGTCATTTTCCTGACAGTGCAGCTCCATAGGGAATGCTGGAAACACTCCTAGGCAGGAGTGAGCATTCGTCGGGTGGAGCAAGATGGCGCCTCTTCCGGTTCCGGGCGACATCACTTCCGGTTTCTGGTCCACGCCAAAATGGCGGATCCGGACACTAGAGGACAAAATGGGACTACCTCTGGCGGCGGGACTCCAGCAAAATGGCGCCGATCGGCGTCCTGGCCATAAAAATCCGGTTGAGCCAGGCGGAGGTCCCACAGGCCCCTCTCACCGCCTGGAGTCTCACAGCAGAGCTCCTAGGAAGTAGGAACCAGCTGAGACCAGAAATGGAGCGAGAGGAGGACACAGCAGTGGCTGCATCCCAGGAGGGGACCACGAGTGGTGAGTCTTTCCTCTATTATTCACAAGGGGTTGGTTAAGGGAGGTCTTACCCACACCCCTTGGGGGGGGCGGGAGAAAGTACAGCTTGCTAAAAAACTAGTGCTGTCTTGTCCTTTTGTCTCCTTAGAACCCAGTGGATCTGCTCAAGGGGCCCACAAGGTTAAAAGCAAAAGTACCCCTCCCCCTAGAACAAAAAGGTGTGGGAATTGCAATGAAAAGCTCCCACTTGATCACGCAAAGCCTTTTTGTTACAGGTGCATACATAAATTGTCGGGTAAGGAAACCTCACAGGTGTTGAGGGACTTCCTTACAGTACAGGCAGAGATGCTGACTACGTTACAATCCCTTAAGACAGTTATTGCATCTAAGGAAGAGCATAGCACTAGTGGCAGAGAGGTTCTGTCCTCTAGAGAAGGTACTTCATCTCAGGGGGACACATCTGACAGAGGTCAGAGAACCCCACAGGGGCCTCCCTCTTCCATTACTTCAGGAGTAGATGAGCTTGAGGACCCAGAGGAGTCAGAAGAGGACTCATTAAAGGAGGGGGGAAGGTTCAGACCCTGAAAGCCAGGACAGTGACAGTCCTAAACTTAGGCATCTCTTTCCCGTGGAGGACATGGGACAGTTGCTTAAGGCAATTTATGCCTCTGAAGATATCCCAGAACCTCCAGTACAGACAACAGCCCGGGATAAGTTGTATAAGGGCTTAGGAAAACCTCAGTCCAGAGTATTCCCAGTACACCAAACCCTTGAGGTAATTCTGAGGGAGTGGAAGGACCCGGAAAGGAAGGTCCTTAAGCTAAAAACCTGGAAGAGAAGGTTCCCTTTTGGGGAGGAAGAAGAAAAGTTTTTCAAGACCCCCCAAATTAGATGCAGCCCTTTCTCAGGTCTCTAAGAAATCCGATTTGTCCTTTGAGGACTCGGGTAGCATTAAGGACCAAATGGATAGGAAGGCTGAAACGCTTCTGCGCAGAGCATGGGATGCCAATGCGGCAGCCATGGCTCCTGCACTAGCATCTGCCTGCGTAGCCAGGAATGTGAATGCCTGGCTAGGTAGGCCTCTCTGGCCATGTTTCTAGAGGGGACAATTCCGAAGAGGTTATGGACTCTCTAGAAATAATTAACAAAGCAGTAGCATATTTGGCTGATGCGACAGTGGAGGTGGTCAGAACCTCAGCCAAGTCAGCGGCCCTCCTGAACTCCGCAAGAAGGGCGGTCTGGGTTAAGTCATGGCAGGGGGACCCTATGTCCAGATCACGGCTCTGCGGGTTACCTTTTTGAAGGTTCCCAGCTTTTTGGCCCTGGTCTGGATCAGGTCCTATCGCGATCTGCAGAGAAGGGGAAAAAGTTCCCGGTTAAGGCCAAGAAAGAAAAAGGCAAAATTTTTTCGTGCCCCTCCTAATCAGGGCCAAGAAAGACACCAATAGAAGATGGGGGAAGGGAAAGGGCGGACAGAAGGGTGGCCTGCTCTTCTCCGGACCCAAGGACGCCAGCAGGCAGCCAAAGTGACGCCAGCGTCAGGGTAGGGGGGAGACTTTCTCGATTTGTCCCTCAATGGCGAAGGATCTCCGAAAGCCCCTATATCCTGACAGAAGGATATCGTCTGGAACTTTCCTCTCCTCCCCCTCAAAATTTTACTCTGACCCATCTCCCCAAAGAACCTTTGAGAGCAGCAGGGTTGATGGACAATTTGCAGGGATTGGCGGACCAGGAGGTTATCGTTCCACCCGAAGAGCTCTACCAGGGATTTTACTCCCACGTGTTTGTGGTCCAGAAGCCGTCAGGAAAATTTCGCCTGATATTAAATCTCAGGAAGCTGAACAGGTTTCTGATACACAAGAGCTTTCGGATGGAAAGCATTTATACTGTGAGAAAACATCTATTGAAGGATGCCTTTATGGCCACAGTGGATCTGAGGGACGCGTATCTCCACGTGGCTATTGCCCCGGAACACCAATCCCTGCTGAGGTTTGCAGTCCTGACAAGCAAGGGTATACAACACTGGCAATACCGAGCGCTTCCCTTTGGCTTAGCTGCAAGCCCAAGAGTGTTCACAAAGATATTGGCAGAGGTTGTAGCTTACCTGCATTTACAGGGGGTATCTCTGATACCCTATTTAGACAACCTCCTGATCTATGGACAGTCTTTAGAGCAAGTGACAGCAGACGTAAAGACGGTGATCTGCACCTTGGAGAACTTGGGTTGGATAGTAAACAGGGAAAAATCGTCCCTAGTGCCATCCCAGATAAAAACTTTCCTAGGATACTCTGGACGCAGGGGCTCAGAAGCTTTTTCTCCCAGAGGAAAAAAGGTTAAAGGTAATATCAGCAGTTTCCTCTCTGTTGGAACCCAGGGACTGCTCTCGCAGACAGGTCATGAGGGTCCTTGGCCTAATGACTGCCTGTATTCCGGCGGTTCCCTGGGCTCAGCTCCATTCCAGGGAGCTACAGTTTTTCCTTCTATCCTCCTGGGACAAGAAGACAGAGTCTCTGGATGGGAAGGTGGCCATTCCAGCAAGGGTAAGGGCCTCCCTAGATTGGTGGCTGGGTCAGGACAGACTCACGTTGGGTCGTCTCTGGACCCAGTGGAACCCTATAAAAATTACCACAGATGCAAGCGCCTGGGGTTGGGGTGCTCACTTGGGGGACCTCCAAGCGCAGGGATCCTGGAACCAGATCCAAGCAAGGGCCTCCTCCAATTACAGGGAGCTTCTTGCGGTGGGTCAGGCTCTGAAGGCCTTCGAAAGCAGAGTTCAGGGACTAGACGTCCAAGTCCTCTCGGACAATGTGACAGCAGTTTCCTATCTAAACCGACAAGGGGGTACAAGATCCAGAAGGCTACTAAGTCTAGCCCTGGAGATTCTGAGTTGGGCAGAAGGGGTCCTTCAATCCATATCGGCGGTCCACATAAGAGGGACCACCAATGTGGTAGCGGATTTCCTGAGCCGACAGCCCATTCACCAAGGGGAATGGGAACTAAACCAGAGAGTATTCCTCCAGATAAGTCAAGAGTTCGGGGTTCCGGAGATGGACCTTTTCGCCCACAGAGGGAACAGAAAGGTGGAGCGTTTTTTCTCTCACCAGAGAGGGAGGTTCAGAGGGAATAGATGCTCTAGCTCAGAATTGGGACTGTCACCTACCATATGCTTTCCCTCCACTAGCTTTGATTCCTCGGGTTCTACAGAGGCTGGCCAACTCGGAGTGCAAGCTGATTCTGATAGCCCCTTGGTGGCCCAAGAGGACTTGGTTTGCTACTCTGAAGAAATGGTCGGTGGCCCCTCCTTTTCCTCTCCCAACCAGGCAGGATCTTCTTCTGCAGGGGCCAGTCGTTCACCCCAACCCAGGATTCTTCAGGTTGACGGCATGGCTCTTGAGAGGGAGATTCTCCGAGGCAAAGGATGCTCCGATAAAGTGATTGAGACCCTCCTAGGTAGTCAAAAACCAGTCACTAGGAGGATATATTCAAAGGTTTGGAATACTTTTTCTCACTGGTGTCAAGATAGAGAAGTGTCTAGTCCTTCGGTACCAGTGATACTAGAATTTTTACAGGCAGGGGTGGACAAAGGAATTGCCACAAATACCCTGAAGGTACAGATAGCTGCTCTATCCGTATTTTTGGACCAGAGGCTCACGTTAGAGCCTCTGATCAGGAGGTTCCTAGTAGCTAGGAAGAGGTTAACCCCCATAAAGGTTAAAAGATTCCTCCCTTGGAATCTAACATTGGTCTTGGAAGCGTTGACGAAGGCGCCTTTCGAACCAGCTCAGGAGATCTCCATTAAATTTTTGACGCTTAAGTTAGCCTTTTTACTGGCCATCACAACAGCCAGAAAAGTAAGTGACCTGCAGGCCTTGTCAAGTAAAGAGCCTTTTCTGTTGATTCTGGAAGATAGAGTGGTGCTGAAGCAAGACCCACTTTTTCTTCCCAAAGTCGCATCAGTTTCATAGGTCGCAGGAGATCATTTTGCCTTCCTTTTGTACAAAGGAGAGGAAAAATTTCAGTTTTTAGATGTCAGATGTTTGCTGACATACTTGGACAGAGTGAAGGACTTCAGGAAGTCGACTCACCTTTTTAGTTTTATTTAGCGGCCCTAGGAAGGGAGGGCAGGCTTCTAAATCTACAGTGGCTAGGTGGATTAGGCAGACCATAGGTATGGCTTATGAGCAGTCAGGTTCCCCAGTACCAGGTAACATTAAAGCTCATTCAACAAGATCTTTGGCGGCCTCTTGGGCAGAAAAAGCAGGGGCCTCAATCGAACAGATCTGCCGAGCAGCCACATGGGCGAAGCAGGACACCTTAAAGCACTATAGAGTGGAACTACTATCGCCTCAGGATCTGACGTTTGGAAGGAAGGTCTTACAAGCGGTGGTCCCACCCTAAGGTAGGCCTTGAACTTCTTGTCCATCCTCTCAGGTGTGCCGTCCTGGAAGATGACTAGAGAAAATTGACAGTTACTTACCGTTAACTGCTTTTCTAGGATATCTTCCAGGACGGCAGGCCTACTTCCCACCCCTGGTTTGATGTAAGTACTACGGGTAGAGTTTCCCTCTGGCACCCGGATAACCTATTACTTTGGTAGAACTGAGGTGCAGGGGAAGGGAGGGGCCTTTTAACCTCATGTGGTGTTTGTGTTTCCTGTCAGGTGGACCAGTCATCTCTCAGGTGTGCCGTCCTGGAAGATATCCTAGAAAAGCAGTTAACGGTAAGTAACTGTCAATTTTTTTTCTCCTCCATGCATATTTCCCTTCACTAACCTCTCCATCAGTGGCGGCTGTTGCTCAAAATGTTTTTTGGGGCCACCCCAAAATTTTATATATAAACGCCACCAGTTTGCCCCCTCCAATGCAGCCAGTTTGCCCCCAGCCCTGCACTTACCTTCTTCTGGTCAGCGCCATCCTTCTTCTGTCCTTGATGTCTTCTCCTGCCCTCGATGTTGCATCAGCCAATCAGGTTACCGGTAAACAGACTTGGTGAACATGATTGGCAGAGGAGCCTGTCAGTGTTTACCCAAGGAATGCACCCCCCCCCCGCGTCCTCTGGTTAACTTTTATGAAGCCAATTGCATCCCTCAGGCTGTAATCGCCAAGGCTATTTGCCCCCCTGTCTCTGATGGGCAATTTTCACCCCAAAAATGCCACAGTTATTCATATGGCCGTCGCTCAACAGGGGGCCATCCACCTGAATAGTGGGCGGCATTGACAATACCTAGGTTAATGCAAGGCATGAACCTATGTATTGTTCTGAGTGACGGGCGCAGGAGAGGGGGCAGCGCTCCAGCGCCCACTCTGGACGCACCACCACTGCAATGCTATCCTGTGGCCAAACACATCTAGCCCCCCCCAAATTTGATTATAATGGACCATCAGAGGGGGTGATGAATATGATACTTGAGCCTTCCATTATACTTTTTAAAAACACATTAAACAGAGATTTTGATTGATGTTGGGCTTGAATGTATTTTATTATAATCTGCTTGCAATGTTATGTGCAAAAGTACAATTTTTTTTTTATTATCTTTGACTCCACAGCTTCCTTCCACGCCACAGGAATGGCAGACTGTGGCATCGGAGTTTGCCACGCGGTGGGACTTCCCCCAACTGCGGTGGAGCCATTGACGGGAAGCACGTCCGCATCGTGCCGCCACCCCATTCTGGGTCCTACTTCTTCAATTACAAGGGGGTTTCATAGCATTGTGCTGATGGCGGTGGTGTCAGCACGGTATGAATTCCTCTATGTGGATGTGGGGAAGAATGGCCGGATGTCCGATGGGGGATCCTTCATCCAGACGGAGTTTGCCCTCCGTCTCCAGAGTGACGACCTTGCATTGCCACCGGATGCAGGGAATGTTGAAGGATTCCCCTTTGTTTTTTTGGCTGATGAAGACTTCGGACTCGGACCACACCTCATGAGGCCATTTCCCCAGAGGACCCTGACCCCAGAGAAGAGGGTGTTCAACTACCTGCTGGCCAGGGCCCGAAGAGTCGTAGAAAATGCCTTCGGGATAATGGCCAGCCGGTTCCGCCTTTTTATGACTCCTATTCACTTGGCAGAGTACAAAATTAACTATGTTTTATGCTGCTGTGTGCTCCATAATTTTCTGAGCCGAAAATCAACAAATGATATGGCCTCGATATTGCCTGAGGCAGGACTTTCATATGGCAATACCCTGCCAGACCTCGAATCTGCCCGTCCTGGCTTGCCCCCCCAAAATGCCAGTGAGGTTCGTGAGAAATATCTGGAATATTTCACGGGTAGGGGGGCAATTCCTATGCCAGGCCATGTGTAAATCTTCTTGGAGAAAGAACTAAATAAAAATCTGAATAAATCTTTTAACTTTTTTTTTTTTCCTGTCTCCTAGTTTTTCATAGTGCCAAGTGTATTTTCCTTTAGTAAATACCAACCATTTCACTATGAACCACAAAAATATACACAAATAAGGTTAGAGTGTATTTAAAAAAGAAGCTACACTTTGTTGTTCAAAAATTTTACTCTGTGCACATTCACACACATGGTAAATAGAACAGTATGTTTTTTTTCTTTTTTTGGCTGGCCACAAACCGGGTTTTTTTTTTTTTTTTTTTTTTTTTTTATGAAAATACAAAAACATTAGTAGCATTCAACAAACTCCAACATTGGATACCTCTCGGCAATATGAGACATTCACTTACACAAAATATGTCTCTATCTGGCCGTCCTAATATGGGGTATTGGCACCCCTGGCCAAGCCAAAATTTGAATATGCACACAATTTGAAGTCATTTCCAATAGGGATTTTAGACTCCTGATCCCTATTGTCGTCAACATGTGCTATCTGCCATCAGGGGTGATCAATGGACGTGTTTTGGGGGTGCAACCCCTTCAGTTCACCTACTTGAGATACGAGGAAGGGGTTGCACCCCCATAAGACGTACATGGATATCCCCTGATGGCAGATGGCACATGTTGACACACTGTGTGCATATTCAAATTTTGGCTTGATTGTTCTTCCCCCCTTTTTTTTTTTTAAGCTTTTAGACAATCAATCTCAAACCAAAAATGGGGGTTTTGATGCCTTATTCAATTCTCCCCAAAACATCTAGGATGTCTTTAAAGGTTTGATCCATCACATGAATTCTTTGCTTAATTCTGTCCAGTTCTGTACTACATTCCATCACTTGCTGTATGATTCGTAGGGCACTGTCAGCAGAGAAACGCGTACTTTCTTTCACCACAACATTTACATCCCCTATAAAAAAATACAAATGGTATTATAACTCTGCATGCCTACATCTCTTACCTGAAGCTGGGGTGACAGATACTGACCTGTTGTGGTGACCAGTTCCACCACGTCATCCACTTCTCCTTCCTGCACTTCTCCTTCCTCCACCTCTTCAACTTCCTCAACACCCTCAGGTTGTGGGTCTTGGTGAGGTTGGGGTTGTTAAGAAGGTGTGGGGTTCCTGTGCTCCCTGGAGTATTCTCCTCCCAGTCTTCTCTCCCCTATGAGAATCAAACAAAAGGTATAGTTATCACACAGAAATTTTGTATAAAAAATAAAAACATGATACATTGGTAGGAAGTGGGGTACAAGTGTCTGTTTGGGCGGGATTTCAGACATTTACTGAAGACATTATTTTTAAAAACTAGATTCTTTAATATTCAACTTTGGCTGTCAATTTTTAGACATGGAGGCACCACAAAAATTCACTGATGCACCTGTGTGGGGCACCCAAAAAAGGAGGTTCTGTACATCTGTACTTTTGAGCACTAGCTCAAAAGTACAGATGTGGAACCAGCTGCTGAGTGTCCTCTCCTTTACACTGATTAATGTTTGCATTTCATTTTCTTTACAAACACATCATCTAGCCAACAATGTAAGAACAACTATTGAATAAAAACAGGCAGCTGTGTAAAATATTTTAACCCTGTAAAATCTATACAAATTGTGCATAGTGGCCGAACGATGTGTCTAACGAACGATTACTGTGCCAAACCAAGTTCAAACTATGACATTTTGTAAGGTACAATAGAAAAATGCAATAACATGGAGCAACTTGCAAGTTGTGAAATACAATAATAGGAAAAATGGGCAAAAAAAACCTTACTTTTTTCAAGCATTCTCTTAATGCTCCTTAACTGCTCCGGCTCCCTCAGTTTGAGGTCAGACCACCTCTTTCTGAGCTGCTCATTTTGATCTTTTCACCCTGAAATTCTTCAGACTCTTCACGACTTTCTTCATGATTTTGGCCTTCCTTCGATTAGGTTTGCTATACGGCCCATGCTTTGCGTCATAATCTGACTTTAGCAATATGTCCACTATCTCCGCGTAAGACATATTGGATGCCTTGAATCTCCTCCCTGGTCGTGACGTTTCCTCAGTCTCCGGGCTTGTCTCCTCCTCGTTATTTGAGGAATTAGCAGACACCTGCTGTGAATCCACCATATCTGTCTGTGTGCCAAAAGAGAAGGGGCGGGGAAAAGATGTTACTTAGAACGTCATGGACGGGTGCGGCGCGACGTGTGATTAGTTTTTTGTGTGTAATATATATATATATATAACAAACACACATGTGACTAGACTATGTTCGGTGTGCGGAGAGAGGAGTAAGTGACGGACGTGCGAACGAAGGCCTATACTGTCTAGAGAATGTTGGAGGATATATATGGTGACTGAGATTTACAGGAGGTTAGACTGTGTGACTCACATTATTTTTTTGGTCCCTTTTTGGCTTGCAGACCCAAAATGAATGTCTTTATCAGTGACAAGGAATTCCTTGTGGAATTTATAGACCGGGTAAGGGAGCTGCCCGCTCTGTGGGAAACAAAAAACCCCATACATAGAAAAAAAGGGGTAAGAAAAGCAGCGCTGGAGAGCCTGCTCCCATTTGTGCATACCAAGGTGCCCACAGCAACAGCAAAACAGGTGGACACTAAAATTGGGAGCTTGAGAGGCACATACAGGACTAAACGCTCTAAGGTCCTGGCTTCTCAGAGGTCAGGAGCAGCAGCAGATGTGTATGTCCCGAATTTGTGGTACTACAGCAGGATGTCCTTTCTGGATAACCACATTGAGGCAAGGCCATCACTGCCCAGACTTCCCTGCAGCCAACCTGAGCCTTCTCTGGAGCAAGAGGAGGCAGCCATCCTGGAAGAAGCTGATTTGGACATCTGGAGCCAGGTATAGTAATTAATGAAAAGGTATTCTGAGAAAATTAATGCAGGAAAAATAAGCCAATATGAAAAACAGAAACTATTTTGGGATACAAAAGTGAAATCTATATCTATAGACATTAGTCTGCCATAAATTGGGTGCAAAATAGTCAATCTGATGTAGTCCTAAAATTATTTGTCTTTTCTCTTGATTTACATTCAAATTGCTACATTCATGATCTCAAATTTGTGTGAAAAAAATAAACCCAAAAAATAAACTATGTCCCTTTTTCATACACAGGATGAAATCAGCCAGGAGGAGGGTCTGGAAACTGTCAGGCAGGAGGAGGCAGGGCCCACTGTGAGCCAGGAGGTGGCAGGGCCCAGTGGCAGACAGGAGGTGGCTGGCACGAGTACAAGCACAAGATCTCAGGTGCCTCCCATCTGCCTTCTGAAAAGCAGGAGGGACAGGACCACAAGTGAGGCAGCAATGGCCCTTATTAGAGAGGCACATGCCACCCTCCAAGAGCCCACATCCCCTGAAGAGGCCATTGCCGGCCTAGTTGAGGCCAAGTTCAAGGTGATGAGCATGGAGCAACGCCTCCTATGCGAGCCCCTGCTCATCACCTTGCTGAACAAGGGGGTGATGGAGAGAATTACCCCCAATACGGCCATATGTGAGGTCGCACAGCTTTCTCAACCTCCTCCACCTTCTTCTGCGCCACCCCCTTCTCCACCTTCTTCTGCGCCACCCCCTTCTCCTCCCACCTTCTTCTTCTTCTCCTCCTCCTCCTCCTCCTCCTCCTGACACGAGTACCCCTCCAGTGGCCCAGACTCCAGCCACACACAGAAGGAAGGCTTCAGGGAAGGCTGCCAAGAAGACGAGGAAGTGATGGCCTTGCTTCATTGTGGTCGGACAAAAGGCAGCCTGTTGTAGTACAAAAGACTTGGGACATATATATCACCTGCTGCTGTTCCTGACCTCTGGGAGGCCAGCATCAGATTGTGCTCACAACTGTTGTGCTTCTCAAGCTCCCAATTTTAGTGTCCACACAGGGTTGATGTGTGCTCTGGGGTCCCAGGGATGCACAAATGGCAGCAGGTTCTCCAGCGCTGCCTTCTATTTATTTTGTTTTATACATGAATAAATGTTTTTTTGGTTTAAGTTCATACTTGACTATTTTTTTAGAATAATTATTTATTTACCTTTTTGGAGTAAGCAGATACATTTGACCCCAAAAAAAGAAAAGGGACAGATAACACCAAAAAAAAATCATTAAAGTTGTTCTTTAAAAAAAATAGGGTGTAAACTTGACACAACAAAATTTGAAAAAAAATATGGGAGATCACTATCAAAACATCGACAAATTACAATTAACATCTGTCTAAAAAAAAAACATTAAAATATTCAGAAGATCTTGCACGATATAATACAGCTAAATCTTCTTAAGAGCAGCATGAAAAAGGTTTAAAATAGATAGAACTCTGTGTGAATATCAGCAGCAAAACAAGTTCATTAGTTTTCATTATTGTAACGTTCTAAAGAAGATTTAAATGCACAACATTTAAACGATGCAATAATTTACAGCGTGACGAATGTGCTATCTCCATTACGAAGGCTTGTTTGACCAGAAGATGCGCTCCGGTCTCATACTTGATTCTGAGCATGCGCGCTTTTTGAAGAGTCGTAAAAGCATACACACAAACCATTTTCTCGTCGCAAAACAGGCCGATGAGAAACACGACGAGAAAATCTAGAATCCGGAAGAGAAAATAGAGAGCAGGTTCTCTATTTTTCTTGCGAGATTCACGGCAGTTTTCTCGTCGTAAAACCATACATACGAACGGTTTTCTCAACAATAAAGCTCTCTCGGCATTTTTCTTGTCGGTTTTGGACGAGAAACTCGGTCGTGTGTATGAGGCTTAAGAGGTAAATCTTCTTCTTTTTTTTTTTTTTTTTTGCAAAAATTCTTAACTCCGTACTTGAGAAAATTGGCCCTAATATGCCCATATCCTTTAAGCAGCAGCATAACTCATGTGTATTGAATAGTTTGCTTTATCCCTTAACAAAAATGGGTGAAAGATTTTGCACAGAGCAAAACAATTGTTTTCATATGCAATTTAAACTAAAACCCATAGTTGTTGTTTTTTCAGCAATTGTGGAAAAAGTGAAAAAGGTATCACATCCAGACTGGACATTGCCCCCTGAAGCAACAATTTTGTTAACTGGAGACATTTTTGATGAAGTTGTGGACAATGCAGAGGTTATCCTTGTCGAATTTTATGCACCCTGGTAAGTGTGTGTGTGTGTGGTGTGTTTGTTTTTTTTTTTGTTTTTTTTTCCTCCCCCCACCTCCCCTCATGACATTGTCCCACTCTCGCCGTGCTTGTGTGCCTACGACGATCGGTGGCACACTGTGTCCCTGGAACACGACACACCCCTCATCTTGGTAAAGAGCTGATAATGAGTTTTTTTTTTTTTACCCATGTGATCAGCTGTGTCCAATCACAGGCGATCACATGTAAACAAGGAAATGTTGGTTATTGGCTTTCCTCTCCTCACAGGGGAGACCTGCGCTGATTTATCAGTGCAGCCCCAACAGTGCCCAGCAGCAATGCCAGTCAGTGAAAGAGTTCCTTCCTTCCTTCCTTCCTTCCTTCCTTCCTTCCTCCCTCTTTAGAAGATTGGACAAATCAAAAGGCACAGGTTCTCCTACTGATCAATTTAGCTTGGTGTCCTTTGCAGGAAGGATGCCGCTCAGCAGAAGTCTATTTATCAGCATATTTCAGCTGCTCATATTTCAGGGTTTGAAAACTGCCATGCAGACTTTCTAAAATGGCAAGAAACTACAATTCTGTGCATCCAGAGGCAGATTAAAAAATCTTTTGACTATGTCTACATGCATTAAAAACATGTAAACTTATCTAAATGCAATTGCGTTTAAAATCAGAAGTACTTCATCTCTGAAACACAAGCCTCTTTCTTTCCCCCCCTTTCTTTCTTTTCCCCTTTCCTTCTTTCTTTTCCCCTCTTCTCCTAAGCCAATAGGATCGCTTCGGGAAATGGGTCTTGCAACCCGCTTCCTGATTGGCCGGGAGGAGAATCAGTGTGACAATAGCAATTATTTAATTTTCTATTGTCGCACAACAGGGTGAGCTCTGGCCCAGTGCTCTGCCCCCCGAGCCCACCCTTTTTTTGGAGCCTTTGGCTCTAATCCCGTGCTAAAAAAAAATCTTTTTGGAATCCATGCGCCCTGCATGTAGATTAGGGACCAGATGCGTGGATAGGGGGGCTGCGCCCTGCATAATAGGCCACTGGTTGGACTGCTTTTGGGGTGTTCGGAGGTTTAAAACTTTTTTATTTTTTTTTCTTTGTCCCTCACTCTTTGGACTGGACACACACATTCTGCTTACAGGTACAATTCTACAACATTGATTACTGTTGGTATCTTGCATTTAATTGTACTTTTAGGTGTGGACATTGTAAGAAGCTTGCCCCTGAATATGAGAAGGCTGCACAGGAATTAAGTAAACGGACACCACCTATACCTTTGGCAAAGGTTGATGCTACGGCTGAAGCTGAGCTTGCAACGAGATACGAGGTAACTGGCTACCCCACACTGAAGATTTTTCGAAAGGGCAAAGCATTTGACTACAACGGGCCAAGAGAAAAATACGGTACTAATTGTACTTTTTTTATTTAAATTTTTAGTAATACAAGTATTTACTCTTTCGTCCATGGACCGACACAGCTTCTCTATTGACGAAGTGGGTATTATCCGTTAGGAGTGACTAGGCAGAAAACTTGTAAAAAGTGTTGCATCACACCTTCTACAGTACCGCCCAGGGGGCGGACCCTCTGGGTATATCCCCTCAGTCTGCATCTCGCAGATCAGTTTTTTTCTGTCTAGCAAGGAGTAGGACATGGCTCCCTTCGGGCCCAATTGCCGACTGGATGACAGGCTGGATCCTCGATCCTTGTAGTCTCCCCAGTTTCGGCCATCGAGCGTGTGCCGACCCTAGCTACGCGTTGGGTTTTCCACGACATGCCCGTCGCTCCACGGGTGGCCGTTGAGCCTACGCTCCAGGGCCTGCATCGGACCGCTCAGTTCGGCTGACCTTACGGCCGAGTCGCAGCAGCCTGTCCGGTGAGCGTCGCACTCCAGGGCATACATATGATCGTCCCCTTGGGTCCAATCACAGCATGCCTGGCCAGCAGTCACCTTCCGTGCGCGGACGATCTGTTTGGAATGGCTTCCAGCATGATACATGCAGGATAGGTAAGTAAACTCCCCTGCCTTGGTTGGGTGATTTGGCTGGACATTCCTGGAGAGACCAAGCAAGTGGTTGTGGCCCCTTTCTTCCCTCTCTCCTTGCCCTTCCCTCCTCCCTGGGCTTCTAGCTAAAGTTGCTGGGTGCTGGGGGGTCACCTAGGGGGTTCCACTGGAGCGGGTCTGGCTGTAACTAACATTTAAAAAGATGTAATTTCTGCTTGTGTGTGTGCTGCTTCCCCCCCCTCCATGCTGTCAGCGGCCATTTTGCGGTGGTCCATGCCGGGTTCGGCTTCTCGTGACTGCCCGGCGGCCATCTTCCTGTGGTTTCGGCGCCATTTTCTTGTAGTTCCACACCCTCTGATCGGCGGCCATGTTTGTAATGATCCACGCTGTATGTATATATTGCCGTTCGGCGGCCATCTTTTTGTGGTCTACGGCTGCTTTGGCCTCTATCTTTGGCTCGGCGGCCATTTTCTTAGAGCCCACATTATCTTCCATACAGACGTTTGGCCATTTTGCGAGAGTCTCCGGCCTCTAGGGTGCATTACACTGGCGCGAGAAATTCACACTGGAAGCACTGATAAAAGAAGCAAACTGACACAGCAGCAGTGGGACAGCATCCCAGGCACAGCACACGGCAGCATAGCGGTACCGATCCAAGGGTGGTGAGTCCTCTGGGTGACCCAGCATCTCTGCAGCACAGGAGGGTGGCCTGTTGATATCTTGCCTGGAGCCCTGTGGGTGTCAGCGCGTGGTCAGCATGGCATCTGAGCCAGATGTCTTCTCCCCTGAAACACCAGATTCAGCAGCTGGTGCCCCTGAGGTGTCTATGAACGCTATGACGCCAATCCTAGAGGCGTTTGCTGCCAGGGTGGAAGCAGCACACGGGAATACAGGGGTTAGTAAACGCCCCCTGCAAGCTTCTGGGAATAATTCTGATGCAGAACCAGGTCCAGCTACGGCTCAGGGCCCAGATTCTGACGCATCAGAGACTGCAGACCGTGACCGGACAGTGAGGATGACTCCCAGTCCAGGTCAGTACGCGAGACGGCTTTGGTATCTGACCTTATTACTGCAGTGCGGGATACGCTAAAGTTGAAAAATACTGCAGAGACTCTGGTCCACTTTGGGTTTCATAAACCTGCCCGCACTGCTAAGGTGTTCCCTTGTGTGTCTTATTTTGATAAACTCTTATACAAGGAATGGGAGAACCCACTGAGGGTCTTTACAGCCCCAAAGAGGTTTGCGGTACGGTACCCCTTTGAGGAGAGTTTTCTGAAGAAATGGACCTCTCCCCCTTATAGTGGACCCTCCGGTGTCCAGACTTAATAGAGCCACCGCAATTCCAGTAGAAGGGGCTCCTGTTTTCAAGGATCCTGTGGATAAGAAGGCTGAAGCACTCGCTCGCTACCTATACTCAGTGGTAGGCTCAAGGGTACACCCGGCATTGGCCCTAGTGTCTCAGACACTTGCTGAATAAGCAAGATTGCTACTCCAGGGGTTTAAGGAGCGAGATGCTCCTCCTGATGAGATAACATTGGCCGACCAGTTGGTCCAGGGCCTTAGGTTTGTCTGCGAGTCAGACATGGATACTATTCCCCTGCTGTCAAAAGCTTCGGTTTATGCAGTAGCAATACGCCGCCTGATCTGGCTAAAGGGCTGGTCTGCGGACCAGACCTCCAAGAAAGCCCTGTTGGATCTGCCTTTTAGGGGCGACAGACTTTTTGGGGCCTCTATGGATGACATCATCGATGCCACAGGAGGTAAAAGCACTTGGCTTCCTCAAACTAGCAAGGGTAGGGGCCACACCAAGGGTTTTTTCGCACGCAAGCGTTTTTTTCGTCCCCCTAGGGCGACAGGGAAAAGACCCCAGGCCGACAGGCGCCTGCCCAAGGACAAAAGCGTCCTTGGTCCCGCAAACCCAACAAGCCTGCGGACAAATCTGCGTCCGCCTGAAGGTCCGTCCCCACCCAGCTCTCGGGTGGGGGGATGTCTTCGCAGATTTGCGACTCAGTGGACAGCTCTAGTCTCCGACAGGTGGGTTTGCAAAGTAATCTCCTCAGGCTACAAGATAGAATTTCTCTCTTGTCCACCGGACAGATTCATCACCTCCAATCTCCAGCTACTACTGACCCGTCGGGAGGCCCTGTATGGGGCGGTCCAGGGTCTACTGAAACGCGGGGTAGTTATTCCAGTTCCAGAACAGGAACGGGGTCAGGGTTTTTACTCAAATCTGTTCATTGTGCCGAAGAAGGAGGGGGTTTGTCCAATCTTGGATCTCAGAGCCCTCAATTGCTTTGTGAAGGTACAAAGATTTCGGATGGAGTCGGTTCGATCTGTAGTCACGGCTCTCCATCCGGGGGACTTTCTTGCCTCCTTGGACATCAAGGCCGCATACCTGCATGTCCCCATATAATCCAGACACCAGAGGATTCTGCGATTTGCTATCGGTAAGAACCACTATCAGTTTGTGGCCGTCCCGTTTGGCCTTGCCTCAGCACCCAGGACGTTCACCAAGGTGCTCGCTCCGATTCTGGCACTTCTAAGACAGCGGGGTATCGCTATCATGGGCTACTTGGACGACCTTCTGAAGGCCCCTTCAAGCTCAGAATTAGAGGTAAGCGTGTCCATTACCTGTCAGCCTCTTTGAGACTGTGGTTGGATACTAAACACGCAAAAGTCAGTATTGGTGCCCACTCAACGCCTAGTGTACCTGGGGTTGATTCTGGATTCCTCAGAGGCAAAGGTATTCCTCCCTGTGGAGAAGTTGCAGACCCTCCGGGCTGCAGTACGGCAGCTGACTTCCAGGAATTGGTCGTCGCTCCGTTTTTGCATGCGAGTGTTGGGCCTCATGGTAGCCTCCTTCGAGGCGGTCCCATATGCTCAATACCACACGAGTGTTACAGAAGGAAGTTCTGTCAAGATGGAACAGATGCCCTTCATCTCTGGATTATCAAATCCGAGTGAGCCACCTAGTCAGGAGATCCCTGGTATGGTGGCTGACAGCACCGGCTCTAATGGCTGGGAAGTAATTTCTTCCGGTTTACTGGCTAGTGCTCACGACGGACACCAGCCTTACAGTTTGGGGGGGGGGGAGTTTGGGGTGTTCAGTCGGCGCAAGTTCGCTGGACCCCAGAGGAAGCCCTCCTGCCGATCAGTGTCCTGGAAATCTGGGTGATCAGGCTGTGCCTCTTCAAATGGTCTCAAAGGCTGCAAGGGCGTCCAGTCAGGATCCAGTCAGACAACGCCACAGCAGTGGCATATGTCAATCATCAAGAAGGAACAAGAAGCTCAGCTGCAGCATCGGAGGTCGCTCGCATCCTGAAGTGGGCCGAGAGGAGCGTACCGGCACTGTCGGCCGTGTACATTCCGGGTGTGGAAAACTGGCAGGCGGACTACCTGAGCCGGCAGATGCTTGACCAGGGAGAATGTGTAAGTGTCCTTGCACCCGGTGTTCCAACTCCTCTGCCAAAGATGGGGCACACCAGACGTAGATCTTCTGGCTTCCTGACTCAATCGGAAGGTATTGAGGTTTGTGGCCCGGTCAAGAGACCCATGGGCAGATGCAACGGACGTGTTGGTGGCATCGTGGGGTCAGTATCGGCTAATCTATGCCTTCCCTCCCTTAAGGCTTCTTCCTCTTCTGCTCCGCAGAGTGGAGGCAGAGGGGATTCCAATGATCCTAATCGCTCCAGATTGGCCTCAGCGTCCTTGGTACGCCGATCTAGTACGTCTGGTAGCAGACGTCCCCTGGCGCCTACCACTACGGAAGGACCTGCTATCACAAGGTCCCATACTCCATCCTGCTTTACGGTCACTGGCTTTAACGGCATGGCTGTTGAGAACCAGGTACTGAGAGACCGGGGCCTGTACGATTCAGTAATCTCTACTATGAGAAGTGCTCGGAAACTGTCCTCTAGGAAGGTTTATCACCGCACTTGGAAGGCCTACATCTCCATGTGTGAGGAAATGAAATGGCAGCTGCGTACTTATTTGGTTTCCAGAATCCTGCGGTTTTTACAGCATGGGGTGGACCAAAGGCTTGCCCTAAGTACGAATTTAAGGGACAGATATCTGCCCTGGCGGTCTTTTTTCAGCGACCCCTGGCAACGCACCCTCTGAGTACATTTGTGCAGGGGGTTCGACATGTGGCCCCTCTGGTCCGTCCCCCGCTACCTCTCGGTGCTTCAGAAGGCACTGTTTGAGAATATTAGAGATATTCCCCTGTTGACACTTTCTCAGAAAGTGGTCTTTTTGGCGGCTGTTGCATCAGATGAGTCTCTGAGCTGGCAGCCTTGTCCTGCAAGGCTCCCTATTTGATTTTCCACAAGGATAAGGTGGTGCTGCGGCCGCAGCCTTCCTTTCGACCGAAAGTCATTTCGGCTTTTCATCTCAACGAAGACATTGTACTTCCATCCTGGTGTCATCATCCATCGAATCCTAAGGAGTCGGCGTTGCATTCCTTGGACATTGTCCGAGATTTGAGAGTATACTTATCTGCTACTTCCCTGTTCCGGAAGTCAGACTCGCTGTTTGTTTCGGTGGCTGGTCCCAAGAAGGGCCAAGCAGTCTCGTCGGCCACCATCTCTAGGTGGATTGGACAGATGGTAATCCAGGCTTACGCCTTAAAGGGTCAAGCGCCCCCCTTCCCGGCGCATTCGACCAGGGCAATCGTCCGCTCACACTTTCACAAAATTCTACAAAGTTGATGTAGGTGCATCTTCGGATGCCTATTTCGGCCGCAAAGTTTTGCAGGCAGCTGTTTAGAATTGCAACTCCTCTGTTGGAGTGCTGTTTTGTGTTTTGGGGTGAAGTTTATTTTTATGCTGTTACCACCCCTCGTTTTTCTCTGACACTGCTTTGGGACGTCCCACTTTGTCAATAGAGAAGCTGTGTCGGTCCATGGACGAAAGAGTAAATAGGATTTTTGTAATCACCGTAAAATCCTTTTCTCTGAGCCCATGGACCGACACAGCACACGAACTGATCTGCGAGATGCAGACTGAGGGGATATACCCAGAGGGTCCGCCCCCTGGGCGGTACTGTAGAAGGTGTGATGCAACACTTTTTTTTTTTTTTTTTTTACAAGTTTTCTGCCTAGTCACTCCTAATTAATGGATAATACCCACTTTGTCAATAGAGAAGCTGTGTCGGTCCATGGACTCGGAGAAAAGGATTTTACGGTGAGTACAAAAATCCTATTTTTTGTTGTAAAATGTCATCCTTGTAAACTGATTTTATTTCACTACTCCTAATTAATTTGAAAATGTAGGCATATGTGTCATTGCAGTCTAACACGACTCAAACTTGCCTAAGTATATACAGAATGTGTAATTTGTGCTTGCATAAAACGTTTTATTGGTCTTTAAATAATTTTATGGGACACATTTTTATAAAACCTTAGATAACAGATTTGCGGAGTGTACCCCTCTTTCTAAACCTTCTCAGCCAGTACACCAGGCATGTGGGTTTGTACCCTGTGACAAGAGAAGGGAAGTTTGCATCTTGCAACCATTGATACCAGCCCTTGGGCCCTTAACTTCATGCAGACCATGCAACAAATCCAGTATGTGCAGCAGCTGAGAGTGCACCTTAACACTCGCACACCGTGTATATGTGTTCATGGTAGCTGAGATTTCTGTGCTGACGGCTCAATTTGAGCTTCCAGTGGAAGACTGCAGGATGGGATCCTGATTACAGCTAGTCGCAAGGAAACTGCACACTTTGCTACACAGTCACTCTAAATTAAATATATATTTACTAATTATATTGACTTTTTTTTTTTTTTTTTTTTTTTTTTTTTTTTTAAATGAGCCTCCTTTTTATCCTTTATCTTTTACTACTTCGTTTGTGAGGAAAATATATCAAAATTGGAGTAGTCAGAATCTGGAGCAGCTTTGCATGGCAACCAGTCAGCTTCATTATTTTCAAAGCACCAAGGCCTCCCTCATATGGTTTAGCCACATACACCTGATTCTAGCAGCAAGAATCTGCAGATTTTTGTGCCTGACATGACCGGTGCATGCGAATAGTGACAGCCAGTGGTCTCCACTCTTGTGGGAAAAATCGCTAAATATTTTTTCGTGCACCCAATTGGATGATGGAAATCAGGGGAGCTTCACCACATTCTCTAAACTGGGAAAATTAGTGCAACTGCACTTGCAAAGTGCACAGTCTATTAACGTTTATATTAATTCCTTAGAAACTTTACATCTATTGTGCAAAAATAAAATAAAAATCTTTTAAAAAAGTCTTCTATAGATGTGGCCATCATTCAAAAAAATGCTGAAGCTAGCCATACGCTGTACAAATTCACTTAGTGGGTGGCTGCTTCCTGCCTGGTATCATTTTGATTTGAAAAATCAAAGGGACAGGGTGAAAAATTGTTGGCAGAAAAGTTTCTGTATCAAGATGCATACACAAAGCATGAAGTGTGAGGAGGCAGATCAAATTGATTAGTTTTAATAATGGTTTGTTTAAAAGTTTATTAAATATATATTAAACTAATCAAACCAATCTGCCTTTTCACACTGACTGCTTTTTGGTACATATATGCTACTGGGTATAGGTTCTGTACCTATTTTGCAGATGGTCACAATGTCCATATAATCTTTAAACCATAGTTTTTTTTTAAACAAAAAAATTAAAATAGATGCATACTAGGTGTTTATATATTTCCATAATTTTGTTTAAAGTACATTTTTATGTGTTTTTTTTTTATTATATTTTTTGTATTCTCTAACATGTGCATTCATTTGGATACACCAGTTTCTTTCTTCCCTTCTTTCTTCCCTTCTTTCTTCCCTTCTTTCTTCCCTTCTTTCTTCCCTTCTTTCTTCCCTTCTTTCTTCCCTTCTTTCTTCCCTTCTTTCTTCCCTTCTTTCTTCCCCTTCTTTCTTCCCTTCTTTCTTCCCTTCTTTCTTCCCTTCTTTCTTCCCTTCTTTCTTCTGTATACCTATTTATTTTTTATATTAGTATAATTTTTTTATACTTGTCCTATTTTGGGCTGTACTATCTTTACAGTACTTCTAATGATACTGTTTGCAAAAAAATTATAGGAAGTACAGTATCTTACAAGAGTGAGTACACCCTCACATTTTTGTAAATATTTTATATCTTTCCATTTGATGACACTTTGCTTGTAAGTAGTGAGTAGAACAGTGTAAATTTGCTGTCCCCCTCAAAATGACTCAACACACAGCCATTATTGTCTAATCCGCTGGCAACAAAAGTGAGTACACACAAGTGAAAATGTCCAAATTGGGTCCAATTAGCCATTCCCCCCCCCCCCCCCCGGTGTCTGACCTCGTTAGTGTTACGAGGTCTCAGGTGTGAATGGGGAGCAGGTGTGTTAAATTTGGTGTTATCGTTCTCAGTCTCTCATACTGGTCACTGGAAGTTCAACATTGCCCCTTATGACAAAGAACTCTGAGTATCTGAAAAAAAGAATTGTTGCTCTACATAAAGATGGCCTAGGTCAGTGATGGGGAACCGTGGTACCCCAGATGTCTTGGAACTACATTTCCCATGATGCTTATGCACTCTGCAGTGCAGTTGAGCATCATGGGAAATGTAGTTCCAAAACATCTGGGGTGCCAAGGTTCGCCATCACTGGCCTAGGTTATAAGAAGTTTGCCAAGACCCTAAAACTGAGGTGTGTGTGTGTGTGTGTTCATCCAAAACCTAAATTTGGTCTTCAAAACCTTTCTGCTGGTCATACCATACACAACGCTCTTGAAAACCAGAGCATGGATGTTTTTAATAAAAAAATTTTTATTTTTAATTCATTTTTAAGGGATCATTGATTACATGACTGAGCAAGCTGGGCCACCATCTAAACAGATTCAGACCATTAAACAAGTACAGGAGCATTTGAAAGATGGGGATGACGTTGTAGTCCTTGGAATTTTTAATGACGACCAAACGAGAGAATTTGGAATCTATCAGGATTCAGGTATAGATTTTTAAATGTGACCCCCCCCCCTTTTTTTTATTTTTTTTTTTAATCTTCTTTTAAATACAAATAATGTACTTAAAATGGAAAATAGTGCCGCGCTAAAAACAGAACACTAAAAATGGGGTAATATCTAACAGATCAAAGCCATATAGATGGTCCTAGTTCATATAGGATAAGAGCCAAGGATGACACAAAGAATGACACTAAAAGGTAAGAATGATCTCCTCCAGTAGTGATTAGGGTGCTCAGAAAATGTTGCAATTTTATGTGCATCCTTTTTCGTGCTTCCACCACCATATATCCAGGCCACTCACCTCACACTAGACCTCTGAGTTAACAGGTCATTCAAGCATTCCCCGCAGGGGTAATTAAAGCGGGAAAATTGCTTCTAAGTGGTCCAAGAATTGAAAACCAGCTTCTAGTGCAGCAGCGAGATGACACTCTCATATGCAGTTGATGGAAACGTAGTAGTCATGTAAAATCAATAAAAGCATACATGGTGCTCTCCATTTAAACTAAAATCCTCTTTTATTACGAAAAAAAATGTTACTCACAAAGCCCTGTATCACCAGTGCTAGGATGCATAACGTGTCAAAAGTCTCCGAGACTAGGAAGGTGGCTGTGAGTGACGTCACGGAGTCCTCCCGCACGTGTATCATCCCTGTGGGCAGGACTTCTTCAGCGATTACGGAGGCTTGTGAGTCAACGTCCTTTAATATGCACCACCTTACATAATTAGCATCCGGAGCCAGCCCCCCATAGCGTACCTTGCCATAACGGCAAGGACGACTGAGAAGCGTAATTAACATCTGGGTGCCACCTCCTCATTGTATGCGTTCCCATAGCAACAGACGCCCAATGGGCCGGAAGGCATCATCACATGACCAGCACACTAATCCAGCTCTACAACGAGGGCACCAGAGCCAGACGGCCTAGTGGAAAATGCACGTAATGCCCCTCTCTGACCAGGCAGAACAATGGAAAGGGGCACAACAAAATCAAATCCTAGCCATGATCTATTAACTATTCCACTATATAAAAAGTAAGAATTAAAACGTCATGACAGCCACCTTTCACATACATACAAATATATGCACATAAATCTAAAAAAAACATTATTTAAAAAAAACTATTGGACCTCATTATGAGGAAATCCTTTGCAACTCCAACATTTAGCCTTTATTGTATACCGTTAAAATTTAACGATCTGGGATGAAACAATTCAGATCTAATTCCACGTTCAACCCTCTAGGTACCCTGTTTGGTTTCATACACCCAAAAGGATTCATGGCGACTCAGTTGCCGAATATAGTTGCCTCCCCTCCCAATGATTGGTCACTTTCTCAACCCCCCCCCCCCCCTTAATTTTTACTTTGTGGGGTTGCGATTGTTTAACAATCAAATGTTTGGAAACGTTGTGAATATAAAAAAAAAAGTGTTCTCCAAACCTCACATACAACGGTCTAGAGATCCTCCCTACATACTGCAGGCCACACTCGCATTCCAACCTGTACACAACACCTGCCATACTACATGTTATTATCAGCTCTTTGATTTGATAGCTTTTATTAGTGGCAGATGCAACAAAGTTTTTTCGTTTTTTAATATTACCCATAGCCTGCTTGCATGCAGAACAATGGCCACATGCGTGAAAACCTGTTAGGAAATTGAAGATCCTGTTTTCAAAATGAACTGGGGGGGTCAATGACTCCTGGAGCTAATTTGTCCCTTTAATGAGGGGGGCTTACCTATATATAAATTGCGGACGTTCGAGTAGTACTGGACCTAAAACCCTATCTTGCTTTAAAATGGGCCAGTGCTTGTGGACAATTTCTTTAAAATTTCCTATATTGAACGTTAAAATCTAAAATCATTCTCGTGTTCATAGATTGAACTCTGATGCGACTTGGGGGCATTAGACACCGACATCTTCCTATCAAGGTTTCGATCTGTCTAAAGCAAGCTTGTCATACCCCTTCTGCAAAAAACGGACAGACAGGACTTGAGACTGAGACATAATACCCCTCACATGAGCAATTTCGCCTTAGGTGTATAAATTGTCCCCTGGGGATATTACAAAGCCACCTGCTATAGTGGCAACTCCCCATTGGGATAAGGGCATTACGGTCCGTAGGTTTGAAATGGTTAGTCGTATTGACCCGATCTCCATCCTTTGCTATATCCAAATCGAGGAAGATCATTTGCTCATCACTGACATTCCAAGTTAAAAATATATTTCTCTTATCGTCCATGGACTGACACAGCCTCTTTAACACTTTACCCATGGGTTATGTCCCTGCTTGCAGGAGAAGACCTAGGCAGAATGTGAAATGTTATACATATGTTCTAAAAAGCCAGAGCTGAACAGCCCCGCCCAGGGGGGCGATCCCTCCGGACATAACCCTCCCACTGCAGTCAGCAGACCTCAATTTTTTTTCTGCCTAGCAGAAGGAGAAGACGTGGCTCTCTGAGGAGCCAGTCTCCTGACCTATTTTTTTTTATTTTTTTTGAGACCTATCAACTGTCGGCTGGGCAACAGGTTGGGTACAAGATATCCTCGTAGTCTTCCCTGTCCAACCATCGAGCGTGCTGATCCTCGCCTTGTGTGCGTGAGACTCCGTTCACGACATGCCCCACGACTCCAGGGGTGGCCGGTGGGCTTTTATGCTCTGCGGTCCTCTCAAGATAGAACAGTCCTGCTGTATCTTTTGCGGTGGACCGGGCCGACAGCTACTCAGTACCTGCACTGTGATAGTCCTGTCAAACACACCAGTGGGTCCCTCGGGACGGGTAAGTAGTCTCTCCTGCCTGCAGGTGAGTACATGCTGTGTGTTTCTCTGTGTGGGGGATTTTCCCTGTCTCCCCTTGTTTATTATTGTCACTCTGTCACCATTGCTGTGCTGTGTGGGGTTCCTGGGGGTCATACTGCCCTGGGGGGGGGGGCTCATGGTTGCCTGCATGTCGCTGGGGCTGTTTTCTGGGAGTTTTTGGGCCTGGGCGCCGTTCGGTGCCATGTTTGTTTTCCCATTCATTTTGTATGGCGGCCATCTTGGCGTGGATCGCCTGAGCACATTGCGGCGGCCATTTTCTTGAAGCCGCACGCGTTTTTGCATTTGTTTGGCATCTATCACTGCTGGGAACGGAGCGAATCTCCTCACTTTCCCTCACAGCTCACTTGCGCTGGTACAGCGGGGCGCAGGCAGCGGAACCGAGCGGTCCTGGTCCGGGTTGGTGAGTCCCCTGGGCATTCCCCTCCTCAGTCAGCACAGCCTGTGGGTGGACTTTTTTTTTTCTGAGGAGTCTCAGAGAGGGACAATTATGGAGTCTGTGTTACCAGCTTCCCCTATGCATGTCAGAGGCAACAGGCAGTGCTCCAGCACCTGTGGTCCCTATGGACCAGTTGTCGGCAGTCCTGGAATCGTTTCTGACCAGGATGGAAGCGGCGTGCGAGCGCAAGGGAGCAAAAAAGCGCTCTCTCTCCACATTATCTCCACAAGGGGGGTGCTCGGATTCAGATATGGGCCTAGCTGCTGCTGCTCAGGACCCTAGCTCTGAATTTTTTGATGGTTTTGAAAAGGGACATTCCTTGTGAGGAAGACTCCAGTTCTGAGTCGGTAAATGACAGGGCGCTTGTTGATTAATTCATTGATGCTGTGAGGGACACTCTCAAGCTGAATGCTGCGGAACCTCAGGCGGAGGCAATCTCCTTTTTTGGTTCTTTTTAAAGCCTTCTAAAAGTTTTTCCATATGCACCTTTCTTTGACCAGTTCATTGACCAGGTTTGGGAAAAGCCGCAGAAGACTTTTATGGTCCTGCGGCGTTTGTCTATCAGATACCCCTTTTTGAAGAAGCCCTGCTTAAAAAGTGGGCTTCTCCCCCAGTGGTCGACCCTCCGGTCGCCCGTTTGAACAAGGCCACCACTCTCCCGATGGAGGGGACTCCTGCATTTAAGGACCCCACTGACAGGAGGTCAGAAGTGGTGAGCAGAGCCATGTTTGCCTTGTTGGGATCCGCCTTACGGCCTGTTGTAGCGGCGACCCTTGTGTCTCAGACACTCACGGAATGGGCAACATTTTTGCACCAGACTGTGCAGGAGCATAATCTTCCTTCAGACACTGGTACTCTGGCCCACCAAATGGTGCAGGGCCTGATATATGTGTGCAACGCCTCTTTGGACGCGGCCCCTTTAATATCCAGGGCCTCTGTTTCTGCGGTGGTACTGCGTCGTTTTATCTGGTTGAAATGCTGGTCTACTGACCTAGCCTCTAAGAAGCTCCTGACGGATCTACCCTTTTAAGGGTGGTAGACTTCTTGGTGCTGCTCTGGATGACATCATCAAGGATGTCACGGGAGGTAAAAGCACTCTTCTTCCTCAGACTATCAAGGGCAAGGAGGCCCACCGTAAAACGGGTCCTTCCTTTCCAGCAAAGTTTTTTATTTTTATTTTTTTTATTTTTTCAGCAGTCAGAGTCCACGGGTAAGCCCTCCCAGACTGACAACAGTGCGGCTGGTGGACACAAGCACCCTTGGGTGCGTAAGCCGAACAAAGCGGCTCCCACGCCTGCCTCCGTGTGAAGTCTTGCCCCCGCCCGACTCTGGGGTGGGGGGGACGACTTTGCAGGTTCACGGATCGGTGGACCTCCCGGATCTCCTACCGGTTGGTGTGCGAGGATAGAGTTTCGTTCCTGGCCCCCAGACAGATTCTTTCCCTCAAATCTCCCTCTCCTTCCTGCCCATCGGGCGGCCCTCTTAGGGGCCGTACAGGGTTTGATCAGGTCCGGAGTGATGATTGTGCCGGTACCGTCACAGGAGAGGTTTCAGGGGTTCTACTTGAATCGGTTTGTTCCGAAAGGACGGGGTTCGGCCAATCCTGGACCTCAAGGCCCTAAATGCCTTTGTAAAGGTGCAAAAATTCCGCATGGAATCCATTCGCACGGTGATCGCTACACTCCATCGAGGGGATTTTCTGGCGTCCTTGGACGCCTACTTGCATGTTCCGATCTGCGCAAGTCACCAAAAGTTTTGGCGATCGGCGAAGTCCACTATCAATTTGTGGCTCTTCCCTTTTTGGCCTAGCCTCGGCACCAAGGGTGTTCACCAAGGTGCTTGCTCTGGTTCTAGCTTTGCTGAGACAGCGAGGCATTGCTATTGTGAGCTATCTGGATGATCTTCTAAGAGCAGACAATGGCTCAGAATTAGAAGAAAGTGTGACTATCGTCAGTCAGACCCTCAGGGACTTCGGGTGGCTCCTGAACATTCAGAAGTCTGTCCTGGTCCCGACTCAGCGTTTGGAGTATCTAGGTCTGATCCTGGACTCCTTGGAGGCGAAGGTATTCCTACCCCCGAAGAAGTTGCTGACACTTCAGTCTGCAGTGCGCGTCCTGACGTCCCGAAAATGGTCGTCAATCTGTTTATGCATGAGAGTCCTGGGACTCATGGTGGCCTCGTTCGAGGCCATTCCGTATGCCCAATCAAACACACGGGCATTACAGAAACAGATCCTGTCCACTTGGGACAAATCCCCATTGTCCTTGGATCTTCAGATCCAGTTGGGTCACCCGGTCAGGGCGGCCCTAGCATGGTGGTTGAGGTCCCCGGCTCTTCGGTCTGGGAAGTCGTTCCTCCCCATCCAGTGGACGATGATCACGATGGACGCCAGCATGACGGGCTGGGGTGGAGTTTGGGGAGTCCTGTCAGCCCAAGGGCTTTGGACTCTGAACGAAGCCCGTCTACCGATCAATGTCCTGGAAATACGGGCAATCGGACTGTGCCTCTCCTCGTGGTCAGAGAGACTACAGGGTCGCTCCCTCAGGATCCAGTCGGACAACGCCACGGCGGTGGTGTATGTCAACCATCAAGGGGGGACTCGGAGCTCAGCTGCTGCTTCCAAGGTCGCTCGCATCCTAAGGTGGGCCGAAAGAAGCGTGTCGGCCGTCTACATTCAGGGCGTAGACAACTGGCAGGCGGACTATCTGAGTCGCCAGACGCTGGACCAGGGATTGTGGTCTTTGCACCCGGAGGTTTTTCAACTTCTTTGCCGGCGGTGGGGCACGCCAGATGTGGACCTGATGTCCTCGACTCAATCCCAAGGTGTTGAGGTTTGTGGCCAGGTCCAGGGACCCTTGGGTGGATACCTCGGATGCGTTCCTTGCCCCATGGGGTCATTATCACCTGATATGTTTTATCCTCCGCTGCAGCTGCTCCCTCGCCTGCTGCGCAGGGTGGCGACCGATGGGATTCCTGTGATCCTCATTGCTCCAGATTGGCCTCGGCGTCATTGGTACGCCGATCTATCCCCAGAATCCTGCGGTTCTTGCAACGTGGTGTGACCCAAAAGCTTGTTTTGAGTACTTTTTTTTTTTTTTTTTTTTTTTTTTCTTTTTAGCGTCAGATTTTGGCCTTGGCCATCTTCTTTCAGCGACCGCTAGCAGGTCATTCCTTGGTTAGCACCTTTTGTGCAGGGGGTTCGCCATTTGCTCCCTCCTTGCAAGCCTCCTCTCCATCCTTGGGATCTGAATTTGGTGCTCTCGGTTCTCCAGGAACCTCCCTTTGAAAATATCAGAGATATTCCTCTCTTGACCTTGTCTCAGAAGGTGGCCTTCTTAGTGGCCATTACTTCTGTTAGACGGGTGTCTGAGTTGGCGGCCTTGTCCTGCAAGTCGCCTTTATTTGGTCATCCATAAGGATAAGGCGGTGTTGCGTCCGCAACCTTCTTTTTTGCCAAAGGTGGTCTCGGCTTTTCACCTTAATGAGGACATTGTCCTCCCGTCCTTGTGTCCTCACCCATCGCATCCCAGAGTTTGCGCTTGACACGTTGGATGTGGTACGAGCCTTGCGGGTGTACCTGTCTGCTACTGCTTCCATTCGGAAGTCTGACTCACTGTTTGTGTCTGTCTCTGGCCCAAAACAGGGCCAAGCGGTTTCGTCTGCCACGATTTCTTTTTTTTTTTTATATTAAACGTTTTTATTGAATACTGTACACATGAAGTATGGCATTACAGGGTATATGGCAATAATGGTAACCGATCAGACACAAGTACCAATACATTGACATTCACAGATCAGAAAGAGACAGCGTTGGGACCCAACCCAGAGTAGTATATTTTAGGGACTGCATACATCAGGATCAACCCGTACAAGTATCAGATACCGAAAGCCACCTGTCCCAAATCTTATTGTTTTTATCCGGGCATCCTCCTATTAAGATATATAATTTTCTTATAAGGCAAAGTGGCATTCACATCTGCTTTCCACTCAGAGAAACTAGGAGGTGTAGGTCTCATCCAGTGTCTAGCTATAATCTTTTTAGCTGAAAAAAGTGTTTCATGAAGGAACGTTTTAGTGAATTCATCGGGTTCCGCACCGGGGAAAATACCCAGCAGGCATGTTTTTGGGTCAAGGGTTAGGGGGGACCCCATGTCATCATGGAGGAAATCTGCTATTTGTTTCCACAAGATCTGGAGTCGAGGACATGCCCAGATCAGATCAGGTGAAAATACGTACCAGCCTCTCGTGTACACACCGCACATTCCGTACTAGTCCCGGGCTTAAAACGAGCCATTCGGAGAGGAGTAAGGTAAGCACGATGTAAAATGTAAAGCTGAGACAATCTATCTGAGAGTTTAGGAGAAACTGTCTTGCAGGCATCAAGTGCCTCACTCCACTCCTCATCCTCCAGCGATCCCACATCCCTCTCCCACCTCTGTTTGAGATTGTATGCAAAGGCAGTAGCAGACGGGGTGAGAAAGATGTTGTAAAAGTCAGATCAACCTGCGAGGGTCTGAGCTCCTGATCACTGCCATCAGAGTGTTGGGGGTGGGCTGCGGGATGGAGGAGGGAAATTGGGCCCGTACGGCATGACGGAGCTGTATGAATCTATAGTACATGGATCATGGAAGTGTATTGTTCCTGAAGATCTTCAAAGTTTCTAAGGGCCTCATCAGATAGTATGTGGTGTAAATAGAAAATCCCTCTCCTACTCCACACCTCGGTATCAGGAATCAGGCACAATTCAGGGAGATTTCTATTGTGCCAGAGGGGGGTGAAATCGTTAAAGGGCGGGATCTTGATCTGTTTAGTAGTAATGTCCCAGATTCGTCTGTATTGGTAGAGCGACTTACGATCGCCGTCAGTCACTGCCACTCCTCCCCACAGCAATCGCCACCAAGGGATCTGAGGTGCACTTCACCCACGAGGGACACAGCAGGGCAAGGAATCGGAGTCTGTCAGTTTTGTCTATATGATAAAGCTGAGATAGCTGAGCCGCAAGGTAATAGAAGTCTAGGTCCGGAAGGGCTGTTCCACCTAAGTCTGTAGCATTTTTAAGTGCTTTCCAGGCCAGTTTGTCTATTACCACCCCACACAAAAGACTTAAGCAGGGATTCCAGTAATTTAAAATATTTCAGGGCTATAAAGATAGGTGAGTGCCAAAGCATATAAAGCATTTTAGGCAAGAGAATCCTTTTTTACAATATTCACCCGGCCCCATACTCCCAAAGGTAGTCTGGTCCACACCTGAATTTTGGACTTAAGCAAAGTAAACAGGGGTTCTATATTCAGGGCAATATAGTCGGCTGGAGACCTGGATACAGAGACTCCCAAGTACCTAATCAGACTGACCCGCTGTACCTGCAGGTGCTCCTGCAGGGCAGGGGGGGGAACTGTCAATGGGCAAGATTTGGGACTTATCCCAGTTTGTTTTGAGGCCAGAAAAAGACCCAAAACGTTCTATGGTCTGTAGCGCAGTATGTAAGGAAGTATCGGAGTCTGCTAAATAAAGTAATGTCGTCCGCATATAAACTAATTTTTTCTACCAGGGATCCCAAGCCAAGGCCACGTATCCTGGGGTCATTCTTAATGGAGATTGCCAAAGGCTCGGCTGCTAGAGCATAGAGCAAGGGGGACAGAGGACACCCCTGTCTAGTGCCCCTGGTCAGGTCAAATAGAGTAGACGTCCAACCATTGGCAACAACCTTGCCCCTCGGGGCTTGATATAGGCTCTGGACACATCTGATGAAGCTCGGACCAAAGCTGAACCCCCGCAGACAGCCCCACAAGTACCTCCACTCCACTGAGTCGAAGGCCTTGGCTGTGTCCAAGGCCACCACCACCCGAGAACCAACCTCCGCGTGCACCGCCTGCAGATTGATATAAAGCCTTCCAAGGTTGAACGAAGTGTTGCGGCCTGGCATAAAGCCAGCCTGGTCTGTATGAATGAGACTCAGAATCGCTTGGTTGAAGCGTAGAGCCAAAATTTTTGCAAGGATTTTTATGTCAACCTGCAGGAGAGATATACTGTAGGCCTATATGACTCTGGTAAACCCAGTTCCTTTCCCGGTTTAGGTATAAGCACTATGGTAGCCTCTCTCATAGAGGGGGGGGGAGGACAGCAGTCTCAAAGAGGTAGTTATATAGCGCAAGGAGCCTAGGAACAAGGATTTCACTGTATTGCGAGTAGAATTCAATAGGCAGACCGTCGGAACCCGGGGCCTTAGAGTTGTGGAAGCTGGCAATTGTTGCAACCACTTCATCTGAGGTGAGGGGTGACTCTAGGGTGACTAACTGTTCGTCCGTCAGTTTTGGGAAGTCAATCCCTGCAAGTAATTCTGTCAACTGGTCATCTGTGCCGGACGACTGGGATGTGTATAGTTGGCTGAAAAAATCTCGGAATCGATTAGATACCGCTCGTGGATCAGAGATCACACCGCCACTGGTGTCAGTGAGTGAAATAACAGTTGGGGGCTTATCTTCACTATGAACCATGTATGCTAAGTTTACCCGCTTTTTTCCCCCTGTTTGAAGAACTTCTGTTTAGCAAAAAACAATTTACGTCTGGTAGCCTCATATTGGATCTGGTCCATCACCCTGGACTGAAGTTTAAGAAGGTCAGCATGCACCGGGGAGGGGTCGGCTATAAAGGATCTTTCAGTGGCCGACAGAGCCCTGTCCAATGCAGCCGCTGAATCAGCCTTAAATCTATTAATGCGAGCGGACAGAACCATACGGGCATGTAACTTAAAGGTTTCCCAGACCACATCTGGAGGAGCGGACATATCGTTATCTGCAAAAAAATCGGTCCAGTCACAGGTAAGTTCGTCATCCTCCGCCAACAGAGATGGCCAAAACGGGTTCAATCTCCAAGAGGGCGGAGGTTTATCCAGTGGCATTGATAAAGTGACCCAGTACGGACTATGACCCGAGAGTAGCCTAGGGGGAGAACCCTGCTTCTAGTAAGCGGGGTGCAAGTACAGTAGATACAAGAATCAAGTAAATACGGGACATGGTTTGATGGGAAGCTGAAAAGCATGAGTAAGCTCTGGCTTGGGGGAACTTATACTGCCAGGTGTCAATGAGGCTGAAGGCAGAGGTAAGTCTGGAGAGCCTGGAGCTCGTCGGGGCAGTGCCACCTGGCGGTGCTGGCTGAGGCCTATCAAGGCTAGGATTCAGGGTAGCGTTGAAGTCCCCCAGCCAGATCGCCTGCGTCGAAGGATGGTGAGACATATAAACAACAGACCCTCAGAAATAATAACAGAATTAAATGGTGGGGGGATATATATAGCCAGAAGCAGGAATGGTTCACCATAAATTTTAACTGAAAGGAACACGTAGCGGCCCTGTGGATCAGAATGCACATCACACAACTCAAAGTGGACCGCCTTGGCGACCAACACCGAAACCCCGCGAGCCTGGGTAGAGTAGGTCGAATGGTATGCCCACCCCACCCGGGGTCGCCGGAGCGCCATCTGAAGCCGCCCGTCTACATGCGTCTCTACCAGAACTATTATGTCAGCTCTTTGTTTCTTGAAGTGCAAATACTGCGGACCTTTTTACCTTCTCCCCCAGTCATTCCAGGTAAGTAGCTTTAGTGCGGCCATCTAAGAAACCGGGGGACAAGTTAATGCGCCAAGGGCAGTCCAGCCCACCCAACTCAAGCACACAGTGTATAACATATCCAACCTGTCAAGCTGTATACATATAGTGGTACATTGTAAATGAAAAATATGAAGGTGTCGAATCCAGTAAAAAAATAAAGTCCTTAAAAATATACATGTATTGCCGTGTAGAAAACCCATACAAACTAAACCCACCCCAACTGGTGCAGGTATTACCCAAAACAAAACTTAGAGGAGCAACTAGATAAGTGCCGAAGTAACAAAAGGGGCCATAAGATGTTGAAGCCATTTGAGAAGCCTGGGGCCACAGATCCAGGGGAGTCACTAGCCAAGAACAGATGGCTGACCACAACCATCCCCAGACTCGGGAGGGCTGTCCAGAGATGCTGACCCACCTGGATCCTTCCGACACAAAAATTATCGTCCTTGCTGAGGGGGCGACTAATCGCTGCAAAGAACAGTCAAAAAGTGTAGGACCATAGGTGCTCCAAGTATAAGTCCCTATCAGTAATGAGGATGAGGAATGTAGTCCATCAGACAAAAGGATGAGTGGAACCTATTCGCCATAGGAGGGGAAGAGTAACGTTAGTGTGGAGAGGGGGGAGGGGGGGAGAGCCGGCCTTCTAAAGGGTGTCCTGAGCAAAATATCTAAGGAGGGGGGGGGAAGGGGAGAGGACACATACCGAACAATCCAAGTAGAGGAGACACCACAGGGGTCTTTATGCAGGAGGGTTACGGGATACACGGTGGAGGACCACTTATTCAGCTGCACGTTTGGAGGGGTCCGGACGCTCAAGCCAGGCAATAACATCAGCTGGATCTTCAAAGAAAAACACCCGGCCGTCCCTTTCCACCCTGAGGCGCGCCGGGAACAGCATGGAGTACTTGAGATGCTTGATCCTGAGCCTCTTCTTGGCCTCGGCGAAGCCCTGGCGGTGGCGCTGCACATCCGCAGAGAAATCTGGGAAGATTGCAATCCTGGAGTTGCCCAGCTCAATGTTGCTCTTCTCTCTAGCCATTCGTAGTACCGCATCCCGGTCCTTAAAGTTTAAAAACTTAGCGATAAATGTGCGGGGGGGAGCCCTAGCGGGCATGCGGTGTGCTCTTTCCACTGTAAGGATAGGGGAGAAGGCCTCACGGCCATAAGTGGTAATGAGAAGCTGAGCTGTCCAGAAAAGTGGTAGGATCTCTCCCTTCTGTTCCCTCCCGGCATTCCAATAAAACGGAGATTACACCTCCGAATCCTGTTCTCCATCTCATCCTGCTTCTGTGCAAGCTGGGAGAGCTGGAGCTGCATGCGCTCGGAGCCCGCCTGGAGTGGAGGTACGGCGTCCTCCACGTCGCTGATGCGAGTCTCGGCCTCCGTGACCCTCTCTCGTAGCTTCTGAAAGTCCTGCCGCATAAGGGAAATATCTACCTTCACCTCCTCGATTTGGGAAGTGAGCGATGTGCGGCAGAAGGTGATAGCTTCCAGGAGCTTCTCCGTGTCTCTCCCTCATGCGGCCTGGTCAGAACACGAGGCGCCGCCATCTTCCCCAGGAGTGTCCTTGTCCTGGCGGCGATATTGATCCAGCTTGGCGATGGCAGCACTTTGCACTTTCGGCGGAGACATACCAGGATGTGTGCTAGTTCTTGCCACAGTCTACTGGGGTCTGTCAGGATGCTTTAGGGTAGCAGAATCAACGAATTGGCAGGATTAATGTACGGAGCTCTTCTCTCTTGCGTCCTACTCCATTCCCTGTCAGGCCACGCCCCCCCCCATCTGCCACCATTTCTAGGTGGATCAGGCAAACTGTCATACAGGCCTATGCCCTCAATGGTCGGGTGCCTCCCTTTCTGGTTACGGCGCATTCCACCAGGGCAATTGGTGTTTCCTGGGCTTTCCGACATCAAGCGTCGGTTGCACAAGTGTGCAAGGCGCGCGACCTGGTCGTCCGTTCATACCTTTTCTAAAATCTTTAAGGTTGATGTGGCTGCATCTTCGGATGCTTCCTTCGGCCGCAAGGTGTTGCAAGCGGCCGTTTTTAAAGTTGCATCTCCTCCGTTGAGGAGCTCTGCCTTGTTTGGAGTGAAGTTTTTGGTTTTCAGTTTATACTGCTCCCATCCCTCTTGACACTGCTTTGGGATATCCCACGGGCAAAGTGTTTTAAAGAGGCTGTGTCAGTCCATGGACGATAAGAGAAAATAGGATTTTTGTACTCCGCGTAAAAAAAATTTCTCTGACGTCCATGGACAGACACAGCACCCACCCTTCTTTTGAAGGTTTGTACTGCTTTGTTATGAACTGAGGTCTGCTGACTGCAGTGGGAGGGTTATGTCCGAAGGTACTGCCCCCCCCTGGGCGGGGCTGTTTAGCTCTGGCTTTTTAGAATGTATGTATAACATTTTTACATTCTGCCTAGTCTTCTCCTGCAAGCAGGGACATAACCCACGGGTAAAGTGTTAGAGGCTGTGTCAGTCCATGGACGTCAGAGAAACTGATTTTACGATGAGTACAAAAATCCTATTTTTATTGTTGGCATTAAGTTTCTGCATGAATGTGTCAAGACCAGACTTGTAACCATCCCATACCATGATGAGATCGTCTATACCTCTGGTAGCAGACCAGCTCGGGGGGTCAGTTCTTAAAGATCCCTTCTTCCTCCCAGTGCGCCATAAAAAGATTGGCTACACTGGGAGCGAACCGAGCACCCATCGCTACTCCCCTGGTTTGAAGATTAAGTAATTCCTTGACGAGCAGAACCTCAGGCTATCAATCAAAAAATTCTTATGTCTTCTAGATAGACCAGATGTGCTAAAGTCCCACTGTACTGAGGATAAAGCATCCTCATGGCCAATAATGGTGTAGAGAGAGAGCTGACATGGGGGGGTTATCAGGAAACTGGAGGAGGAGACTTTTTTAAGGATTCAATTCTGAATGATATGCTTTTGTATCCTTCAAAATCGCATTGGTTTTAATGACCTATGGTTGAAGAAAAGTGTATGTATTGACCCAGCCTTAAAGAGACTGAGTCAATACCGTTCACTATAGGCCTCCCAGGTGGGTTGATCCTATCTTTGAACTTTTGGCAAGAAATAAATTATAGGTGTTCGACAAAATAAAGGGTCTACATATAGTGCTTCCTTCGTATTCAGAACTCCTACATGTTTCCCTCTCTCAACCAAGAAGTGTAGTTCTTCCTTGAACTGTAACATGGGGTCCTTACTTAGTGATGCCAATTTGTATAGAATACGGACTAAGTTCTCCATTTCGTTCTTTCATAACATACCTTACTTGACACGACCAGACCCCCTCTTTTTGTCTGCTGGACGTATCACCAGGTCCTTCCTATCCATTAAAGATTTTTATACCATTCCTAATGCATAAAGGATCATTAACCCTTTTTTGTATCTTAAGTAGTTCTAAATCAATAATAATAATAATTTCAGAAAATAATATTTCTGAAATTATTATTATTATTATTATTATTATTATTATTCAGGATTTATATAGCGCCAACAGTTTGGGCAGTGCTTTACAATGTAGGGAGACACTACACCAACAGTACAATTCAAAACAAGCGGGTTAGAGAAGCCCTGCTCATGCGAGCTTACAATCTAAGAGGGAGGGGCTAGTGAAACAAAAGGTAGGGACTCTGAGGGATGAGCCAATGACGGGAGTAGAACATTTGGTTGTTAGCTGGAGGCAGGATAGGCAGTCCTGAAGAGATGAGTTTTTAGGGATCGCCTAAAAGTGGACAGAGGAGGAGATGGCTAGACAGATTGGGGTAGTGAGTTCCAGAGGATGGGATGGGAGAGGCTCTGGAGAAGTCCTCGAGACGAGCATGGGAGGAGACAAAGGAGCTAGAGAGCAGAAGGTCTTGGGAGGAGAGGATGGTTTGGGTGATAATTGGAGATAAGATTGGTGATGTAGCTCGGTGCAAAAATTGTATTTATTTTTTTTCTTCAATTCTCCTACCTCCTCTCCTTCCCCTCATTTTTTCTTTTCTTTCTTTGCCCAATGATCTGAATTGTTTCATCTCAGATCGTTAAATATTAACGGTATACAATAAAGGCTAAGGTTGGAGTTGTAAAGGATTTCCTCATAATAATGTCTAATAGTGTTTTTAGATTTATATGTATGTATTTGAAAGGTGGCTGTCATGACGACGTTAATTCTTTTTATATAGTAGAATAGTTAATTAATAGATCATGGCTATGATTTGATTTTGCTGTCTTTCTTTCCATGGTTCTGCCTGGCCAGAGGGGCGTTATGTGCATTTTTTAGTAGGCTGTCTGGCTTTGGTGCCCTCGTTTGTAGAGCTGGATTAGTGTGCTGGTCAAGTGATGCCTTCTGGCCCATTGGGCGTCTGTTGCTATGGGAACGCATACAATGAGGAGGTGGCACCCAGATGTTAATTGCACCTCTCAGGTGTCCTTGCCGTTATGGCAATGCACGCTATGGGGGGGGGGGGGGGTTCTGGATGCTAATTTTGTAAGGTGGTATATATTAAAGGACGTTAACTCGCAAGCCTCTGTAATTGCCGAAAAAGTCCCACCCACAGGGACGATATGCGTGCGGGAGGGCTCTGTGACGTCATCACAGCCACCTTCCTAGTCTCGAGGAGACGTTTGACACATGTTATGCATCCTAGAACTGGGGTTACAGTGCTTTGTAAGTGAGTCAGGGTTTACTTCCTCTTTAAAGTACAAATGAAGGCCCTTTTGTATGACGGTCCTGACTAGCTCCAAATTGCACTGTGATGCGCAGGCCTCAAAGTAAACTGAAAACTTCCTTTCTCTTACCGTCCATGGAATGACACAGCATCTTCAATCTTGACAAAGTGGGTTATGTTCCTGCTCATAGAAGACTAGGCAGAATGTTAGATGTTTTAACATACATTCCATTACCAGAGCTGAACAGCCCCACCCAGAGGGCGGTCCCTCCGGACATAACACTCCTACCTGCAGCCAGCAGCCTCAGTTTTTTTTTTTTTTACTTTTCTGCCTAGCAGAGGACGTGGCTCTCTGCAGAGCCAGTCTCTTGAAGAAATATTTTATTTTAAAAATGTTGTTTTATTTTTGAGATCTTCTATCAACCGTCGGCTGGGGGCAACAGGTTGGGTAGTTCGCTATCCTCGTAGTCTTCCCAGTCCGACCATCGAGCGTGCTGATCCTCGCTCTGTGTGAGATCAGTCCACGACATACCCCGGGACTCCTGGGGTGGCCGGTGAGCTTTTTGCTCCAGGGTCCACGTATGTCTGAACAGTTTTGCTGTATCTTTCACGGTGGCCTGGGCCGACAGCTACTCAGTACTGCACTGTGATTGGTCTGCTAGGAACACACTAGTGAATCCTCGCTGGATGGGTAAGTACTGTTCCCCCTGCCTCAGCAGGTGAGTACATGCTGTGTGTTCCTATGGTAGGGGGGTTTCCCTGTCCCCCCACCCCCTTGTTGTTTTTTTACTTTTTGCTACTCTGTCACCTTCTCTGGCTATGCGCTGACTTGGGGGTCACTCTGCCCTGGGTGGGGTCCGTGTGGGAGTCTGCTTTGTGTGGGGATGCCTCTGGGTCAGCCTGGACCTTGTGTTTTTCGGCGCTGCTGGGCGCCATGTTTACTGTGTTTTTTTTTTCTATTGCTATTGTAAACTGCATTGGCGGCCATTTTGCCGTGGCCGCCCCATAGTGCACTTATAATAGCGGCGGCAATTTTGTTGTAGCCGCGTGCTTTTTTGCTGCTAGTTTGGCCTCTACTGCTGACTGGGACGGCGTGAATCTCCTTAGTCGCCTTGTGGTTCTCACTCTAGGAGCAGTGCACAGGTAAACTCCTTGAGCTGGCATTTGTGTTGACTCCTCTGAGAGATAACATGACGTATTGCTGACAGGCCCTTGTTATGAGGAATTCAACTGTAGAGGGCCTCCACGTCGGTGGCCACCAAAAATGTTTGCGCAGTTAGGAGGAGGCCCTCCAATAGTTTTAGAAGGTAAATGGCATGGTAACGCTACACTGACAACCTCTTCATGCTAAGGGATGGACCCCAGACTCTTAAACAATTTCCTCAACTACATTAATAGCAACAATACATTTCATTTGAAATTCACCATGTCTTATAGCCAATTTAAACTTCACCTTTTTCAATGACCTTTGTTCATAAACCTCAAAATGGCCAACTTTTTTGTAAACCCACTGCTGGAAACACAATATTGTATGCTTCAAGCTTCCACCCCAAAACCTTACCAGTCTTTATCCCATATGGGCAATATATCTAGGCAAGATGCAATTGCTCAAATTATTATATACTCTTTGAAAAAGTGACCCAAACATTAAAAACTAGACTTTTACAACAAGGATATTCTAAAACTGCTCTAAAGAGAGATTACAAATGGGCAAAGAGCAAGCCACGTACTGAATTGCTCTTTGCCCAGCGGGAATCCAAAAAACAATGAGGTCACTAGAATTGTGACAAAATACTCTAGACAGCATGAACAAATTTTCAGCAAGTACTGGCATCTCTTAACAATGGACCCCTCATTGGCTCCTTTTGTGTCTGAGCACCCTGCCATCACATACAGAAGGGCTCCATCTATAAGCGATCAGCTAGTGCACAGCGAATTCAAAAAAGAAAGGGGCGATGGATGTAAAACAATAGGAACTTTCCCATGTGGGAATTGTATCTACTGCCAACTTTTATGGACACACGGACAAACATTACGCTACCCAACGGCGCAATTCCGTAACCTAGACTCCCTTCATGGTATACATCCTGTCATGTGAGTTTGGGTGTTACTACGTCAGGAAGACTAAACTTGAATGCGGAATTGCCCTTGGGTAGACGCTGTCCTGGTGCAAAAGTGAATCCATGCCCGGGTAAAATTCCTAGCATTAGATCGTTTACACCCCTATCACGAGGGGGGGGGTGGTCCCTTTTAATAACCTCTTGCTCCAACGAGAACTAGGGTGGAATTTCTAACTTCAGCCCCTTTCACACTTGTGCAGCTTTGTCCTGCGACTTAGGACTGCAAAGTCGCATGACAAGTCGTACCCCATGATTTCCAATGAGGTACCGTTCATATCTGTGTGACTTCCAAGTCGAGCAACATCAAAGTAATCCCTGCACTACTTTGGTCTGACTTTAATGCGACTTTAGGTCCACAGACCTCAAGATTACACAGGCATTGCTTCAAGTCGCATCATAGTTGCGTGACTTTAAAGTGTAAAAGGGGCCTAAAAGCCAACTCTCCACCATGCCTCAATGAAGCAATACATTTCAAACCCTTCCTGCAAGGCTTTACCTCAGGGAGATGTAAACTTCATTTGTAAAAACATATATATATATATATATATATATATATATATATATATATATATATATATATATATATTATTATTATATATTTTTTTTTTCTTGCCTTCACATTTAAGGGTATCATTTTATGCTTGTTAGTTATGGAAATTTTGTACATAATGTTTTGTTCTGTTTCATATTTGTATTTTTATGTATCTGCCCAGTATGTTAAATTTTGTGCTATTGTTGCAATGCCTTTCTCTGTAAGTATTCCTTATGCATCTGGCAGGGTCGTTGCTGTCTTCCGTGGATTCTGGGTGGTGGCACTGTTTGTTGCCCAGACTTCACATCACCCGACGCGCCATGACATTCCTCGATCCCCTCCGAATAGAGGCTGGTCATTGTTTTGGCTGGGGATGTATGTTTTACCTCACGTCCACTGAGGTGAGCGCTTCTCTTCCTCTAATCTGCGTTCCAGTTTGGAATGCAAGTCTGTGGCTACATGCGCGTCGGCAATGATGTGGCGCATGACATCATCCCGCCCTGTTGGGCCGGGTCACCCCGTGTGGGGACCCAAGATAGACGTCGCTCACCACCTCTGTGGATGGAACGAGCATCCTGGTGCCCTAAGCCAGCTGCAATCCATCACCATTAGGGCGATTTTGGATTGCTCACATTGTTAGGCAGGGTATTGAAGCTTTTGCTTTGCTTCAGTGGTGCCTCAAAACGTCTTCAAAGCCTCCATAGAAGTCCTATGGCAAAGCTCACTTGAAGCCCCACCAAAGCCTCATCAAAGCACCAAGCAAAAGCAGGTGTAAACAGGAATGTAAGATAAAAAAAATATTTTGTGACAGGAGCTTTGATTGGCGTTCAGAGAGCTTTAACAAAGCGTGTCTGAGGCCTTTTTGAAGCAAGTATAAACTAGCCTTAAATGGCAGACCGCGGTCTGAAAACGGCTCACAGGGCATCCTTGCCTGGACTGCGGCTCCGCCACTTAGCAGCCTGAGCATCCTCTCCTGGCTGCAGCTTCCTTTTCCCACCTCCACAGCATTAATCCATAGCAGGTGGAATGCAGAAGGTGCGGCATGTCTGGACAGGGGGCGGGACATGCTTTCCGCTATACTTACTAATCACTATACTTATTGTGTCTGTCTTTTTTTTCAACCTCACCTAGTGTGTGTGTGTGTGTGTGTGATATAATATCTATCTATTCTCTATCTCTCTCTATCGGCACAATTCTCATCTTTTTGGCTCTATACACCACCACAATGGATTTGAAATTAAACAAACAAGCCGTGCTTTAACTGCAGACTTTCAGCTTTAATTTGAGGGTATTTGCATCCAAATCAGTTGAACGGTGTAGGAATTACAACAGTTTGTATATGTGCCTAAATCAAACTTTCACTTTTTAATACTTGGTTGCAAATCCTTTACAGTCAATTGCAGCCTGAAGTCTGGAATGCATAGACATCACCAGCTGCTGGGTTTTATCCCTGGTGATGCTCTGCCAGGCCTCTACTGCAACTGTCTTCAGTTCCTGCTTGTTCTTGGGGCATTTTCCCTTCAGTTTTGTCTTCAGCAAGTGAAATGCATGCTCAATCGGATTCAGGTCAGGTAATTGACTTGGCCATTGCATAACATTCCACTTCTTTCCCTTAAACTCTTTGGTTGCTTTCGCAGTATGCTTCGGGTCATTGTCCATCTGCACTGTGAAGCGCCGTCCAATCAGTTCTGAAGCATTTGGCTGAATATGAGCAGATAATATTGCCCAAAACACTTCAGAATTCATCCTGCTGCTTTTTGTCAGCAGTCACATCAATAAATACAAGAGAACCAGTTCCATTGGCAGCCATACATACCCACGCTATGACACTACTACCACCATGCTTCACTGATGAGGTGGTATGCTTTGGATCATGAGCAGTTCCTTTCCTTCTCCATACTCTTCTCTTCCCATCACTCTGGTACAAGTTGATCTTGGTCTCATCTGTCCATAGGATGTTGTTCCAGAACTGTGAAGGCTTTTTTTAGATGTTTGGCAAACTCTAATCTGGCCTTCCTGTTTTTGAGGCTCACCAATGGTTTACATCTTGTGGTGAACCCTCTGTATTAACTCTGGTGAAGTCTTCTCTTGATTTGTTGACTTTGACACACATACACCTACCTCCTGGAGAGTGTTCTTGATCTGGCCAACTGTTGTGAAGGGTGTTTTTTCTTCACCAGGGAAAGAATTCTTCGGTCATCCACCGCAGTTGTTTTCCGTGGTCTTCCGGGTCTTTTGATGTTGCTGAGCTCACCGGTGCGTTCTTTCTTTTTAAGGATGTTCCAAACAGTTGATTTGGCCACACCTAATGTTTTTGCTATCTCTCTGATGGGTTTGTTTTTTGTTTTTTCAGCCTAATGATGGCTTGCTTCACTGATGGTGACAGCTCTTTGGATCTCGTATTGAGAGTTGACAGCAACAGATTCCAAATGCAAATAGCACACTTGAAATGAACTCTGGACCTTTTATCTGCTCCTTGTAAATGGGATAATGAGGGAATAACACACACCTGGCCATGGAACAGCTGAGCAGCCAATTGTCCCAATACTTTTGGTTTTCCTGGAGTTCAGCTTTCAATATCTTCCATGAAACAATAGGATTTTTGTAACCGCTTACCTGTGAAATCCTTTTCCGGGACACAGAGCGGCATAGTAACTATGTAGGATCTCCCAAAGCAATACCAAATGAGGGGAGGGAGACACCCAATATAAATCTGGGCGCCATCAGACGTGAGGACCTGAACTGCAGCCTGCAGCACACTGCGCCCAAAGGCGATATCCTCATGCCTTCTTACATCCAACTGATAGAATTTAGTGAATGTATGGAATGAAGACAAAGTTGCGGCCTTGCGGATCTGAGCCATGGAGGCTTGGTGATTCACTGCCCAAGAAGCACTGACTGCTCTGGTAGAGTGCGCTTTAACTTTAAAAGGAGGAACCTTCCCCTTGAAACCATAAGCTTGAACAATAACTTGCCGAATCCACTTAGAAATCGTAGATTTTGATGCTGCCTGACCCTTCCTGGCAGTACAAACAAAACATCTGTTTTCCGAATCTGAGCAGTAGCCGTAAGACTTTATAATTCCTTTTATTAACCAAAGAAAGTTACATGTGACAGTCAAAGAAACCCAAGTTTACAGTATTTCAATTGAATAACATTTAGGCACTTAAGTCGGAATACAACAGACCCAACGTTGCACGGAATATGTGGACTTAACAATGACAGTTGCAGAGATATTGCACAGTGCATCCCGCTAGGACAACTATTGAATATTTATATACGTGGCCAAAGCAACTATCGTAAGATGGACTTTAACTTTAACATCCAAGGAATGTAATGATTTTCTCTTCTGCAGAACTAGGTTCTGGAAAAAAAGAAGGGAGAACTACATCTTGGTTCAAATGAACTTGAAACTACCTTTTAGGAAGAAAGGTCGGATGAGGATATAAAACCACGCTATCCTTATGAATAATCAAATATGGCTCTTTACAGGAAAGCGCAGCTAATTCTGATACCCTTCTAGCCGAGGATATGGCTACCAAAAAGGCCAATTTCCTAGTCAAAAGGACTAAGGGAATATGGAGTAAAGGCTCAAAGGGCTGCTTTTGCAACGCCGATGGGACCAAATTCAAATCCCATGGGCCCAAGGGAGACTTAACTGGTGGATTGATCCGTGTTACCCCTTGTAAAAAAGCTTGAATCGGAGAGTGCGTAGCTAGTGGCCTTTGAAACAATATTGACAAGGCCGAAATTTGACCCTTGATAGTACTCAAGGCTAGCTTCATGTCTACACCCAATTGTAGAAAGTCAAGAATTCTGCCTATGACATACTTGTCATACTTCACACCAAGACACATATGCCTTCCAGACTCTATAATGTATAATTCTGGAAGCCGGCTTCCTTGCATTAATTGGGGTAGACGCTACCAAACCAGAGTCCCCCATTCTTTAGAATTTGGGATTCAATAGCCAAACCGTTCAATTTAGAGTTTGTAGGAAGGATGGAATATTGGGCCTTGTGAGTAGGTCTGGACTAAGGAAGGGTCCATGGATTCCCCACTGACAACCTTATGATTTCTGCGTACCAGGACCTTCTGGGCTATGCCGGGGCTACAAGAATTACCGGTCTTTTTTCCACCCTGATCCTGCGAAGGAGCCTTGGTAGTAATTGCATTGGGGGAAACGCATAAATCAGTGAAAACCGATCCCAAGGAGTTACCAACGCATCCGTCCTATATGCGAGTGGGTCCCTTGTTCGTGGCACAAAGTTGTTCACCTTTGTGTTTTAACCTGGATGCCAAGAGATCTATGTCCGGGGTCTCCCATCTTTGCCGTATGGTCAGGAAGATGTCGGGGTGAAGAGAGGACTCTCCTGGAAACAACCGTTGGCGACTTAAGTCCGCCTGCCAATTCTCTATTCCTGGAATAAAGACTGCAGATATGCAAGGAACATGCTTCTCTGCCCAGACCAGGATTTGGTTAATCTCCCTCTGGGCAGCGTGACTTGTGGTACCCCCTTGGTGATTGATATAGGCCACTGCTGTGGCATTGTTGGATTGAATCCTGACAGGATAATTCTGTAACTCTGACTTTCAGGGCCAAGCGGGCCTCCTGAATTTCAAGAATGTTGATGGGCTAGGTCGTTTCGAAAGCGGACCACTTGCCCTGGAGCGTCAATCTCTCTAGGAATGCTCCCCAACCCAGAAGACTGGCGTCTGTTGTCACCACTTTCCAAGTGACTGGAATGAAGGATTTCCCTTTTTGCAGATTTCTGGGTTCTAACCACCAACAGAGGTCTTGACGTACCCCTGGGGTCAGTCATCGGGAAGTCCAAAGCTTGAATTTTCTTGTTCCAAACGGAGAGGATGCTGTTTTGCAACATCCTTGAATGGAATTGGGCATACGGGACAGCTTCAAATGAGGCCACCATTTAATCCAATAACCGCATTCAAAGGCGAATGGAGGGATCTCTTTTCGTCCTGACCACCCGGACCAGCTCCCTTTTTTTTTTTAAAGAAGTGACTTTTGTCTGGGGCAAAAAAACTTATTTTGGTCTGTATCTATGACCAGGCCCAAATATTCCAACCCTTTCACCGGTTGTAGGGCTGATATTTTCTCCAGATTGAGAACCCAACCCAAAAACTCCAGATACTTGACGTGCTGCGCACAGCCTGGTTTAGGCTGGCCACTTAATGATCCACCAGCAGTAGATCGTGTAAGTATGCCATTATCTTCAGGGGGCGTGGTTTCGGCATGCTGTAGAGCGGTCGCATTCTCCTGAGCTCCGGCGCCGACCCAGCTAAAAGCACCTGAACCGACACTGCGGCATCGTTAACACCCGGAACAAGGATGCGGAGGAAACTGGGCAAGCCCACACCCAAAAAAGGCACCTCGGCGGGCTCGATAAAGCGCTATTTAGCATCCGAACCGGACGCCATGGAAGACATGGATGGCCTGGGCCGATCGCCGCATGGCGCGCACTCAGGAACAAGCTCCGCCTTCCGCAACAGGCCTGAACTCAGACGCTGTTCCCCTGACTCGTTGGCCGGATCGGAGGGTGAAGAGAGCTCCCCCAGACACTCGGGAGTTGCCGCTCTGGTAAGCGATCTTCCCACTAAGACGGACCTGGCCTCCCTGCTACTGAGCATAGAGAAGGTCATTAAAAGAGGTCTCCGCTGTACGCGCGGACCTCTCCCATGTACTAGAACGGGTGGAGGAGACTGAGCAACGCTTAGACCGCCACGCGACCGCCATTAGGGCCTTACAGGCATCCTCCCGCCAACTCGCCATAGCCCACAGACTGGCTCTATACAAGATGGAGGACCAGGACAACCGCAGCAGGCGCAATAACATTAGAATCAGAGGTCTCCCCGAGGCTACCGGGGATGATGACCTTCTGCCCTCCGTCCGCGGCATCTTTAATAGTCTCCTGGGCCTACCGCCAGATAACCCGCTGAAAATCGATAGAGTGCACAGGGCCTTGAGGCCTCGCAACTTATCCACCGACACCCCACGGGACGTAATCTGCAGGGTCCGCCACTACCCGGAGAAAGAGCTGATTATGAAAAAGGCTAGAGTGGCCACCCCAATAGACTTTGCTGGCGCCATGCTCTCCCTCTACCCAGACCTTGCCAGGGAAACACTGGAGAGGCGCAGGGCCCTCCGGCCACTTACGGAAATCCTCAGGGCTGCAAACATCAACTATAGATGGGGCTTTCCGGCTGCTCTAATAGCCAACAAGGAAGGTAAAACGGCAGTGCTTCGTTTCCCAGAGGATCTGGAAAAGTTTTGTGCGGACATGAACATCCCTCCCCCAGAGCTCCCTGGATGGCAGGATGTCATTCCCCCTTTAACTGGCAACGCGGGGCCAATGTGGCAGAAGGCGGACCGCAAGCTTCGCTCGTCTGTTCCGAGCTCCTCGCCACACACTGGCTGAGCCCTGTGCTGAGTGCCCTCTCGATCGTGTCCACATTCTCGGATGGGAATGGTTTGCCCCGTTTTGGCTGTTCACCCACCTGTTTGTTTTACCTTCAAAAAGGAACAGTTCGCTCAGACCTACCTAACGTATAGCCTCTAGGTAGATATGCAGGGTGAGGCAATGAGGGGACCTGGTTCTCTTTTCTCGGGCTATAGCCTGATGACGCAGTTCGGTTCTATTTTATTGTACTTTATACTACTTTGAGTTTTTGATTTTTCATTAGGATATATTGGTTATTTTACATGTTTGCTGAGGTCGGCGCCGGGGCCTCGGGACACTGCTAAGACCCCTATTGGGATCGGTGTCCGGATGCCCGGGCCCCTCCGCCCCCTCCTTGGCGGGAGCTGTGGTGCCCTGCATCTCCGCGCGCCTGTCCCCTTGTGGGGCGGGTGTGTTGGGCCTCATGTGTGACCTGCTTAAGCACGGCAGTTCTATGCGTGCATCTTTAACCAGCCTGATGGGTTGGTCTTTCTTATGTGTGTTTTTTGTGTTACTAACTTCTCATCTTTTCTTCCTTTTTCGTTTCTCACCTTTTCTCGTACCAATCTATCCCCACCCCTCCCCTGTACTCGATATCTCCTGCCTCGGATCCGAACACCTGTGAGGAATGTGATCGCGGCTCCCCTCTTCAGCTCTCCATGGCTACGGTAAACCTACTCTCATTTAATGTACGGGGCTTACACTCCCCCCCGGTAAGAGACACGACCTCTATAGGGAGCTGGGTCGCCTGCGGGGGACGTGATCTTCCTGCAGGAGACCCACCTTACTCATACGACCTCGGTAAAGTTATTTTCACAACAATACCCCACGTGGTATTATAGCCTCTCGGATATACACAAAGCCAAGGGGGTGGCCATTGGGTTCCGCAGGGGAGCCGCGTTTACATTAGATTCCATGTTAAGTGACCCGTTGGGACGTTTTCTGTTTGAGGGGCACCCTGGGCAGTATGCCATGCACTCTGGCGACCCTATATGCTCCTAATCGCAACCAGGCGAGCTTTATTGCTTCCACACTCGGGAAATTACAAGACTTCTCGCGAGGCTGCATCCTCCTAGCGGGTGATTTCAACACCCCCCTGGAACCAGTCATTGACACTTCCAGGGGGAGCTCTAGTATTCCACATAAACAATTGCATTATGTTCGCAAGAAGCTTCACGAAGCGCAACTTATTGACACCTGGAGGACCATGCACCCGCGAGAACGGGACTTTACCCACTTTTCACAGGTTCACCTAACCTATTCTAGAATTGACCTTTGTTTTATTGATCATCGACACCTACCGTTACTGGTGAGGTCGTCCATTGAGTCTTCGCCTATCTCCGACCATATGCCCATTACACTCACTATCAAGGTCTTATCCCTCCCCCTCAAATCCACCAACTGGAAGTTGAACGAGGAACTCATTGCAGATGAGATTGATAGAAAAGCGATAGAGGAGGCTATCTCCTTATATTTTAAAGAAAACTCTCACCCAGACATTTCCCCGGGTACATTGTGGGAAGCCCATAAGGCTCACATACGTGGCAGGCTGATAGAATTAGGATCCAGAAAGAAAAGGGAACGCACATTCCAGCAAACTAAATTGCTCACTGAAATTAAACACCTCGAACAGAGCCACAAAATCACACTCACAAGACTTATTCCATGCCTTAACGGAAAAAAGAGAGGAGTTGAAGTCCATTATGCACTTGGAGCAAAAACAACGCGCTCGTTTAGTTGCCCGAGGTTACTATGAATGGGGAAACAAACCGAGTAAATTATTAGCCCGCTCCTTGCAGCAGAGGAAATCTGCTTCCTTTATTGCAAAAATCAAAACCCCTTCAAATATTATGATACACGATACTCCCTCCATTGCCAAAGAGTTTCGGGAGTTTTACCAGCAATTGTATCATGTACCACATTCTATTACAGACTTTGATAGGAAAAGGGACCTTATCAAGGAGTACCTAGAGCGGGCAAACCTCCCCAAGTTAGCGCCTGAGGTCTTGGCTTCCTTGGAGGGTGAGCTTACCACCGGAGAGCTGCACTCAGTTTTAAAAAGCATGACAGGTGGCAAGGCTCCGGGACCGGACGGATTCACGGTAGCATATTACCGCGCCTATGCAAGTTTACTCATGCCTCGCTTAGCCACCTATGCCAATGTGACCTCTACCGGTGGTGAGCTCCGACCCGAGACTATCCATGCCCACATTAGTTATCCCAAAGCCTGAAAAGGACCCTAGTTTATGTGGTAGCTACCGCCCCATTTCCCTGTTGAATATCGACGCGAAAATTTATGCCAAAGCCATTGCGAACAACCGAAGTGGATATCCAGAGACCAGACGGGCTTTATCCCCGGTAGAGAGGCGAGGGATAACTCCCTTCGCACCCTCTCTCTGATCGCGCACGCACAAGGAACCTCCCAGCCCACCCTTCTGCTGTCCACGGATGCTGAGAAGGCGTTTGATAGGGTGGACTGGGAGTTTCTAATGGCAACTTTGGCCTATTTGGGTATTAACACTCCCCTTTTGTCTCAAATTTTGGCGCTGTACAACAACCCCACGGCTCAACTACGCATTAATGGCACATTGGGCGACCCTTTCACCTTACACAATGGCACACGCCAGGGCTGCCCCCTTTCTCCTATTCTATTTGCCCTTTCCTTGGAGCCATTCCTCTCTATTGTAAGACATAACCTGAACATACATGGAATAGTCACAGGTCCCGTAGAACATAAATATGCTGCTTATGCGGATGATATCTTATTTTATATTCAGCAACCCCTGATTTCCCTCCCGAACCTTTTGTCGGAGTTCTCCCAATATAGTGTCATCTCCAATTTCAAGATTAACATGACAAAGTCTGAAATGCTGAATATATCCGTCCCGACACATACAGCCTAGCACCTCTCACAAGCGTTCCCCTTTAATTGGCAACCGAAGAAAATGAAATATTTATGTATCTATCTAACGCCAAATCTGACAGCCTTATTCCGAGCAAACTACATCCCATTGCTAAACGCCATTAGAACTGACATACAGAGATGGTCACAACTCGCTCATTCCTGGCTGGGGAGAATAGGGGTGATCAAGATGAATAATACTGCCCAGGGTGCTATTCATGTTTCAGATGATTCCATTTGGCATTCCGGTCGGCTTCTTTGCTAAGCTTACCTCCATTGTCGGTAGATATGTGTGGAACAGGAGGCAGCCCAGACTTGCTAGATCTCTTATGGTTAGGCACAAGGGAAGGGGTGGTTTAGCCCTACCAGACTTCAGATTATATTTTCGTGCAATAATCCTGACCAGGGTCTCGGATCTGAAATACCACAAATCTACTAAACTTTGGGCAGCCCTGGAGACAGAGCTCCAGTGGCTCGGATATCTCCTCACAAATGTGGATCCCGAGGAAGTTTAGAAGCCTCTCGGCTACTACATCTCCACTGACTCACTCTTCTCTAATGGCTTGGGACTATATATGTAAAGCTCACAAATGGGAATACAACTCACCCTTACTCCCTTTGAGCGGACACAATTATTTTCCCCCTGGAAACATTACACCGGGGGTTTACCCCTGGAACCTAGGAATTGGGACTCTTCTACACCAGGTCACTTTCTCCGGGAACATCTTACCCTTGTCTACACTTCTCCCTAATACACTCGTAACCAACATGGATCATTGGAGGTATCGGCAACTAACAGCATTTGTTCATTCTCTACCGAAGCCCCTGAGATCATTTACTGAGCTGACCCCTCTGGAATTAGCATTCTCCGAGGACCGGCCGGTGGAGAAACCTACTTCCTACTTTTACCGTACTCTAGTGGATCTGTCCTCCACCAAAGACCCTTCGTTTATCCATAACTGGGAGCTAGACCTACAAAAAGACTTAACCAGCTCCCAAAAGAGCGACATCCTATCACTAGCCCACATCTCCTCTGGAGCTTCACATATGGCAGAGGTGAATTACAAGCTCCTTACGAGATGGCATTACTCACCCGTAATTTTACACAAGACCTTCTCTCACATGTCCTCCCTGTGTTGGAGGGACTGCGGGGAGAGGGCGACTCATGCCCATATCTGGTGGCTATTCCCACGCATACGCCCATTCTGGTTAGCTGTACTTCACTGGATCGGAGAGATCCGGGGATGGGAGATCCCTAATGATCCTTGGGTTGTTTTGTTCCACTGTACAGGCGGGCCAGTAGGACCATATAAAAGATCAATAACGCCACACCACCTTAACGCTGCAAAGGCTCTTATTCCACGCTTTTGGAAAAAAAAAATCCCTTCACTACGCCTTTGGCTGGTGAAAGTAGACACAATCTATCACATGGAGGACATGACCCTCTCTCTCAGGGGTAAATCTGACCTCGCAAAAAAGATATGGTCCTGCTGGATTGCTTTTAAATATACCGCCGCATATGCGGAAATTATGTCTCAACCGGTATAACGGCGCTTTGTACATTGTACTAACTATATCAGATACTATATTTGTTCGGATGTGTTTGGACCGGGGCAGGTCCCCCAATCCCCAACCCTCCCTCTTTTCCTTCCACGCCTTTCATATCTTTTACCCCCCTGTGTTCTTTATTTCTCTGTTCTTCCTTTATCCTATAATGTTATATTGTTAAGGGGGTACGCTTTGACCGTTGACTTTTATGATGAAGAAGCCACTCTCTTCCACTCCGCGATGGAGCATCCCTACACATGAATGTGGAGGTTTGTGATTTGTATGTATGTTAACGCCCAACGATGTTACTGGAGGCGATTGGCTGTATTGTATAAAGATGTACCGCCTTTTCTCAATAAAAAACGAATTAAACAAAAAAAAGTATGCCATTATCTTCACACCCTGAGCTTTTAGTCTGGCCAAAAGTGGGGCCAGAACCTTTGTGAACACTCGGTGTCGTAGCCAGCCCGAAGGGTAAGGCCACGAACTGATAATGGTGCTGCTCCACTTCGAACCATAAGAGCTTCTGGTGAGTGGGAAAAATAGGTACGTGCAGATACGCATCCTTGATGTCGATTGACGCTAGCAGCTCTCCTCCCTGTAGGGTGGAGACCACCGACCGTATTGATGTCATGCGAAGGGAGCGAATATTTTGGAACTGGTTCAGACCCTTGAGGTCTAGGATAGGCCTGACGTCACCGTTTGGCTTTGGCACTGTAAAAATGTTTGAATAGAAACCTAAGCCGTGTTCTTGAGCAGGAACCTTTTTATGATCACCCCTTGGGACAACAGCCGGTCCAATGCCAGAAAGACTTTCTCTTTACTGGATATTTTGGAACACTTGATCTCAGAAAACGAGGTGGAGGAAGTTCTCGCAACTCCAGCTTGTAACCTAGAGACAGTGGAGAGGACCCATCCTGTCCTGAATTTCCTCCCGCAAAGTCCCCGAGAACACTCCAAGCCTTCCCCCCCCCCACCTGATCGAGTGGGGGCGTCCCTTCATAAGGCAGACTTGGGGCTCTGCTTAGTCGGTTTTCGTCCCCAGGGTTTCTTGTGACTCTGGGTTTGACCCGGAGTCTTCCCTCCAGGCCCTGACCGAGGAGGCCGTCGGGACTGCCTAGAGGCAGATGTCCCTGGGACTGGAGAGGCAGACCGTTTTTTAAAAGGATGCCTGCTCCTTTTACCTGGCAAGAGTACTTTTTCCAAATTTCTGGCCAATTTTTTAACCACAGGAGCCTACGCATATGTACCAATAGGAGCGTGAGGCCTGATGAATTGAATCTTTAATGGCATCCACCGAAAAACATAACACCCTTGGTAAGTCGGCTAAGTCCCGTGCTTGCTGAGCAGGGATATCGATGAGAACCTGCTTCATCATCTGATCCTTTAAGGCTTGACAGTTGCCTATAGCCGCCACCGCAGGCTGAGCTACAGCACCTGCCACGGAAAAAGGTTTTCAACAATGTTTCCAACCTTTTATTCGTTGGATCTTTAAACATCTGTACATTGTCTACTGCAGGGCTCAAAATTTCAAGTCCTGAGCTACTAGCCAGGTCTCAAGGGTTACTTGCCACCAGCTGCCCCACCCAACCCTTACCCTGCCCCGCCCCTAATTTATGATGGCGTGATTATCTCATGAAATGACACTTAAATGTTTTATGCAGAATTAAGTTACAAAAATAAATATTAACTTTTTATCAGTTCCCCCTCAGCACAGCCTCGCCGTGCCCCACATTGCAGCAGCCTCACCGTGCCCCACATTGCAGCAGCCTCGCCGTGCCCCACATTGCAGCAGCCTTGCCAGGGCGGAGGAAGTGAGAAGGGTGGCTGGATCATGACTGGAGTTAAAGGAGAGCCGCGGGATCACCGAGCGGTAAAACATGCTGTAACAGCTTTCATTGAAACTGTCTCTGCTCTGCTCTCACACAGCCCCGCCTCCTCCTAACCCCGCGCCTGTAATAGACAGAACGCGGGTCCAATGCTGGGATGCATTCTGTCTATCACAGGTGCGGGGTTAGGAGGAGGCGGGGCTGTGTGAGTGAGCAGAGCGGAAACAGTTTCAATGTAAGCTTTTACAGATTGTTTTACCGCTCGGTGATCCCGCGGCTCTCCTCTATCTCTATGCACTCTTCCACTGGCAGAACGGCTCCAGATCAACCCCGCCTGCCAGCGGTGCTTGCCCCCACTCCCAGGCAGCCCAGCTCCTCGCCAGCCCTCATTTTCCACTCTCAAAATGTGAGTAGAAAATTGAGGACTGGTCTACTGGACAAGTTACTCTTATTCACACAGGAGATGGCAGCATCAACTGCTGGCACACTCCATTTTTTTTGTTGAACTTTTCCTCCATGGGATAAAGTGCAGAAATTTTCTAGGAGGAAGAAAATGTTTATCTGGATGTTCCCAATCCTGATAAGCTCTTCTAGTATGAGCAGGGAAAGACCAAATAGCCTGAGGGGCCTTCAAAGAACCTAAAGAGACCGTCCTCCCTGCTGGTTCTGATGAGGGCAATTTAAACGCCGCACGAACCATTTCAGTAAGGGACTGTACCATCAAATTTTCAGTTTGTGAAGCTGAAAAAGGTTCCTCTACTGTTGACTCTTCAGAGGCAGACACATCAGAGTGTCCCTCTTCCTGGTCCCCTGAGGGTAAGTCAACCTCCTCCGGATATTGCGCTGCTGCTAGGGAACCCGAGGGGGATCTGCTGCGCTTCATTTCAGGAAGGGAAGACTAGATCAGTGCTATCAACCTCTCTTCCAACCCCCCCCCCCCCAGGGCTGACGCAAAAACTTCTTCTGTAATATAAACAGGAGCAGTTGGGCTGAGAGCAGCTGCAGCACCTAACATCCCTGATGGATCATCCTGGGCAAATACCTCTGACTTATCAGGGGAGGATGGGACAGCGGAGGCATGACCAAAATCCTCAGAGCCCGATGGTGAAACCCTTGGCTTTTTAGGAGGCTTAGCCCCAGACCCCTTTTTTAGAAGGCATAGTCCTAAGCACAAAAGCAGAAGGTACTCACAGCCAAACTTGCATCCACTGCTGAGCTATAGTCCAGCGAATATGCTGCTATCAAAGATCAGCCTGATGCAGAGCCAAATGTGTCTGAGGATGCCTGAATACACCAGCCTGTATGCCTACCCAAAACGCTCTTGTGTCCCTCCGTCGGCCATACTGCTTCAAAAGACAGGTGCTTTATGGGTCAGGGCCGCCCTGCGCCGAGTCTAACAGCGTGAACGCCGGACATGGAGTGCCGCTGTGCTATGCCCCGCCGCCTTCTTTCTTCCTCCTTCCGGTAATGCTTTCTTTAACAGCATTCCTGCGTGTGCATGTGTCGGCGCCACTGCGGGCATGTGGAAGGAGGGGAGGAGGGAAGAGAGCGCTGAGGCTCGCTGTTAGCCGCTCTAGGGATGGAACTCGCCGGAAGGATGCTCCCCCAAACAGCCAGCGTTTACCCAGTCGGCCGTGGGCGGGAGACCCCCCCCAACGTGAGCAGAGGCTGTACAATTAGCCATTACAGACAGATCTCCCAGCATACACAGAGCAAGCAGACTTGTGAAGAAAGGTATGTTAACACCCTCTAGTGGCAATGTGTAAAAGATTCCCTGTCCGGGGTAGTGTATGGGACTATGAAGATGCCTATTGATTTGATATCCAGTAATCATCCCAAAGGGAAATAGAATAAGTATGCAAGATACAAAAATTATACAATTTTAAAATTGATTTATTACAAAAACAAAATTATGTTAAAAAAAGGAATACAGAAATACACCGTGATGCATTTGTTCCTTCAGTGTTGCGTGCTGCTGGTCCTACATGTTTTGCCTATAATCAGGCTTCATAAGGGACACAGACACTTTAACAAATCTACAATAATACATGAAACTTCATATTCGTGCATCCACTTAAAAAAAATAAGTCATTTATAATAATATAAAAGAGAAAAAATTTTAAATATATACAGTTTACATTACATGCAAGACTCTCTCTGAAGGCATGGACAGATACCTAATGGTTCACGGATGGACTCCTCATGTCAGACCAGAATATGCCACCTCTCAACAAGATGGAGAAGTTGGTGTGTGTATCACCTTGCAAGTGATCCACAGTCAGACAAGTACCACACGGAGATGTACACGGGGGGAGGGGGGTATCCTAATTCAAATATGAATGATCCTAAGTGTGTGACAAAAAAATACAATAATATATATATGCATGTGTAATGGAAAAATAATAAAGTAAGTGAAAGCTAATTATCAATATTATTAAATACATATTAATGGATCCCTTAAAGATCTCACAAGATGCACGTCGCCTAAAGCAAAGCGAAGGCAGCAAGAACTAGTTTATTATAGTAAAAAAAGGGCTAACACTTGCATGTGAGTTAACAGGATATTGGGTGGCTGGGGAGCCTAGAATGCACAGCTTAACCAAATGGCAGTAAATCTGGTATTTAACAGGGAAGTTTTTCACCTGTAGCTGGTGTTCAGTGCTAAACAACCAGTAAGTAAAAAGAAAACAAAACAAATGGATTAGAAAGAGTGCAGGAGATGAGAAATCTCAAACCATCTATCCTGCATAATTCACCCAAAATCTACGGAGATTCAGCAATTGCTATGATCTCCCCAATGATGGTCTTAAAAAAACAAAGTTACCTTCAGTCAATGAACAGTCGTTCAATCAGAATGCATAGGAAAAGCTTGCCCCTGGAATCTGTAAGCATATAAATAATGCATGCAGGTAAGTCCCGGAGAGTAGTCCTCAAAAAGGGGCATTGAATAGCCCCTCATTACCGGGATCAAAAATTTCATAGTGCAGCAGGCTTTGAAAGCAAAGTGTGATCAGCTTGTGCAAAATATGGCTCCCTCAGCTCTCCCTGTGTCAGCTCCTGCTGGCCGCTTGAGGCTTAATAAAGCCCCTATGCGGTGACCGCGGGAGAACGCGGTCACGTCACGGCGTAAATACCGGCGTACAGTGATGCAGAGTATCGAGGAGAGAAGGCCCTCTGGATGGCAGTAGGGGGAAGTGCGCATGCACTGGAGGTTCGTGAGAATGCAGCGCCGCTCCGAGGTGGACGGGGCTGAACCAGAACAGCCTGACGTCACCGGCTGACAGCGCCACAGACTCGCCTCGTAACATCGCATCGATTGGACCATCATAACCTCCTTGCCTCCACTAGGGTTCAGTGTCTGTGATTGTCACTGATGAAGGCCCCTGGGCGCCCGTAAAAATTTGTGGTGGTAATGTCAATGTGTGGGGGCCTGCATGGAATGACACAATGGGTGAAAATACCTGGTCATGTACATAAGGTATCCTAGTGGAGACACAGAAGTGGACCCGTATGCATGGTGGATAATGTCATACAGACCCAAAACATAGAGATACGTCCTGCCTTACAGGGTCCCTTGGGGTAGACAGTGCGTAGCTTTTTGAATGAACGTGACAAGGATTCCCGCAAGTATAATAACTTTATAGTAGAGATGCTTGAATTCATTCTCACAACAACATTTTTATTTTCAAACGTTCCCATTACCTCTCAGGTGCAGGTTTTGGCTATGGGGACGGGCTGTGCCCCCTCATATGCCAATCTGTACCTGGGGGGGATGGGAGCGTGACTTATTTGCAGGTGACCGCGAGGACATCAACTTGGAGAACATCTTAACCTTTCATCGCTACATTGATGTCCTGATGATTTGGGCAGGATCAAAAGAGGAATTGGTCAGTTTTCTAGAAGGACTTCAAACCAATAACTATAACCTTAAATTCACATACAATTTCAGCCAGGAAAGGATTACCTTTCTAGACGTTGAATTATTTGTTGATGGAACAGGGAATTTATGCTCTACACTTTATAGAAAACCGACAGCAGGTAACACTTTGTTACACGCTACTAGTTCACACCCTAAACCACTTGTGAACAGTATTCCCTTCAGCCGATACCTCCCGCTTGAAGCGGAATTGCTCAGAGGAGGCTGATTTTAAACGTGAATCAAATCTACTTTTACAATCGCCTCAAATTAAGAGGGTACACTAAAACTTGCTTGAGGAAAGCCTACAACAGAGTCAGAACCTTGGACAGGAACACATTAATCTATAAACCTAAAGAACGCACACTATCAAACGCCACCAGAATAATAACTCGGTATAATAGGCAACACGCATCTATTAGGAAAATTTACAACGAATATTGGTATTTGCTAACGTTGGATGACAAAATCAACAAATACATAAAACTGTACCCGGAAATCACGTTCAAACGTTCTCGCTCGATCAAAGACACCGCAGTCTCTAGTCACTACACCACTTTGACCACCCCTAAACCCACCAATACAGGTACCTTCCCTTGCGGCAAATGTAATTTTTGCTGTTACATACTGGAAGGTCTGAGTATAGGGTCTACCCAATGGGAATATTTGCAAACCCAGGTTTAGAGCCACATGTCAAACGATAGGGATCATCTATTTAATGAAATGCAATTGCGGAGCATTTTATGTGGGAAAAACTAAAAGGAATTTTTTTTTTTGTAGAATTTGTGATCATGTGTCTGCCATTTCTAAAAGATTGATGGATACACCCATCAGCAGACACATGGGGCTCTTTCATTCTCAGAATCTAAAAATGTGGGTTTTTTTTTGCATTAGAACATGTCCCTCCTAAATGAGAGAGAGGTGGTGACAGACCGTTGCCTTCTGCAATTAGAAGCCAAGTGGATATATTCTCTTCAGGCCACCAAACATCCAGGCCTGAATGAGAATATTAGCTACAAACCATTTCTTTAAACGGTCCAACACTGTTCCGTGTCACATTTGTGACGATATTGGCTATTGTGTCTCTGGATTTCTGGACGTCTTGGACACTGCGCAGGGACTTTTTCACTCCTGGTTCCACACCTCCCTTCATTCCCCTGCCTCACAGGAATTCAATCATCCATACAAGTATGTACAGGGTGACCTGAATTAGATCTAGGCCTCTGGGGGCCATATGCTGGGATGGGAAGGGTACCACGACTGTGCCCAGCGCGCTCACTTTGTCTGGCGCTGGGCAATGACGTTTTACACTTTTTTCCAATTTTCCTTGCTTTCCAGTTTGTCTTTCAGTAAACATAAGAAACTTTTTGCTGTAGTAACTGTTTTTTGTTAGGAAAATGAATATACCTCACCATGACTGTATTGGAGGCTTCATTGCCCAATCCAGCCCTGGGTATTTACCTGTTTTCACCTAATTTTGTTGTAATATTTATTTTTGCTTTGCCCCTTTTTTTTTTTCTCCTACTGTTTCCCTGTTAGGCAGGACGGATCTCTGTTTTGGGTCTGTATGACATTATCCACCACGAATACGGGTCCACTTCACGTTTAGTACAGAGACAGATGTACCCACATCTGTGTCTCCACTAGGATACCTTGTGTACATCACCAGGTATTCCCACCCATTGTCATTCCATGCAGGCCCCCACACATTGACATTACCACCACAAATTTTTACGGGCACCCAGGGGCTTTCATCAGTGACAATCACACTGAACCCTAGCGGAGGCAAGGATGTTATGGTCCAATCGATGCGATGTTATGAGGTGAGTCTGTGGCGCTGTCTGCCGGTGACGTCGGGCTGTTCTGGTTCAGCCCCGTCCACCTCGGAGCGGCGCTGCGTTCTCACCAACCTCCAGCGCATGCACACTTTCCCCTACTGCCATCCAGAGGGCCTTCTCTCCTCGATACTCTGCATCACTGTACGCCGGTATTCACGCTGTGATCGCCGCATAGGGGCTTTATTAAGCCTCGAGCGGCCGGCAGGAGCTGATACGGGGAGAGCTGAGGGAGCCAGATTTTGCACAAGCTGATCACATGTAATTTGCTTTCAAAGCCTGCTGCACTATGACATTTTTGATCCCGGTAATGAGGGGCTATTCAATGCCCCTTTTTGTGAACTACTCTCCGGGACTTGCCTGCATGCATTATTTATATGCTTACAGATTCCAGGGGCAAGCTTTTCCTATGCATTCTGATTGAACGACTGTTCATTGACTGAAGGTAACTTTGTTTTTGTTTTTTTAAGACCATCATTGGGGAGATCATAGCAATTGCTGAATCTCCGTAGATTTATGCAGGATAGATGGTTTGAGATTTCTCATCTCCTGCACTCTTTCTAATCTATTTGTTGTTTTCTTTTTACTTACTGGTTGTTTAGCACTGAACACCAGCTACAGGTGAAAAACTTCCCTGTTAAATACTAGACTTACTGCCATTTGGTTAAGCTGTGCATTCTAGGCTCCCCAGCCACCCAATATCCTGCTAACTCACATGCAAGTGTTACCCCTTTTTTTACTATAATAAACTAGTTCTTGCTGCCTTCGCCTTGCTTTAGGCGATGTGTATCTTGTGAGATCTTTAAGGGATCCAATAATATGTATTTAATAATATTGATAATTAGCTTTCACTTACTTTATTATTTTTCCATTACACATGCATATATATATTATTGTATTTTTTTGTCCTACACTTAGGATCATTCATATTTGAATTAGGATAACCCCCCCATGTACATCTCCGTGTGGTACTTGTCTGACTGTGGGTCACTTGCAAGGTGATAAACACACACACTTCTCCATCTTGCTGAGAGGTGGCATATTCTGGTCTGACATGAGGAGTCCATCTGTGAATCATTAGGTATCTGTCCATGCCTTCAGAGAGAATCTTGCATGTAATGTAAACTGTATATATTTTTTTCTTTCTTTTTTTCTTTCTTTATATTATTATAAATGACTTTTTTTAAGTGGATGCACTAATATGAATTTTCATGTATTGTAGATTTGTTAAAGTGTCTGTGTCCCTGATGAAGCCTGATTATAGGCGAAACATGTAGGACCAGCAGCACGCAACACTGAATGAACAAATGCATCAGTGTATTTCTGTATTCCTTTTTTTAACTTAATTTTGTTTTTGTAATTAATTTTAATTGTATAATTTTTGTATCTTGTATACTTATTCTATTTCCCTTTGGGATGATTACTGGATATCAAATCAATAGGCATCTTCATAGTCCCATACACTACCCCGGACAGGGGACCTTTTACACATTTACTCTATCTGGGATGTAGATGCTATTGACTACTATATCTGACAAGTGCCTGCTCTGAATGCTACTTATCTTTACCCTCTAGTGGCTGTTGCAGGCATGACACAACAGCTCAAAAAAATAAGGTTTCCTGACTGAACCAAGTTACACAGGGACCTTCACTTGCCTTCCCCCGCCGCAGGACTCTGCTGAGAAACAGACCCAATCTTCATTCATCACGGCGGGCTATGTCACCAGACCTTCAGGGACCGGGGATTCCTGCTAGGATTTCCACTCCCCTGGACCTGTATCGCATCCTGCCAGAAAACTTTTGGCATGACCAAAGTACTGGAAACTAGGATACAGCCCTCCTAAGAGAGGCATTACAGGCAAAACCTTGTTCTTCTTTACTGAGGCCCGGGTACCATCCACTTTGGCCTCAGTGGCACTTTGGACGGATCCGGTGTATAGCTTGTTCGATCCAGAAGGACCTTTCCAGCGAAGCTTCTCGTAACACATCTTAACCGTGACCAACACCTTAGACACTGGTGAAAAAACAGGTACTCCCGGTATGGGAGGGGTTAAATAGGGGAGGAGACTTCCTGTCTTGGGTGTGCCAGTGTCAATCACCTGAAGGTAGGCCTATAACCCACATAGTTATTACTATACCGCTCTGTGTCCCGTGATGTACGAAAAATAAATTTCACATGCACAAAGTGACAGCAGTCATTAGCCTTGTCTTGTTCCCAAAATGTATGCATGGCACACTTGGCTAATGTACTGTATATTTTATATAAATATAATTTCAGGAGCTTTGTCTCTAAATATTTAACTTATTACGCTGTTTTTGTTGTTGTTATTAATCATATTATTCCTTGTATATTTCAGCAAATGCTCTAAGAGAAGACTTTAAGTTATACCACACTTTCAACACAGACATTGAAAACTTTCTTAAAGCTTCAGCAGGACAAATAGTTGTCATGCATCCTGACCGATTTCAATCAAAATATGAACCAAAAATGCACAGTCTTAAAATTAAGGTAAGGTTTTTACAGGTTATCTTTGAAATGTTTATAAAATGTAACCCTGTTACTGGACATGGCAACAGCTTTAAACGATTAAATTTGTGATGTGGTAGTCATGGGGATTCCCAGCTCTCTTACCACTTGCTATCAGCCCGTTGTATTCAAACAGACAGCTTACTTAACAGGTGGGAGATTGCTTTTAAAAACACAAGCCCATGAAATTGGCCCTTTACCCTGTGATTTCTGTGACACCCCCCAGAGCAATACAAAGTGTAAACAATGGCTGCAATATTTCCTCTTCTACACCGGTCGACTGTAAAGCTGGGTATACGTGTTTTAGTTTTTCTTGTTCAGCTGGCATGCATACTAACCAAAAAACTGATTCCTCTATTCACACAAGCGAGGTGGATGGAGGGATCTTCCCCAGTGTCCTGATCTAGAGCTAGTACCAGTGTCAACCAGGTACTGGTGCCAGCGAGGACCGACCAGTGTCCTGATCACCGCCAGCTAGTACCCATGTTATCTAGTAAAAAGGTCAGCCAGAACCAATGTCTAGAGCGCCAGCTAGCTCGAGTATTCGTAAAATCTAATAATGGTGTCCTGTCTGCCAGCTAGCACCAGTACCGTTGTCATCAGGTACTGTTCTAGCCACTGAGAAAAATGTCTAAAACATACACTAGTGAGGAGGCATTCTTAATGACTGACAGCAGATGAAGAGATCTCTTATGCCCCGTACACATGGTCGGATTTTCCATCCCAAAAAGTTGCATGTGAGCTTTTTGGTCGGATATTCCAACCGTGTGTATGCTCTATCCAACATTTTCTGTCAGAATTTCCGCCAGCAAAAGATTGAGTGCAGGTTCTCCGACGGAAAAAGTTCTTGTCTGAAATTCTGCTAGTCGGTATGCAATTCCAACACGCAAAACACGCATGCTCAGAATCAAGCAGAAGAGCCGAACTGCCTATTGAACTTCATCGATCTCGGCTCGTTGTACGTCACTGCGTTCTTGACGGTCGGAATTTCAGACCCAGATTTGTGTGACCGTGTGTATGCAAAACAAGTTTGAGCCAACATTCCGTCAGAAAAAAAACACTGTTTTCTTGTCGGAATGTCCGATCGTGTGTACGGGGCATAAGTGAGATTCATATGGTTCTGAGAATGAAGAGTTCAGTTCTAAATGTGTCAGGTGTGCTGTCACCATGCATTGCACATCCAGTTGAAAAGCAAAAGCCGGTGCGGTACATCCTGGGGGTAGTGGGGTGTTGCAACATCAGTCATGAATTAGAGCAGCATAGTTTTAAGGTCCTGTACTGGTATCCCAGAGGCAATTTCAATTAATTTGTGGCTACCCTCTACTTCAGTACCACCTGTCCTTCCCCCATATACAGCCCAACCAAGTATTCAGGTAAAAACTGAATCTTCTTTCTTTCTTCTCCTTCCTGAAACAGGAAACACATTAGTCCACCATTATAAATTTCACATTCTCACCTGCGTGCCTCAGTTTCCTCCGGACCCACAGGAGCTGCAAGAAACGTTTGTTATTTTACCTTGTCTCTGTGCTAGTAGCAGGAGGCCCCCTGCCAGCATCCCATCCAGCCCAGCGGGCCTTGGGAGGGCGAGCAGGAGCAGCAACTCCTGAGCAAAAAACGTGCTCTGCCTGAGATTTCACCCCTACAGAGGGGTCTGCAATCATCCCCCCCCCAGCCTGGAACATAAGCACTGGCTTTTACCCCATACCGTAAGGCTGCAGGGACCTGCTGCTGCAGCAGCAGCAATCCGGTGTACCTGGATCTCTCAGATGCGTCGCGCGGATAAGTGCAATCACTGGGCGCCACCCCGCGAACGAAACAGCACTCATCCCGCCCGCAGCATTCCTTCACAGCAGAGTCAATTCCTCTCCTCATGGACACTCTGCGGGGAGTACCAAGATGGCGGGGGGAGGTCACTTCCGGTCACACGGCTCCGGTCAGCAGCCATTTTCCTGGAGCCCAAAAAATAGAGGGCTTTCAGTGACTTACTTCCCGGACAACACAGCAGAGTCCCCCCTGCCTAATGAAGGAACTAGCACTGCGGTATGTGCAGGTGTTGTCCACCAACCTGCACGGGGCCAGCTGGGGGCGGGGCCGGAACTCAAGCAGGAAGCAGTCAAAAGGAGTCCTCCAGCAGAGGATCCTGATGGCTGAACATGTCGGACGCTTCTCCACCCTGCCCTGCAGATCCTGTAAACCGGGACAGCTCCAATGTAAGCCAGAATACTCCTGTGTCACTTCGGTCTTAACCGCACTTGCGGATGCTGCTCATAGAGCAGTCTCTGACCACGCTTCCTCAGAGATTCTCTGTGCTTGATTCCAGGCAAGGACCCCGGAGGAAAGGAAAACAAAAAGCAAAACATGTGCTTCATGCAACCACCGGTTTCCACCCGAATGGAAGAAACCTCTATGCCAGAAATGCATAGACAAAATGGTGGCTAAAGAGTCGCAAGGTTATCTGCACAAATCGCTCAACACCTTTTAAAAAAGAGATTAAGAGCACCATGGCACCGCTACGCTCAGCTATTGAGAAGCTTGAAACGCCAACTAATTCTAATCAAGCCTGCACTCCATCTACCAGTAGGACATGCGTCCTCACAGGTAACAAAGAACTGGCAATAACACAAGAACAGGAGGAGGATTCGGGTGAATCTGAATCGGAGGATGGACTTTGCTCAGACTCTGAAGAGGAAGATCCGGCCTCACAGGGCAACTTATGTCCTTCAGAAGACAGACAGTCTTCTTAAAGCCGTAGCGGACACGCTAGGCATCAAAGAGCAAAAAAACAGAGCTCACTCTACATAAGATGTACAAAGGGCTGCAACCTAAGAAACCCATGACATTTCCCGTACACCAAACTCTCAGACATTGTCAAAAAAGATATATTAAACATATAACATCCTTTTAGTGAGTCCCAAAGTAAAATGTGAGCTAAACTTTGACAAAAGAAATAAGAAAAAAGGGGGTAAAAAAGTCCAAAAGCAAAAAGATATTTTCTTTATATGTGCATCCAAGTGTTTCAACTTAAATCAGCACTCAAAGTCCATAAATCTTGAACAAAAAAATCCTTCCACCAACACCGCTGTGACTGTGATTCCTCTCCCAAAGGTATTGCACTCACCAGAAAAAATGACCTAGCATTCTCATGCATAGGCAATCAAGCTTAAACACATCCCACAGTGATTGCACTTCTTCCGACGATGTCCACTCAATACTCGATGTGAATATGTAAAAGAACAAATAGTGCTTCCAATAGTGAAATACTGTTAAACCACTTTATTAAAAAGCACTCGTAATCTTCAAACATTACACTCACATCACTTCAAAAAATAAAAGCACTCCTCAACATAGAAGATGTATCACAGCAAAACTTCAAGTAGAATCTTCAACAGGAGGGTTGTTGCAGTGTACTGTATTGTATCACGGCCACGGCGGACCCAGAGCAAAAACCAGCACTCTCACCCTTCGCACGTCCGCCTCCTCTCCTGGATCTGTAGCTACCTCAACAGCCGGAGCTTGCGAACGTTATTCCTCACTTCACGCTAACCGCATAAGCCACGCCCAGACATGTTTCGTCATCCAGACTTAATCATTGGGATTGGCTGAGCGGCAAAAACACCTCCCCTTTATACTCCTCACTAAATACATACGTCACTGACTTAATTAGGTATCCAGAGCGCTTGCGTTATGCCTGTGTCCCCGTGACCACAATACCTCAGCAGCAGCACCATCCCGTTTGATCATACAGGGCATAAGTGTATTATTTCAACATAAATACAATCCACATATAAAGATTATAGTGTGCTTCATCCTAATACTAAAATAAAACCTTTGGGCAGATCCTATATGCATGGATAGCAACCTCCAATACGGACAGGGCAGAAAACACACCATTCCACATACATCACCTCATACTTGAGACACTTATGAGGTAGAAATATTGCAGGCATATTATCAATATATAAAACTATTATTTTTTAGACTCCAACGTGATATTAAAATAATATAATATATTTAAAAAAAAAAATTTTTTTGCATTTATATAAAAATTATTATTGTTCTCTAAGATCTAATTATTTCAGAATATATCTCTATAAAAGAGATCTAAAATCTGCTTAAAGACAAAAAATTAAAAATTGTTAATAAAACAATTTAAATCTAATTCAATGTTCAACCCTCTTGGGTGGAGACTCTTCAAAAGGAAAATCCATTTGGTTTCCCTCCTCGATAAATCCCTCACCTGATTGGAGCCCCTCCAAGAGGGTTGCATAATGTCAATACCACAGAATTGCAGAACTGTGGGGTCCTGGCCGTGTTTATCTTTGAAATGTAAAGACACACTGTGATATTTAAAGCCCTTCCTAATATTAGCTAAGTGTTCCGCTATGCGGACCCTCAATAGGCGTTTCGTTCTGCCCACATAATAGAGACCACATGGGCACCACAGCAGGTACACGACATACGAAGAATTACATGTAATAAAGTGTTCTATTTCAAACACCTCATTATCTACATTAGTAATATTCATGCGACCCCTATTACTGACTTGCACAGTTCTGCAACAAATACATCTGCGACATGAATAAAAACCTTTAAAATCGATTGACAGAGTTTTAGCTGGGGGGTCCAGAATTTTCTGTACCACCCTATCCCCAAAATTGGGGGCCCTTCTATAAATAAATTTAGGTCCTTCAGGTAGAACATTGCACAGATCTCTATCTCTGCGCAATATATACCAGTATTTCTCCCTATAACCTTTTTGTAGAAATGTGTTTTTTAATATATCGGCTTGTGCGAAATAGTCCTCTGATTTGGTACAATTACGGCGAACCCTTAATATCTGTCCCTTAGGGATATTTCTAATCCATGCAGGATGGTGTCCACTCCCAATAGACAGGTAGCTGTTCCTATCCGTGGGTTTAAAGTAAACCTTAGTTAGTATTTTAGTTTCACCCTTCACAATAGTCAAATCCAAAAAGTTGACACTTATATCACTAATGGTGTAATCCAAAACTATATTGTTATTATTGGAATTGAGTTGTTGCACAAATTCAACCGCAGATTCCTTCGACCCCTCCCAAATAAACAGGAGGTCATCAATGACTCTGCGATACAATTTCAATTCAGGTCTATTGTGACTGAAAACCTGTCTATCCTCCCATTCAGCCATAAACAGGTTGGCGAGGCTGGGAGCAAACTTGGCTCCCATCGCCACGCCAACCTGCTGGGAGAAGAATTGATCATGAAACCAAAAATAATTATGGGCCATACAAAAATCAAGTACTTTACCCAAAAAACATTTCTGTATAAATGGTATGTCCTCTCGCTTGCTTAAAGCCCAATTTAGTGCCAGAAGGGCATCATCATCATGCTGTATGATGGTGTACAGCGAACAAACATCTGCGGTCACAAGGTAGGTCGCCGAAACTTGATTCAGCTTAACCTCATCGAGTAATCGAAGAAGGTCCGCAGTGTCTTTTAAGTATGCCCTTGTCGCTTTAACGCTTGGTTGCAAGAACTTGTCCAGATATTCACCAAGCCTAGCTGTCACCGACCCGATTCCATTAACAATAGGGCGTGCTGGTGGTATGGTTGCATCCTTGTGAATCTTGGGTAAAGTGTATATTACCGGTATTCTGCATATACTGGGATTAAGGTATCTATTTTCTTTTAGACTAAGAGCATTATTTCTGAAGCCCCAATCCACTACCAAATTTAATTGTTCCTTATATACTCCAGTAGGATCAGATGTAAGTTTCCTATATGTCGTCTGATCACTCAGCAGCTCTACTAGTTGTAGAATCATGGACTGATTTAAAGGCATCTGGTCTGTCCCTACCGCTCCAACCTACAAATCTCACACTACAAACCTACAGCAAGGAACTACTACAGCCCTTGGGTTATGTGAAACCCCTTGTTAGATTAGGCAACCGCAGTCAAACTCTACGCCTTTATGTTGACAATAAAGGAGGTCCTCCGCTGTACGGTAGGGACTGGATCAAAGTCCTGGGCATGCCTCCTCTTGCCATTGCCCAATGTACATTGCTTTCTGAGGTAGACTATTGGATGGAATCCCTGAAGTCTCGCTTTAAGGGGGTTTTTGAGGACTCTTTGGGCACAGTAAAAGGAAAATGGCCCACCTCCTCTTGAAGCCTTTTGCTACACCTCGTTTTTGTAACGCAAGATCCGTACCTTTTTTGCCTTGAGAAAGAAAGTTGAAGCAGAGCTGGACCACCTATTGGCTGAAAAGATCATAACTAAAGTTGATAGAAGTGAACGGGCATCGCCAATTGTGCCTGTCAAGAAAAAGAATGGAGACGTTAGAATTTGTGGAGATTTCAGGGTTGCCCTGAACAACCAACTTCTTGTGGATCAATACCCATTGTCTCGACTTGAAGATCTATTTAGCTCATTGGCTGGGGGCAAAATTTTACAAAAATAGACTTAAAGCAAGCTTACATGCAACTGCAAGTACACCCAGATTCATGCCATCTGTTGACCATTAACACCCATAAAGGTTTATTCCAATATAACCGCATGGTTTTTGGCATAGCCCCAGCTCCTGCCATCTGGCATACCTTTCACTCAATGTCTACTAGATGGCATGCTCATCACTGGTCCCACTGATGAACTCAGAATGTTGAAACTGTGCTAGAGAGACTCCAAAGGTATGGTTTACATGTCAATCTTTCAAAATGCGAATTTCTAAAGTCTCGACTGGAATTTTGTGCCCACACTGTGGACCGATTATGGGTTACACACTACTGAAGAAAAGGTTAAAGCCCTTACCAATGCCCCTACTCCCCAGAATGTAACACGGCTCAGTTCCTACCTTGGCCTCCTAAATTACTACCACCGTTTCTTGCCGAACCTAACACACCAGCTTTACCCATTACATCGCTTACTGGATTTATGTCGCTTGTCTGTGTCTATACAGGGTTTTTATGAATGCGTTGTGAGCACAATGATTAATAATCAACAAGTCCACATCTATAACAATTTTATTATCATTTTGCTTTCACTTAAAAATTACTGATCGCTTTTAGACACACGCATGTCTATGCGTCACATTTTCCATTAGCACATATTTTGTGCTTACACGAGACGTATAAATAATGCCTACACTATGCACACATCTCACTTTATCACTTTTTCACTTGCATTAAATGACACATTCATTATTTTATATTAGTTTTACGTTACTTATTCATGAAAAAATATATATGATTTGGAAGACACGATTTGTGTGTGTGTGGATTCAAATACTTATCTTTTGATTTTCACTTGTATGCACACACATGCACCGATCTGCATGCAATCTCTATGCAGCTGTCACTTTCACCATTCAATTGGAATATTGCTCCTTTTGCACACCTTCCACGCTTTAGAGCAGGATTATTTATTTTATCGTTCTTTTTTTGCTTCAGTTTCACTTTTACACATTTTTTTTTTCTTTTTTTTTTTTTCTTTTAAAACTGACATATATAGAGGGTTACGATTTAATAGTAAATATAAAATAAAAAAACAATATAAAAACAATGAAAACAACTTTAATTAAAGACTCACAATATAAAAAGTAAAAAACAGAAAAACACACGGATGGTTGAACAGAAATAAAAATATAAATGAGAAACGAGACACTAATAACCAGGGGTCAAGCACCAAATAGAATAAAATGGAATAAATCCGAACTGAAAATAATACATTTTAAACAGACGGTGACTCACTAGACTCATAATCTTTATCCAGGTTTTCATTATAATTTCTCTTTTTCTTATTCATACTTCATCATTTTCTTCTTACACACATTCTGCTTTTTGTATTTATTTTATATTTTCTCAACTTTTATCTTTGCTTCATTGTTTGTTTAATTATTTTTTATCATTACTATTTTTACTTTCTCATCATAATGTATTTTACATTTAGCTGTGTACTAATTGCATTGCAGTCTTTATCTTTTTGTTTTTATGTATTCTACATTTGTTTTATTTTGATCATACATCCACACCCGCTCATGGAATACATCACCGGCCGTCGATCATGGTTGATTGTCGGAGTGCCATTCGCTGTTGTGGGTCATGTGAGTTTTGAACATGGATATTTGAAGTGTTTTTTTTTTATTTGGACTCGGCTATGACTAAGCACTAGTTCCCAGTGCGAAACATGTCAGTTGTACCCCCATTTTGTCTGCTGTGACTTGTAGTGCTTTGCTATTTTTTAAATTAAAGGCCACCTGAACGGTTTTTGGAGTGCGGCTGTCCATATATTCATCCCATTTATCGCTTACTGGATGCAAGAGCTAAATGGATATGGACAGCCAAATGTGAAGAAGCTTTTTGGCTTTCTAAAGAACTCATTCTGTCTTCTCGAGTTCTGGTTCACTATGATTTAAAGAAACGTATCACCTTGGCTTGTGACGCCTCGCCTTATGGATTGGGTGCTGTGCTTTCCCATGTCATGCCAGATGGCACAGAGCACCCCATTTCTTTTGCCTCCAGGTCTTTAACCTCAGCAGAGCAAAACTACTCCCAGATAGACCAGGAAGCTTTGGCCATTGTTTGGGCCACAGTTTTTTTTTTTTACGTACATCTATGGTTGGGAGTTCACACTTATCACTGACCACAAACCTCTGTTGTCAATACTGAACCCTCAGAAAGGAATTTCTACAACAACTGCATCTCGCTTTACAAAGGTACGCTTTTATTCTTGGGGAGCTTATACTTATTCTATCAGATACCGCTCCCATGATGCCCATGGCAATGCAGATGCATTTTCCAGATTGCCAATTGGAGACCACTCACCAAGAGACGTACGCATAGTGGAAATACACAGGCTGAAATCCTGCATGTCCACCTCCTTAATTGCCAGACATACAGTCACAGATCCCGTCCTGTCTCAGATATTCTCATATGTTCAGGCTGGATGGCCAGAGAAAGTCCCAGGTGAATTTCGTCCGTACTTTGCCAGAAAATGTGAGCTTGTGACTAATGCTGGTTGCTTACAGTGGGGCAACAGAGTGATTATACCTCCCAGTATTTGCAACCAACCATGCTAAGGCTACTGCATGAGGGCCATCCTGGCGTGGTGCGCATGAAGCAGTGAGCCGGAGTTATGTTTGGCCACAAATGGACACAGCAATTGAAGATTATGTGGCTCAATGTCCTGGGTGCTGTCAAGCTCAGCGACCCCAAAAGAAAGGAACCCTGCTACCTTGGCCATGGCCGACAGAACCGTGGTCAAGACTCCATCTCGATATTGCTGGCCCAATCCAGGGTAAAATGTAATTGATTGTGGTAGATGCACATTCAAAATGGCCAGCGGTTTTTCAAATGCTTTGTTACCTCAGCTGCTACCATTCCAGTCTTAAGGAAGCTCTTTGCTCAATATGGCTTGCCAACAGCCATAGTCTAGGACAATAGGACTCAATTTAAATCGCATGAATTTCAATCCTTCCTCAGTGGCTTGGGCATCCAACACTACAAAATGGCTCCTTATCATCCAGCCTCGAATGGGCTGGCAGAATGGTTTGTGCAGGCGTTTAATAAGCACTTACTGTCCACTCTGGACCAGGTCGGAATGTCAGAGGAGAAGCTGCTGGAGTTCTTGACCATGTTCCGAAACGCAAAACCCGCTACTACTGGGCTGTCCCCAGCTTTTCTTTTATGTTTGGCAGGCATCTCCGCCCCAAACTGGATTTAGTTCGTCCACAGGAAAAGTCACCAACACCTCATCTGCCAGGCCGTCCTGGATTCTGTACCGGTGATCTTGTATGGTTTCGGAATTGCAGAGTTTTGCCACATTGGCTTCCTGGCATTATTGATGGACCTCTTGGACAACGAATGCACCTTGTTCGCCTGGAGAATGGCGTTTGTGTTAGACACCTTTCGCAATTGAGCGCGCATTTGCCTGCCAGTAGAAACAAACCCGACCTTTTTCTACCCAACCACCAGAGTCTACTCAGGTCTCTACTGGTGACATATGGCATGGTGTCTGGCATGATCCCACAAGTTTACAACCAACCCCTGAAGCGGTTGGTGACCGTATTCCTGAGTAGCCCGGACATGTGCCTGGAGTTGCAGAGACTGATTTGTCTGTTGGACACACACTGACACCTCCAGAACCTTTTAACAGCCTCCAACCCTCCTAGTGCTGTGCCATTTTGTAAGTCTGCCCGCCAAAGACATCAAACTCCTCGTTGGCAAAGCACTGAAATCTTGCGGGACACTTTGGAGGTCAGGAAACAGACAAAGGTCTCATAACGTTTTTCGGGAGCCACAGAACTGAGTTGGAGATACTATTTGCTGGACTGATCCTGCTTGCCTTGTTTTATGTGTTGAGTATTTTGTTCTTGTTTTATTTTTATTTGTTTTTTGTGGGGGGGGGGGGGGAGAGGAGGTGTGGTGTTTGTGCTGGAGCACTGTGTGAGCCTTCACCCTTTTCTTCTCTGATACATGCTGGGGGAGAGGGGCTGTACCAGGAAGTAAAGTGTGTGTGTGTGTGTGTGTGTGTGTGTGTGTACCTGGGAAGCAGCAGCATGATACACAGAAGGGATTACATCTGGTAATGACAGAAGCCTGTTGTGTTAGGACTCCATGTAACAAAGTCATCATGTTCTGAGTAATAAACCCTCTCCATGGATAAGTTCATCCAGCCTGTGTGAAACTTTCTGAGCAGATACTGGCAGCATAGCTAGCAGCACCCGGAGAGACCCCGTGTCTAAGGGACATAAGTTTCTGGACTCCTGACAGACCCTTGCATCTTTCATCCAGTGCACTGACTTTCTGGATTCTAAGTCATGGGGAAAGCAAAAGAATTCTCAAAGGATCTGCGGGAAAAGGTAGTTGAACTGTATAAAACAGGAAAGGGATATAAAAAGATATCCAAGGACATGAGAATACCAATCAGCAGTGTTCAAACGCTATTCAAGAAGTGGAAAATGAGGGGTTCTATTGAAACCAAACCACGGTCAAGTACGGTAGATTTCAGCCACAACTGCCAGGAAAATTTTTTGGAATGCAGAGAAAATCCCACAAATAACTTCAGGTGAAATACAGGACTCTGAAAACGTTGTGTGGCTGTTTCAAGATGCACAATGAGGGAATTGAAGGAAGATGGGCGGACTGTATGGTCGAGTCGCCAGAAGAAAGCCATTACTACGCAAATGCCACAAAGTATCCCGCTTACAATACGCCAAACAGCAGAGACAAACCTCAAACCTTCTGGCACAGTCATTTGGAGTGATGACACCACAATTTAATGCTACATTTAAAGAGGAGTCAACAAGGCCTATGATGAAAGGTACACTATTCCTACTGTGAAACACAGAGGTGGATCGCTGATGTTTTAGGGATGTGTGAACTACAAAGGCACAGAAAATTTAATCAAAATTGATGGCAAGATAAATGCAGTATGTTAGCAAAAAATACTGGAGGAACATTTGCGTTCATCAGCCAGGAAGCTGCGCATGGGACGTACTTGGACATTCCAAAATAACAATGATCCAAAAGACAAGCCCAAGTCGTCCTGTCATTGGCTACAGAAAAAAAAGTGAACGTTCTGGAGTGGCCATCTGTCTCCTGATCTCAATCTCCTGACCTCAATATAATTGAGCCACTCTGGGGAGATCTCAAACGTGCAGTTCGTGCAAGACAGCCCGAGAATTTACAGGAACGGGATGCTTTTTGCCAAGAGGAATGGACAGTTTTGCTATCTGAGAAAATAAAGGGCCTCATCCACAAATACCACAAGACTTCAAGCTGTCATTGATTTCAAAGGGGGCAATACACAGTGTTGAGAACTGGGGTGTTTAAACTTTTGATCAGGGTCATTTGGGTAGTTTCTGTTGTGATTATGATTTAAACAGTAAACACAGTTGATTGATAATAAATAATAAACTATGAGTGAAAGTATTTTTTGTGTTCATATTCTCTGAAAAATGGCCAAGAAATTGTAAAATCTGCCAGGGTATGTAAACTTATGAGCACAACTGTATATCCTCCTGTAAAGTTTACTTGCCTCAATCAATAGCACCTACTGTGGATCCCGGCAGCTCCTTCCTTAATCTGCATATGCCACTTCTGGAAGTGTTCTGTGACTCCATCCAATCCATGGTGATGTCCCCACAGCACACAGAAGGTGATTGACTGACAGGCTCATTTTAACTGATCGTGTGTATTTTTCCAGTGGGGGCTTTCCATTTTCATTCCATTCCATCCAGTCCCATCCCATCAGCTCTCTGCATTGTGCTGTGAAGTATGTGACATTAGATTCTCATGTACTGCCTCCTGAAAGCTAAGGAGTACGATCTGCTCTGTGAACTTTATAGGTCTCTGGAAAAAAAAAGGGTTGTAGCTATAGCTTATGTGGGAGGATATACTTCATTTTTGTTTCTTCTAGAACTAGCCAATCCCAGTGGGTTTATGTTAAGATATATTACCACTTTAACTACTTGGCGCCCTCCTGCAATGTACTGCAGACAGGTGGCCACTGTAGGCAAAGTGACATACTCGTACGTCTCTACCTACTTCTGGAATTAGGGCACGCACATGCGTGCCCGGCACCCACTGTGATTGCACACAGCGAGAGCCTGTCGGCAAGTCCTGGCCAGTGATTCATGGCTGGGACCCGCTGTTCGGCTGTGTGCAGTCACCACCCAGAGCTCTTGTGTTAGTAAACGACCCAGAGCTCTGTACAGCAGGGATGAGAAACAGATCTTAGTAAAAGCACACTGTACACACAACACATAGGCATATATTTAACTCAATGGTGCCCAACCTTTTGAAGAGCGAGGGCCACTTAAGCGACTTGGTAACTGGTTGTGGGCCACAATGAGCAGAGCAAGCAGATGATAGGTCCGTGTCTACTCTGCGTATGAACAGCAGACATGTACACAGCCCATTATGGGCCCTGCGATCCGATCCACCCGGACGGAAGTGGACGTATCCCCTTCTGTTTATTTTGGTGAATTAAATTGGAGGGAGGCGGTTGTAAATTGACACAAGTCAGTTTACATCTGCCGATCCATAGAGGTAAATGGAGGGTCCGATTGGGTCAGAGTGATCACGTGAAAGGGGCCTAAGGCTGCTTGCACACTAAAGCGTTGCGGTTTACCCACACCGAGGGTGCAGTTCAGTTCATCTGCAGCTTTCTTGTGGGTTAGCTGCACTTTGCCATGAACTTCTATTATATCCTGCAAGTGTGGTGCACTTTCTGAAAGTGCACCAAACCCGCAGGTAATAACAGAAGTCTATGGCTCAGTGCAAGTAACCCACAAGTGCACTGCGCTGCACCTGCGGATCAGTTTCAAAGCAACCCAGTAAGCACTGCAGAACCGATATGCCCATATACACACTGATTTTAGTAATCAACTTGCCTTTTAAGAACTGTCTTCCATTTAGGTATCGCTGGCTGTTGCTGTCCCAGGTAGTGCATTTGTTATTACTCCACCTGTGACAGGAGGCGGTGCTATACAGGAAGCAACAACTTATGTGGCTCTTTTCCACAGCCGCTTGCTTCCTCTACCGCTGGCTTTATTCACAACACTGATTCTCTGGGATAGAGGGTTGGCAATCTGTGCTTGCCGACCCGCCATTGCAGAGCAGGAGGTTGCGGGCCACATTTGGCCCCCGGGCCACTGGTTGGGAACCCCTGATTTTAACTACTTGATTTCCCTAGATGTTAACCCCTTCCCAAACAGTATCATTAGTACAGTGATGGTACTTACTATCACTGACCACTGTATTGTCACTGGTGATGTTGGTGGCAATTATTCAGTTCCCCCAGCGTCGGTGTCAGATTGCCCACAACACTATTGCAGTCCCATTATAAGTCGTTGATCACCGCCATTAGTAGTATAAAGAAATACGATTTGGTATCGCAAAAACCAATCAATATAAGCTTATGGGGGTTTTCATTATCAAAAACTTGCAGCAGAATACATTTTGGCCAAAATTTATGAAGACATTTTGATTTATTTATTTTGTTAGTCTTTTTCCATTTTTATATCTCATAAAATTAAAAACCCCAGTGGTGATCAACTACCACCAAAAGAAAGCTCAATTTGTGTGAAAACAATGATATAGGTTTTGTTTGGGTACAGTGTTGCATGTTTGCGTAATCGCCAGTTAAAATGGCGCAGTGCAGAATATCAAAAAATTGCCTGGTCATAAAGGGGGTAAAATCTTCTGGAGCTGAAGTGGTTATAATAGAGCAGTATGTTTCCACTAAATCTGCCAGGTATGAAATTAAGTTGTATAAACTTTTTGTAGAAGCACAGGGCACACATTTGATTTTCAGTTTGATGAACCCAAAAAACGGTTTACTGGTACAAGAAGAGTGTCCATCTCTTTATTTCAATCCTCCATCCATAATTCATATGTAAATTATAAGACCTGGCTCTTTCCGAAAATATTGAGGAATTATTACAGCCCAAACTTACTGGGAAAGCCCTGCATCTGAAAGCCTTTAGCCCCAATTCACACTGAAAGCGGCTTTGAAACCGGAGTACTTCAGCGCAATTTCAAAGCTGACGGTCAGTGCGATCTCATATGTGGCATGCCGACATTGGTGCAACTTCATGCACAGATGTCAATGCAAGTCGCACATGAAATTGCAAAAATAGTGTAGGATCCTTTTCTTTCTCGTACATCACGGGACACAGAGCGACATAGTCATTACTAATGGGTTATATAGTTACCGTCAGGTGCTGGCACTGGCAACTTCCAAAACCGGAAGTACCCTCCCCTATATAAGCCCCTCCCATCCGGGAGCACCTCAGTTTTTTGCCAGTGTCTAAGGTGTTGGCCAAGAAGAAACGTGTTTTTCACTGAGCTTGCGTACAGGTTCTTTTGGGCCTCAGTAAGCTATTCCGGATCCGACCAAAAAAGCTTCATAGCTAAACGGTCGGTACCCGGGCCTTGCAGAGAAGAGCAGGGTTTTGCCTGTAATGCTTCTCTTAGGAGAGCTGGACCCTGGGATCCAGAGCTCTGGTCATACCCACGACCAAGATGTTTTCTGTGCAGGGTGCTATACAGGTCCAGGGGAGTGGAATCCTTGGGAACCCGGTCCCTGAAGGTTTGATTACAATGCCTGCCGTGATAGGTGAAGTTTGGGCTTTTGTGGACCAAACAAAGTCCTGCGGCGGGGAACAGGTAAGTGGGGGGGCCCCCAGGAACTTGGTTCTATTGGGGGACCCCCAAGCCTAATTTGTCTTTCTGTCTGTTACCTAATGGTATTCCCGCAAGATTCTGTGCATGCCTGTAACTACTAAAAAAATGTAGTAATTTTTAATGGTGGTCAAGAAAAAAAAAAAAAAAAATTTTTTTTTTTATATATATTTAGTGTATTAGACTGCGGTACCTGTGTTTGTCCACTAGAGGCCGCTGTGGAATGTTTTCTTGTCATGTGGACTAGTTTCTTCTCAGAGAGCAAAGTCCAGGCAGTTGGTGAGTTCTCCTATAGGAAACTGCTTCCTCTGCCATGTTGCAGTGCTCGTCCATCCCCCAGCCTGCGGCAAAGAGGGGCCCTGGCTCCTGTCCCTGGTTTCCATGTTTGAAATTAGCGCCGAGGGCGCACGTGGCCGCGCGCGTGCACGCGCCTCTATATATAGAGGTGAGCCGGGAAAGGGGGCGGAGCCTGGGGGATGACGCTCTGTGCGCGCCGCAGCGCTTCTGCGCATGTGCGGGCGTCCCAGCAGGTTTTAAAAAGCCACAATATTGTAGTAAGCTGGCTATGAAGTACAGAGACAGAGCTGGCAACATTTAAAGGCATACAGCAAGCGGTTGATACAGGCATCCCCTAGAAAGGCACATTAGTAGACACCAACTGTTTCTTATAGCAGCATTTATGCTAGACTATTATCAGTAACTGGTGTATTTCGGCTGGAATACCTCAGCTTTGTGGCTTAGGAATATGCCGTCTAAAAACTCCGGGACTAGAAATTCCAGGAGGAATAGGGGGTCTCCATCGGGCTCTGAGGATCTTGGGCATGCTTTGGCTGCACCAGTCTCCCCTGAAGAATCAGAGGTTAGTGACCGTAGGGCACCCCCAGGAGTACCTGGTACTGTGGCTGTCCTCAGTTCACCTGCTCCTGTGTATGTAACAGAGGAGGTTTTTTCCTCAGCTCTGGGAGGGCTGGAAGAGAGATTGTCAGCATTAATCGCTGCTTCCCTGTCACAGGAGAAAAGCGCTCGATCTCCGTCTCCTCCCTCAGAGTGCCTGTTAACAGAGCAACAGTCCCATACAGAGGTCGACCTACCTGAGGGGGATCAGGATGAGGTTGATTCGGTTGTAGAGGAATCAACAGTGGAAGAGCCGTTCTCAGCATCACATGCTGAGAGGTTATGGGTTCAGTCCCTGACTAATATGGTCCGATCAGCATTTAAAATGCCACTTGCGGAGCCATCCTCCACTTCTGTCTCCTCGTTGGGGTCGCTAAAAGCTCCCCAGACTGTTTGTTCCTTTCCGATCCATCCTTTACTGGAGGGGCTCATTTACCAGGATTGGGAGCATCCTGACAAAATATTTACTCCCCCCAAGAGATTTCCGGTGGTCTATCCCATGGAGGATAAGTTCATCAGAAAATGGAGGGTCCCTACAGTGGACGCAGCCATCTCTTGTGTGAATAAATCACTGACATGTCCGGTGGAAAATGTCCAAATGTTCAAGGACCCAATAGATAAAAAATTGGAGTCCTTATTGAAATCTGCTTTTTCTACAGCAGGATTGGTGACACAACCAGCAGTGGCAGCTATAGGGGTCTGCCAAGCAGTGAAGGATCAGTTGAAACAGGTCTTAAGGGACTTGCCAGATCAGCAGGCTCTTGCCCTAGCTGATCTACCTAGAGCCTTATGCTTTGCGGTGGACGCTATAAAGGATTCAATCCATCAGGCCTCCCGCCTTACGCTGTCTGTAGTACATATGCGCAGGCTTCTATGGCTCAAAAACTGGTCTGCTGAAGCTCCCTGTAAAAAATTGCTGGTCAGCTTCCCATTTCATGGGGAGCGCTTATTCGGGGAAGACCTGGACAAGTATATCCAGAGAATTTCCAGCGGTAAAAGTACACTCTTGCCGGTCAAAAATAGAGTTAGAGGTCCCTCTTTTAAGAGGCCGGCTTCTCCAGTCCCTAGGACATCGGCTGTGAAACAGTTCCGACGGCCTCCCCGGTCAAATCCCGGAGGTAAAAATCAGGGACAGTTGCAGGGTAACAAGAAGCCCTGGAGCAGGAGAGGTACAAAACCTCCCCCAAAGTCAAATGCATGAAGGGTTGCCCCCACCCAATCGGGTGGGGGGAAGACTTCAGTTGTTCACAGAAACCTGGCGGGACACGATCCGAGACAGATGGGTGCTCTCCGCAGTAAATCTGGGATACAAATTGGAGTTAAAAAACTCCCCTCCTTCCCGCTTTATATGGTCAAACGTGCCAAGGGATCCCCAGAAGAGAGGATCCCTCCTGTTGGCACTGGAACAATTATTGCTTCAAGCAGTAATTATAGAGGTTCCCCTGGAAGAATGGGGGTTCGGGTTTTACTGAAACCTCTTTACAGTTCCGAAGCCAAACGGGGACGTGAGGCCCATATTAAATCTAAAAGGGCTAAACAAATTCCTACATATCAGGACTTTCCGGATGGAGTCGATCCGATCGGTAGCCACTGCCCTACAAGGGGAGGAATGGTTAGCCTCGATCGACATCAAAGATGCTTATTTGCACATCCCCATCTTTCCAGCCCACCAAAAATTTCTACGCTTTGCGGTAGAAGGGCGCCATTTTCAGTTCAGAGCCTTACCCTTCGGTCTGGCCACAGCACCAAGAGTGTTCACAAAAATTCTGGCCCCATTATTGGCCAATCTAAGAACACGAGGTGTAACGATAATGGCATATCTAGACGACTTGTTGCTGATAGACCACTCAGTGGAAAAACTAGAAGTGGTTGTTCACGAGACAATCAAGTATCTGGAATATCACGGTTGGATTATCAACCGAGACAAGTCAGCCCTAAAACCAGTCAAAAGTCTGGAATACTTGGGGCTAAGGCTGGATTCAGACCAGAGAAAGATTTTCTTGCCTCAAGAAAAGGGGTCGTCTTTGAGAGATTTGATCCACTTAGTGGGTTCAAAAAGACAGCCATCCATACGCCTGTGCATGAGGCTGCTGGGAAAAATGGTGGCATCATTCGAAGCAGTACCCTACGGTCAATTCCATTCAAGGAAGTTGCAAAGGGCCATACTGTCAGCCTGGAACAAAAAAGTTCAGGCTCTGGACTTACCAATGTCCTTGTCCCCTTCCGTTCGCAGGAGCCTCCGCTGGTGGTTGGTTCCCCAGAATCTGGAAAGAGGGAAATCCTTCAGTCCGATTTCCTGGAAGGTGGTCACTACAGATGCCAGCCTTATAGGCTGGGGAGCAGTACTGGAGCAATGGTCTCTCCAGGGCAGATGGTCGGATGCGGAAAAGGCCCTGCCCATCAATCTCTTAGAGATACGAGCAGCCCGGTATGCCCTAGTAGCATGGACATCCAAACTCCAAGGGTCCCCTGTCAGAGTTCAGTCAGACAATGCCACAGCAGTGGCATATATCAATCGTCAGGGGGGCACCAGGAGTCGTGCAGCCCAAAGGGAAGTAAATTACATCCTGAGATGGGCAGAAAGATATGTCCCAGCCATATCTGCGGTATTCATTCCAGGGGTGGAGAATTGGAAGGCGGACTTTCTAAGTCGCCAACAATTATGCCCAGGGGAATGGTCCCTTCATCCCGAGGTTTTCCGGACAATATGTCAGCGGATGTAGATCTGCTAGCATCCAGATTCAACACAAAAGTGGACAGGTTTGTCTCTTGGACAAGGGATCCCCTAGCTTGCGGCTCGGATGCCCTAGTGTTCCCTTGGGATCAGTTCAAGCTGATATATGCATTCCCACCGCCACAATTGTTACCTCGATTACTCCGCAGAATCAGGGTAGAAAAGAAACCAGTGATTCTGGTGGCTCCAGCGTGGCCCCGAAGAGCATGGTACGCGGAGATTGTAAAAATGTCTGTGGGGAGTCCTTGGACCCTCCCACATCGTCCGGACCTGCTTTCGCAGGGACCGATATACCACCCTTCCTTACCAGCCCTAGGTTTGACGGCCTGGCTATTGAAGCCCACATTCTAAAAAAGAGAGGGCTCTCTAATGCTGTGGTATCTACCATGATCAATGCCAGGAAGCCGGTATCCAGGCAGATCTACTATAGAATCTGGAAGGCGTACATCGCCTGGTGTGAGGCCAAGAAATGGCATCCACGTAAATACGTAATAGGTAGGATTCTGGACTTCCTACAATGGGCTGTAGATGGGAAGCTTGCCTTGAGTACTATCAAGGGTCAGATTTCGGCCTTGTCAATATTTTTTCAAAGGCCCTTGGCTTCGCATTCACTAGTCAAAGCCTTTATACAAGGAGTGATGCGTATTAGTCCTCCGGTTAATATTCCCATATGTCCATGGGATCTAAACTTGGTTCTGTCGGTTCTTCAGAAACAACCATTTGAACCATTACAGCATATTTCCTTGGTGCTTCTCACCAGGAAATTGATTTTTCTAGTAGCCATTTGTTCGGCTAAAAGAGTATCGGAATTAGCAGCTATGTCCTGTAAGGAGCCATATCTGGTTATCCATAAGGACAGAGTAGTGTTACATCCTCATCCAGCCTTTCTTCCTAAGGTGGTATCGAGTTTTCATTTGAACCAAGATGTGGTTCTTCCTTCTTTTTTCCCCAAGCCTACTTCGGTAGAGGAAAAGTTATTGCATTCTTTGGATGTAGTAAGAGCAGTTAAAGCTTATCTAAAAGCCACTGCTCAGATTCGCAGAACGGATACTTTGTTTATTCTGCCGGAAGGCCCCAGAAAGGGTCAGGCAGCGTCAAAATCTACTTTAGCCAAGTGGATTCGACAGGTCATAATACAAGCCTATAGCTTGAGAAGTAGACCGCCTCCGTTCAAAGTTAGGGCGCACTCCACGAGAGCAGTTGGAACTTCATGGGCAGTGCATCACCAGGCCTCCCTGGCTCAAATCTGTAAGGCCGCAACATGGTCTTCGGTACACACGTTTACTAGGTTCTACCAGGTGGACGTTAGAAGTCAGGAGGATGTCGCCTTTGGGCGCAGTGTGTTGCAGGCCGCAAAAGATCCTCATGTCTGATAGCGCTCAGCTTATATATGGTGTATCCCCCCCCTCATTTGGCATTGCTTTAGGACATCCCATTAGTAATGACTATGTCGCTCTGTGTCCCGTGATGTACGAGAAAGAAAATTAGGATTTTTATAACCGCTTACCTGTAAAATCCTTTTCTTGGAGTACATCACGGGACACAGAGCTCCCGCCCCTCTTTGGGGACACTTATTGCTTTGCTACAAAACTGAGGTGCTCCCGGATGGGAGGGGCTTATATAGGGGAGGGTACTTCCGGTTTTGGAAGTTGCCAGTGCCAGCACCTGACGGTAACTATATAACCCATTAGTAATGACTATGTCGCTCTGTGTCCCGTGATGTACTCTAAGAAAAGGATTTTACAGGTAAGCTGTTATAAAAATCCTATTTTTTCTGCCTGCCGTGTGGAGCAATCCTTTGGTGAGGGGGGAGACATCTGTTGGCCTTTACAACCCACCTGAACCAGAAGCATATTGGTTGCATGGTTAAAGGCATGTTTTTTTACCAGGGGTTACAATTTTGAACCTCCCCGTGGCCTCCCCTGAACAGGCTTTCACACTGCTCTGGCCCAGCTCTTCTACCAAGGAGTCATTGCTGTTGTTCCCAAGAAAGAAAAGTAGAGCTCTCTAATCCAACCTATTCGCTATACCCAATCAAGAGGGCATTTGTCTCATTTTGGACCTAATAGTGCTCAACACTTTTTCCTTTTTTTAAAAGGTTCTGTATGCAATCTACCCAATCAATCGTTGCCTTCCTCCTTCTTGGACTTCTTGCTTAAGTGGATATCAAAGATACCTACCTGCACTTCCTAATTTTTCTGGTGCATCAACGCTTCCTGGTTCCAGTGATATCTAAAGAAGTCGTGCAGTGTCTGATCTAGCGTTGCCAGGTCCAGGAAGGAGTAATGTACCTCTCCTGTCACTGCTCAAATTCCTATTTGAACATAGGCTGCTCTTTTTGTGCTTCAGAAAACTGAGGATTAAGTTCCATGTGACAATATTACTTATATTTGGACATCGCTGGAACCAGACAAGGTATTTTTTGTTTAGAAAGCATAAATCACTTCTTTCCCTAAAGGGAGCAGGGAAAAAATAGGCAAGACTAGAGGGAGCAGGGAAAAAATAGGCAAGACTAGAGGGAGCAGGGAAAAAATAGGCAAGACTAGAGGGAGCAGGGAAAAAATAGGCAAGACTAGAGGGAGCAGGGAAAAAATAGGCAAGACTATTTTGAGTCCAAACAACCCGGGTCGGTACTCCTGGTTTCATCGACTATACAGTGTCATTGTCTAAGGGATGAGTAGCCTTAAGTTTTTTTTTTTGTTTGCTTCTCTAGCATGCCAAATAAAGACCCCATTGATAACGATTTTACTAAATCCAGCATGTAACTGATAATGTTCTGGGTACGAGAAGATCGGCCAACAAATTCTTCAGTAAGACTTCAATAGCCACCACTTTGACTTTGATACATACTGCAAGGCCATTGTCAATGCTTTCTTGTAACTAACACCTGCAAATTCACTGCTTCCTATAATGAATCTTGCCATCCACAAAAAGAAAACCTTCCAGAACTTAATTTTAAATTGTCTAGGTTATTCCCATTGACAACAAAGGAAATTAAAATGGAGGCCCATCATTTGTTCGCAGTAACCAGGCTGCCATTTGGGAGAGACTCTGTATAGAGATGTCAGACCAGGTCTGCTTAACCAAGGAACAATTTGGCAACATCCAAAAGGCCTCTAGTGAGAAATTGGAAGAGAATTGAGCTCTCTTGAGCCAGTGGGGGGAAAATTAATAGTTTGCTTGAAAAAACCTCAGATATTGGCTTAAGAGGAGAGAAGGTGTATCAAAGTTAAGTTTGCACAGGTCCGCTAAGCCATGCATTGCCGAAACTTATTCCAGCTGGGTTAAGAAGAAAAGTGTCAACACTGATGGTGATTTTGGTTACAAAGAAATGCACCAGAGGATCAGATGAACAGTTTAAAGTGTAGGTAAACCCACCTAACGTTTTCAGCCAAGGAAGCTGCCATTTTTGCCTCTGTTTAACCACTTAACAACCACCTGCCGACAAATTAACGTCGACAAGGTGGTTGCTTAACTCTGGGAGGACGTTATATAACGTCCTCCCAGAATCGCGCTCCCGCGCGCCCCCTGGGGCGCGCACACGGGAAACTCCGTGACCGCCGGGTCCAGAGGACCCGGCGGATCACGAATCGCAGTAAATCGCCGCTGATAGCGGCCGTTTACCACGTGATCGCTCCGTCAAATGACGGAGCAATCACTTGTAAACAGACCGGCGTCATTTGATGACGCCGGTTTCTCCCTCCCCTCTCTGTACCGATCGGTACAGTGTGAGAGGGGAGGGGGAGGGAGCGGATGGCAGCAGCAGCACTGTGGGCTGGATCTGTGACAATTGCGGTCACAGATCCAGCCATCCATCCATCCCTGCTCAGCCATCCCTGTGCTATACCCTGCCAATACTCTGCAATACTCTGCGCAATACCCTGCGCAATACTCTGCGCAATACTCTGCGCAATACTCTGCGCAATACTCTGCGCAATACTCTGCGCAATACCCTGCCGCAATACTCTGCAATACCCTGCCGCAATACTCTGCAATACCCTGCCGCAATACTCTGCAATACCCTGCAAAATACTCTGCAATACCCGCCGCAATACTCTGCACTACCCGCCGCAATACTCTGCAATACCCGCCACAATACTCTGCAATACCCGCCACAATACTCTGCAATACCCGCCACAATACTCTGCAATACCCGCCACAATACTCTGCAATACCCGCCACAATACTCTGCAATACCCGCCACAATACTCTGCAATACCCGCCACAATACTCTGCAATACCCGCCACAATACTCTGCAATACCCGCCACAATACTCTGCAATACCCGCCACAATACTCTGCAATACCCGCCACAATACTCTGCAATACCCGCCACAATACTCTGCAATACCCGCCACAATACTCTGCAATACCCGCCGCAATACCCTGTGCAATACCCTGTGCAATACCCGTGCAATGCCCTGCCATACTCCGCAATGCCCTGCCATACTCCGCAATGCCCTGCCATACTCCGCAATGCCCTGCCATACTCCGCAATGCCCTGCCATACTCCGCAATGCCCAGCAATACTCCGCAATGCCCAGCAATACTCCGCAATGCCCAGCAATACTCTGCAATAACCACTTCCCGCCCTCCGGCCGTCATATGACGTCCTTGACTATGTGCGGGGATATCTGAATGATGGGAGCAGCTACAGGCATCATTCAGATATTAGCTTTTTAAGCCGGCGATTCCCTACACCATAAGAACAATCATAGCGGCTGTTCCGCCGCTTGATCATTCTTACGGGAGGCGAGAGGGGATGTCCCCCCCCCCCCCCCGCCGCCCTCCGGTGCTTCTACCGACTCACCGCTACGATCAAAGCCAGGATTGTTGTTTTTTTTTGTATTTTTTTCAGGCTTCCCAGCCTAGAGGTGAGATGTGGGGTCTTATTGACACCCCCCCCCCATATCTCACTGTAAAGAGGACCTGTCATGCCATATTCCTATTACAAGGGATGTTTACTTTCCTTGTAATAGGTATAAAAGTGATCAAAAAAATGTTTAGGGCGGAAAAACATGTCAAACTAAAATAAAGTAAAATGAAGAATACATTTTTTTTTTTTTTTAAAGCGCCCCTGTCCCCGTGAGCTCGCATACAGAAGCGAACGCATACGTAAGTCCCGCCCACATATGAAAACGGTTTTCAAACCACACATGTGAGGTATCGCCGCGAACGTTAGAGCGAGAGCAATCATTTTGGCCCTAGACCTCCTCTGTAACTCAAAACATGAATCGCGGTAAATCGCCGCTGATAGCGGCCGTTTACCACGTGATCGCTCCGTCAAATGACGGAGCAATCACTTGTAAACAGACCGGCGTCATTTGATGACGCCGGTTCCTCCCTCCCCTCTCTGTACCGATCGGTACAGTGTGAGAGGGGAGGGGGAGGGAGCGGATGGCAGCAGCAGCACTGTGGGCTGGATCTGTGACAATTGCAGTCACAGATCGAGCCATCCATCCATCCCTGCTCAGCCATCCCTGTGCTATACCCTGCCAATACTTTGCAATACACCCTGCCAATACTCTGCAAAATACCCTGGTGCAATACTCTGCAATACCCTGGTGCAATACTCTGCAATACCCTGGTGCAATACTCTGCAATACCCTGCGAAATACTCTGCAATACCCTGCGAAATACTCTGCAATACCCTGCGAAATACTCTGCAATACCCTGGTGCAATACTCTGCAATACCCTGGTGCAATACTCTGCAATACCCTGGTGCAATACTCTGCAATACCCTGGTGCAATACTCTGCAATACCCTGGTGCAATACTCTGCAATACCCTGGTGCAATACTCTGCAATACCCTGGTGCAATACTCTGCAATACCCTGGTGCAATACTCTGCAATACCCTGCACAATACTCTGCAATACCCTGCACAATACTCTGCAATACCCTGCACAATACTCTGCAATACCCTGCACAATACTCTGCAATACCCTGCACAATACTCTGCAATACCCTGCACAATACTCTGCAATACCCTGCACAATACTCTGCAATACCCTCCACAATACTCTGCAATACCCTCCACAATACCCTGTGCAATACCCGTGCAATACCCTGCCATACACCGCAATACTCCGCAATGCCCTGCAATACTCCGCAATGCCCTGCAATACTCCGCAATGCCCTGCAATACTCCGCAATGCCCGGCAATACTCTGCAATGCCCGGCAATACTCTGCAATGCCCGGCAATACTCTGCAATGCCCGGCAATACTCTGCAATAACCACTTCCCGCCCTCCGGCCGTCATATGACGTCCTTGACTTTGTGCGGGGATATCTGAATGATGGGAGCAGCTACAGGCATCATTCAGATATCAGCTTTTTCAGCCGGCGATTCCCTACACCATTAGAACAATCATAGCGGCTGTTCCGCCGCTTGATCATTCTTACGGGAGGCGAGAGGGGATGTCCGTCCCACCCCCCCCCCCCCCCCCGGCCGCCCTCCGGTGCTTCTACCGACTCACCGCTACGATCAAAGCCAGGATTGTTGTTTTGTTTTTTTTGTATTTTTTTCAGGCTTCCCAGCCTAGAGGTGAGATGTGTGGTCTTATTGACACCCCCCCCCCCCCCCCATATCTCACTGTAAAGAGGACCTGTCATGCCATATTCCTATTACAAGGGATGTTTACGTTCCTTGTAATAGGTATAAAAATGATCCAAAAAATGTTTAGGGCGGAAAAACATGTCAAACTAAAATAAATAAAGTAAAATGAAGAATACATTTTTTTTTTTTTTTAAAGCGCCCCTGTCCCCGTGAGCTCGCATACAGAAGCGAACGCATACGTAAGTCCCGCCCACATATGAAAACGGTTTTCAAACCACACATGTGAGGTATCTCTGTGAACGTTAGAGCGAGAGCAATCATTTTGGCCCTAGACCTCCTCTGTAACTCAAAACATGTAACCAGTAAAAATATTTAAAGCGTCGCCTATGGGGATTTTTTAAGTAGCGAAGTTTGGCGCCATTCCACGAGTGTGTGCAATTTTTAAGGGCGACATGTTGGGTATCTATTTACTCGGCGTAACTTCATCTTTCACATTATGTAAAAACATTGGGCTAACTTTACTGTTTTTTTTTTTTTTTTTTTTTTTTTTTTAAGCACAAAACATTTTTTTTCCGTAAAAAACGCGTTAAAAAAATTGCTGCGCAAATATCGTGCGAGATAAAAAGTTGCAACAACCACCATTATATTCTCTAAGGTCTTTGCTAAAAAAACATATATAATGTTTTGGGGTTCTATGTAATTTTCTAGCAAACAAATGATGATTTTTACATGTAGGAGAGAAATGTCAGAATTGGCCTGGGTGCTCCAGAACGCCTGAAGGTGCTCCCTGCATGTTGGGCCTCTGTATGTGGCCACGCTGTGTAAAAGTCTCACACATGTGGTATCGCCATACTCGGGAGTAATAGCAGAATGTGTTTTGGGGTGTAATTTGTGGAATGCATATGCTGTGTGTGAGAAATAACCTGCTAATATGACAATTTTGTGAGAAAAAAAAAAAGAGAAAAAAAAAATCTTGATTTTGCAAAGAATTGTGGGAAAAAATGACAACTTCAAAAAACTCACAATGCCTCTTTCTGAATACCTTGGAATGTCTTCTTTCCAAAAAGGGGTCATTTGGGGGGTATTTGTACTTTTCTGGCATGTTAGGGTCTCAAGAAATGAGATCGGCCGTCAGTACTTCAGGTGTGATCAATTTTCAGATATTGGCACCATAGCTTGTGGACTCTATAACTTTCACAAAGACCAAATAATATACACCAATTTGTACTTATTTTTACCAAAGATATGTAGTAGTATAAATTTTGGCCAAAATTTATGAAGAAAAAATAGTAATTTGCAAAATTTTATAACAGAAACGAAAAAAAAATCATTTTTTTTACAAAATTTTCAGTCTTTTTTCTCTTATAGCGCAAAAAATAAAAAACCCAACAGTGATTAAATACCACCAAAAGAAAGCTCTATTTGTGTGAAAAAAAGGACAAAAATTTCATATGGGTACAGTGTTGTATGACTGAGTAATTGTCATTCAAAATGTGAGAGCACCGAAAGCTGAAAATTGGTCTGGTTATTAAGGGGGTTTAAGTGCCCAGTGGTCAAGTGGTTAATCTACAACTGCCATGATGCTGCATATGTTATCAGTTATGATACCAGCCATTGGATGGTTTGACAGTTTGGTTGAGAACACAACCAATGGGAGTGTTACGTTTCCGGCACGTGCTGGAAATAAAACCATTTTATGGATGTTTACTTTTGCTTTTAAGAAAAAATCTCCATATTTAGTTCCTATTTGGGTTGTGGAATAAATACTTTTCAGGTTTGCTGCATCTAAATAGAATGTGTGAATAAACTACATTTTAACCACTACAGGCCCACGCTGTAGTCATATGACGGCTACAGCGCGGACCTAGAATGCCGGGAGGATGTCAATTGACGTCCGCCCCTTGCTTCGTGCCCTGCGGCCACTAGGGGGCGCGCGCGTGCCCGGCGTCTCACGGAGATGCCGAATGCGCGTGCCTGGCGGCCGCGATGTCCGCCAGGCACCCGCGTTCGGCCGGTACACAGACAAGGACGTGGATCTTTGTGTGTGTGTGTAAACACAGAGATCCACATCCTGTCAGGGAGAGGAGACCGATGCTGGGTCCCTTGTACATAGGGACACAGATCGGTCACCTCCCCTAGTCAGTCCCCTCCCCCCACAGTAGTAATCCCTCACTTAGGCACGCTTAACCCCTTCAGCGCCCCCTACAGGTTAACCCCTTCACTGCCAGTGTCATTTTTACAGTAACCAGTGCATTTTTATAGCACTGATCACTGTAAAAATGACAATGGTGTCAAAAGTGTCTGATGTGTCCGCCATAATGTCACAATAAAAATCGCTGATCGCCGCCATTACTAGTAAAAAAAATAATAATAAAAATACTATAAAACTATGCCCTATTTTGTAGACGCTTTAACTTTTGCGCAAACCAATCAAACGCTTATTGCAATTTTTTTTTTTTACCAAAAATATGTAGAAGAATACGTATCGGTCTAAACTGAGAATTTAAAAAAATAAAAAATAAATTGGGATATTTATTCTAGCAAAAAGTAAAAAATATTTTTTTTTTTTTTTTTTTTCAATTGTCGCTCTATTTTTGTTTATAGCGCAAAAAATAAAAACCACAGAGGTGATCAAATACCACCAAAAGAAAGCTCTATTTGTGGGGGATGTCAATTTTGTTTGGGAGCCACGTCGCATGACCGCGCAATTGTCAGTTAAAGCGACGCAGTGCTGAAAGCTGAAAATTGGCCTGGGCAGGAAGGGGGTTTAAGTGCCCAGTAAGCAAGTGGTTAAAGTGGTTGTAAACCCTTAGGCCCCTCTAACACGGGCTGATCCGCTCAGTGGGAGATAGCTCCGTTGATCTCCGCTGAGCCGGCGAATGACAGGTCCATCTCTGTTCACTGAGCAGGGAGGGACCTGTCAGAGCCCCTCTAATTTGTATGGGGAGATCGGATGCATGTCCGTTTTTCATCAGATCTCATCCGATCCGCCAGACGAATGGCTGAATGTATCGCCATATGTCTGTTTTTAGCAGATCGGATGGCAGGCGGGTGTCAGCGGACACATCTCCGCTGACATTCGCCTGTCCATAGGAGTCAATGGGTGGCCTGCTCGGATCCGCCTGTAAAATGGACAGTGATTAGCCTCTGGTGATATATACAGAGGTGAAACAAATCTTTCTGTACAAGTTGTACCTGTTTATCTGCAGCCATCTTTTCGCTACAGCCTACTAAAGCACACATTGTACACAGCATTTCTGAGGTCACACATTTCAGAGCATATGGCAGGGAGTTGACTATAACATGAGCTCTTAGTAGAGCAGTGGTTCTCAACTCCTGTCCTCAGGACCCACTAACAGGCCAGATTTTAAGTATTACCTTGGTGAGATGCAGACTAGAATACTGCAATCCCTGAGCAGCAAATTATATCACCTGTGATGCATTTCAGTTATCTTGCAAACCTGGCCTGTTGGTGGGCCCTGAGGACTGGAGTTGAGAACCACTGTAGTAGAGGGATCGACACACCCCCTGCATAGAAACCCATAAGGAAGCAAGTATGGATGAGGCTGTCAATCACGGACTGTATTCTGGAGTTCTCCTACCCCCTCCATCCCTTGGATTTGGCAATAGCTGTTAGAAATCACGCAGGCAGTTGGCAGAGCAGACAGGCAGCAGAGAGAAACCACATTTGGTGCTTTGGATTGAGGCAAATGCACACTATAGGGGGATATGCTTTTGTTAATTTTTCATGTTGGAGATTTACAACCACTTTAAGCTAGCCCCAGTTAGCACATTAAAAGTTGCAGCATCTCTTCCTGCAATGTGTTCACAGACTGGGACCTTGGCAGTCAAACTGATAGTGTAGGGGTGGCAGTTAGCAGATATGCAGGACTTACTAGGTATGTTTTGGAGGATTGAGTCTAGGGGTACCTAGTGCATTCAAGATTTTTACGTGGTCATAAGCCAAAACTTGTCGGCTCTTGTTTTTACACTAGGTGTGTGTAGAATTTTTTTTTTTTATAATTTTGTTTTTTGTTGATTTTTGGCCTTGTCTCTGTGTCCTTGTAAAGCCATTGCATTCTGTTCTTCACAGCTTAGCTACTTTTTTTTTTTTTTTTTTCTTAAATCATTGCAACCTCTAAGTCAGGTCTATGCATGTGCATGCACTTGCCTGCCATGCTGTTGCTTGAGTTCAAATAATTTTTTTGGCATAATGTATAATGGAAAAATGTAGTTTTATCTATCTTTGAAATCTGTTTCAGGATACTATAACAGAAGAAAATATTAAAGACCATATTCGTAAGCATGATCTGCCTTTGGTTGGCCACAGAACACATGCTAATGAAGCTAAGAGATACACAAAGCGCCCACTTTTTGTTGTTTATTACACAGTGGATTTCAGCTTCGACCATCGCACTGGTAAGTTCAGAGTAAAATCGTAAATATTTCAAAATCTTGGGTTTTGGCCCCCTGTCTTTTTGTTTTACCACTTGAGTACCAGCCTGCAATACCCCTTCGATACTAGGACATTTTTCGGTGTTCAGCGCTGTGATAGTTTGACTGACAATTACTCGTGCAACAGCGTGTACGCACATACATTTTGTTTCAATGGTGTTAATTTCAAGTTTTCACAATTTCCAGAATAAAACAGAAATACAGACTACATTAACAATTACCTAGTGGTGTATGCAGCACCACTCCCTAAGGCACATACAATCTTCTTTTGATATGACGCTGACATATTTCCATCTGAGATGTAACATATCGAATTATTACAACTGCATACTTAGTCTTCTAGTGGGATCTATGTCTAGGCTAAATCAACAGTTTATGGCTTCAGCTAAGTGTCCCACTTTTCTGTCAGCCCAAACAGAGGTAACAAGGAGGACAATCCTACCCAAAGAGAGGTAGTTCAAGAGGGGGGGGGTTCAAGAAGAAAAGAGAAAAGGTTAGAAAGTGACCCGCACACCCCAACATCCACCCCACTGGCCCCCCACATGTATATAGTCCTAGAGTCTCCTGTTAAGTACTGGATCCAGGGATTCCATACGTTTTTCAAACTGTTGCATTTTGTCATTTAAAATTGCAGTCGTTCGTTAAGCATAATCCTATCTTATGTTTGAGCTGATGGAATGACACAACCGCCGATTTCCATGATTTAGCTATGGTGATTTTAGCCGCCGTAAATATAAACTTTATAAGACGCCTTTGGGATTTTGAGGCTGATTCTAGCTCGGCTCCCAGAAATGCCTGTCTAGGGGTTTTAATCAAGTTTACCTGGGTGAGGGTACACACAAAGATGTACACCCTGATCCAGTAGCGCCTCACCTTTTGGACACTGCCACCATATGTGGTACATCGTTCCCAGTTGGCCACATCCTCAAACATCTAGGTCTCCGGTATAAAGGCCGCCAATCTTGCAGTGACCATGTACCATCTCATTAAAACCTTGAAATTTGCTTCAATTGGTAAAGTATTTATGATGGATTTCATGGCCCCCTGAGCCATATTGTGCAACTCGTCCAGCTCAATGCTCTCCTGGAGGTCAGCCTCCCATTTCTTCATATATTCTAACTTTTTGGTACGATGTGTTAGGACTGTGTATTTCTGAGATATGACCCCTAGTCTTATACTGAGTACATAAATATTCCATTGTGGTTATGTCCGAGTATCTTGAAATAGTGGACAAGAAATGCACTATCTGTGAGAATCTAAAAAATTCTGAGATCAGTAGCTGGTGTTTATCTTCTAGTGCTTTTCTCGTTAAAATGCCCCTGTGATCACATACATCTGCTATTCTCAGAAGCCCTTTATTCGTCCACCATTCAAACGTTCTAGGAGTGAGGCCTGGGGTGAAGTTTGCATTTCCCAATAATGGAGTATGTACGGATTGAAATTTATGGTATTTAAGTAGTCTGTCCCAAATGCTCAAGGCGGTAGAGAGTGCCGGACATAGAATCGGGGGTCTCTGTTTAGGGGATAACCAAAGAATAAAGGAAATTGGGTATGTCTTGCAGGCTTCGGCCTTCATCTGCATCCAAAATGAATGAGGTCACGAGCTATGGAATCTAGTAATATGAGCCAGCTGTGCAGCATAGTAATACTTCAGCAGATCCGGGAAGCCCAGTCCGCCTTTTCTTTTGGGAGTGTATAACGTGCGTAAGTTCACCCTAGGCCTCTTATTCCCCCAGATAAATGACAAAAGTCTAGATTGGAATGATTTCAGATCTAGTCTAGCTAGTGCCACTGGTAATGTTCTAAAGAGATATAGTATTCTCGGCAACACATTCATTTTAAGTGTGTAGTCTACCGAACCACAACGGCGGGTGGAGCGACCATCTTGTCAGGTCTGCCCCTAAAGTTTTGAACAGTGTAGGGTAATTTCGGGAGTACAGTGTATTCCAAGTTGGAGTGAGGTTTATCCCCAAATATGGGAGGGTATCAGTTTTCCATATAAATTTGGGAGATGTTCATGGCTTGCGATTTTTCATGGTTCATTTTTAGGTCTGATAATACTGAGTGGTTTAAGTATAGCGTATAGATTGGGGAGGGTAGTAATAAGGGAAGAGATCGCCATCAAAATTTCATCCACAAAAAGGATGCATTTGTGTTCCGTGCCCCCGCAACCTATACCCTCGACATCTAATGAGGCTCTTATTTGTATTGCAAGTGGTTCCAATGCCAACACAAAAAGTAGCGGGGACAATGGACCGCCACCGCCAAGGCTACTTTTCAGACCCAATTAACGCTGCCGTCGGGGAGCTGTAAAGTGTTTTCGGAGGGTGGATAAGAAGTGAGGTCCAAATCCTAGTCAGGTCAGGACAGAGAAGAGGAAGTCCCAAGGCAGGGAGTCAAATGCCTTTATATCTAATGACAACAGCATTCCCCGCCTTGGTCCCCCTCCGTCCCAATCCGAGTGAATCGCTGAGATAATATCTATGACCCTTCTAGTTTGATCTGTCATTTGACATCCCGGTGCAAAGCCCGCCTGATCTGGGCGAATGTAGTTTGCTAAAAAAGAGTTCATTCTGCCCGCCAGGATCCTTGTCATGATTTTTAAGTCTGTGTTGATCAATGAGATGGGGCAGTCGTTTTCGCAGCTCCCATGATCCTTTCCCGGGTTCGGGAGGACATGTATAAACACCCTATTTTCTTGGACAGGAAGAACCGTGCCCTGCCTGATGGCGTTAAAAAAATTACAAAGATGTGGGGTCAGAATTTCTTGAAACTTCTTATAGTATAGTCCCGAGAACCCGTCCGGCCCTGGGGCTTTGGAGGGATTCAGACTCTTGATTGCCTGTTGTATCTCCGTGTCGGTGAATGCTTGATCCATTAAATCTAAATGTACCTTCTGCAATTTAGGGAGAGAAATTTGTCTAAAAAATTCTTCCAATTTATTTGAGCCCACCGTCTCCTGGGCACTATAGAGTTTGGTATAAAACTTTGCAAATTCGGTGACTATGCGTTCTGGGTTCTGACTTAGTTGACCGTTAGACAGTCGCAGCCTTGGCAATGCCGATGTATGGGGTCGGGGTGTTTAATTTTCTCGCTGATAGTGTGGTGGGTTTATGCCTGTGTGGTAAGACTTAAGTTCAGCGCCAATCTAGCCTTGTTTATTTTATGTCTGTCTATCTGTGGAGACGCTATTTGTTCCTTAAGGAGGTCGCCCAAAATCTGTTCCTGTTGTGTCACCGTGCTATCTCGGGATCGCTTGTGTCATGCCGCCAATTGGAGTAATTTGCCTCTAATAGTGGCTTTATGTGCTGCCCAATTTATTACAGGAGAAGTTGTTTCTGACAAGTTCTCCGTAAAAAAAACAGGCGTATCTCCTTTATTTCTATTACCGTGATCGGGTCATTTAATAGTGTAGCATTTAGTCTCCACGGGGATGGATTCGTTTTTTTCCACAAATTGGAAATAGCGAGCCTGACCATGGCGTAATAAGTATTCCGACCGAAATGACATATGGCAGTAATGAGGTTCCTATGAAAATGTGGTCAATTCTGGAATATGTATGATGGACATGGGAATAGAAGGTGTAATCCCTTGCTGAAGGATTGTCTTCTCTCCATGCGTCTATAAGGTCATTGTTATGTAACATTCGTGCCAAACTACTGCTGTTTCTAGGTATATTTTTATATGCAAGTTTATTGGGAGATGATTTGTCCAATATTCTGTCTAATGGTAGATAACTGTCACCTCCAAAGATCTGTCCCTGCACCTTTTCGGAAGTAGTACCTCAAACATTTTGAGGAAGAATGCCAGCTGGCCCATGTTGGGGGCATAGTAAGAAATTAGTGAGGTTACCTGATCGTTTTATACGGTTTACTGCCATAATATATCTGCCCTGTTTATCTTTGATTATGGTGATAGGGACAAATGGTGTTTTACGAGAGAAACGTATGGCTACACCAAGTTTTTTTTTTTTTTTCTCTGGGCCCGAAGAGGTATAAAACTGCAGGTATTTAGTACTGAGATATCGCGGGGTTGAAGTTTTGGAAAATTAGTCTCCTGCAACATCACGATATCTGCTTTCGGTTTGTGATAGTATGTAAAGGCTTTTGTTCTCTTAGTTGGGGAGTTAAAGCCCTGCACATTGTGATGATGTTGTAATCAGTTTGGTGATCAATCACCATCGTGGTTATGTAGAGCACACTTACCCGGTCCTAGAAATGGAGCCCTTTTGAGTCGCCATTCCGAGAGATAAGAAGACTCCAGCAGCCCACAGGCGACTAGTCGGACCGGGGAGGGGGATTGGGGTGTCACCACCCCATAGGAGAAAAAAAAGGAAAGATTTAGTAATTTTTGGAGAAAACTCCAAGACAGATCCATTAACTTGAAGTACAACATATCAGCAAACTGCCCTGTCCCCGAGGGACAGGTTCCACCCCAGGTAAAAATCCTGTGGACCAGGTGTGAGGTTGTTCTCACCCAAGAATGAGAACAAGATCACTCGAGAGGCTTGCGTGTCCACCCCGGCTCCAGTCCCTAAGTCGATAAACAACACAAAAATGGTAGGACATTAGCAAAGTAAACGTTTTTTTAACACCCGAAAAAAGTCCAACAAGGAAGCGCTATGTGACATGTGAGGCAGTCCTGCCTCCTCACTCCCTACAGGGAAAATATAGCGGGACGGCCGCGGTCTGTTCACCTAATCAAGTTTAACGTCCAAAAATGTTACCTGTTGAACAAAAAGCCCAAATGCATTTTATATATTTTTTGGAGACAAACGGAGCTTTCTCTTGGTATTTAATAATTTATTTTTTTTTCTTCTTGTATAAGGCGGGAAAAAAGACCAAAAACTTAGAAAAAACCCTCTCTTTTTTTTTTTTTTGTGAAGTAGAAACCCCCAAGGTGATCTCATTTTGCCATAATTTCTTTGAAAATTAAGAAATGTGCTGGTGCTGAGGGGGTCAAACAAGGAGCTTGATGCACTAGTTACAATAATGTACAGAGGAAGTAGACCTTGACCTAGCCACCTGGCTTCTAAGATGACAAATTTGTGGTGTCTTAAAGACGAATACTTGAAGTCAATCCTTGGGAAGCTCCTTGAATCCTAGGCCCAGGCTTACAAGGATTTCTCGGAGATTAAGCCCCTTTCACACTTTTATACGACTTGTCCCGCGATTATGGACTGCAAAATCACATGACCAGTCATTCTCCATGATTTTCAATGACTACAATTCATATTGGCAGAACTTTAAGTCGTGCCAACTTCAAGGTAGTTCCTGCACTACTTCTTTTTTTATTTTTTTATTTTTTTCTGAAGTCTGATTCCGTATTAACAGATCCGACTTTGGCATGTGACTTGTACATGAAGGGGAACTCCACGCCAATTTTTTTGGGGAAAAAAAAATGGCATGGGCTCCCCCTTCATGAGCATACCGGGCCCATCGATCTGGTAAGGATGTTAAGGGGAACTCCCACGCCGAAATCTATACCAAACCCTTATCCGAGCACCAGCACGGCCGGTCGGGAAAGGGGGTGGGGACGAGCGAGCGCCTCCCCCCTTCTGAGCCGTACCAGGCCGCATGCCCTCAACATGGGGGGGGGTGCTTTGGGGCAGGGGGCGCCCCCCCCACCCCAAAGCACCTTGCCCCCATGTTGATGAGGACAAGGGCCCCTTCCGGACAACCCTGGCCATTGGTTGTCGGGGTCTGCGGGCGGGGTCTTATAGGAATCTGGGAGCCCCCTTTAATAAGGGGCCCCCAGATCCCGGCCCCCCACCCTATGTGAGTATGGGGTACATCGTACCCCTACCCATTCACCTGGAATAAAAAGTGTAAAAAAAAACGCACTACACAGGTTTTTAAAGTAATTTATTAGGCAGCTCCGGGGGTCTCTTCCTTCTCCGCGCTCTCCGGTTCTCCTCCCGCTGTCTGGTCGTCTTCTGCCAGGTTCTTCTGCTCTTTTGCTAGCTCTTGCCTAGTCTTCTCCGTCTTCTTCCGATGTTGACTCGACGCTCTCTCCTGCTGTAATGCCGTGTACGCGGTGCGCAACAACTTATAGGCATGGGGCGGGGTCACCGGGTGATGTCACCTGGTGACCCCGCCCCCTTATGACGTCCCAGCATGCCCCGGACGGTGACGCCATAAGGGGGCGGGGTCACCGGATGACATCACCCGGTGACCCCGCCCCATGCCTATATAAGTTGTTGCGCACACGTCATTACAGCGGGAGAGAGCATCGAGTCAACATCGGAAGAAGAGCGGGGGGAAGAAGACGGAGAAGACCAGGCAAGAGCTATCAAAAGAGCAGAAGAACCCAGCAGAAGACGACCGGACAGTGGGAGAAGTGGCGGGAGAGCGCAGAAAAGGAAGAGACCCCCCGAAGCTGCCTAATTACTTTAAAAACCTGTGCAGACCCCGACAACCAACAGCCAGGGTTGTCGGGAAGGGGCCCTTGTCCTCATCAACATGGGGGAGAGGTGCCTCGTGGTGGGGGGGGTCGCAGGGGGCCCCCCTGCCCCAAAGCACCCCCCCCTGCCCCAAAGCACCCACCCCCCCATGTTGAGGGCATGCGGCCTGGTACGGCTCGGGGGGGGGTGCTCGCTCGTCCCCATCCCCTTTCCTGACCAGATGGGCTGGTGCTCGGATAAGGGTTTGGGATGGATTTTTAGGGGGACCCCACACCGTTTTTCCCGCATGGGGGTTCCCCTTAACATCCTTACCAGACCGATGGGCCCGGTATGCTCATGAAGGGGGGAAAAAATTGGCGTGGAGTTCCCCCTAATTATTGGGGGATTAAAGTTGCGTCCCTGCTGATTCAAGTCATGGGGCGAAGTCGGATCCACAGTCGTATGACTGTCTTGTCAAAATCGCGGCCGCAAAATCGCACGACTTTAAAGTAGCACAAGTGTGAAAGGGGCCTAAACCCCACTCTACTAGTGCTGTGTTGCGCTCTGTCATTCAACTGTTTAATGCCAGAAAAAAATAATAGTAAGTAGACTTGGCTTTTAATAGTTGAAGGATATTGAGTGGAGCTTATTAACCACTTGACCACTGGGCACTTAAACCCCCTTAATAACCAGACCAATTTTCAGCTTTCGGTGCTCTCACATTTTGAATGACAATTACTCAGTCATACAACACTGTACCCATATGAAATTTTTGTCCTTTTTTTCACACAAATAGAGCTTTCTTTTGGTGGTATTTAATCACTGTTGGGTTTTTTATTTTTTGCGCTATAAGAGAAAAAAGACTGAAAATTTTGTAAAAAAAATGATTTTTTTTTCGTTTTTGTTATAAAATTTTGCAAATTACTATTTTTTCTTCATAAATTTTGGCCAAAATTTATACTGCTACATATCTTTGGTAAAAATAAGTACAAATTGGTGTATATTATTTGGTCTTTGTGAAAGTTATAGAGTCCACAAGCTATGGTGCCAATATCTGAAAATTGATGGCACCTGAAGTACTGACGGCCTATCTCAATTCTTGAGACCCTAACATGCCAGAAAAGTACAAATACCCCCCAAATGACCCCTTTTTGGAAAGAAGACATTCCAAGGTATTCAGAAAGAGGCATTGTGAGTTTTTTGAAGTTGTCATTTTTTCCCACAATTCTTTGCAAAATCAAGATTTTTTTTTTCTCTTTTTTTTTTTTTTCACAAAATTGTCATATTAGCAGGTTATTTCTCACACACAGCATATGCATTCCACAAATTACACCCCAAAACACATTCTGCTATTACTCCCGAGTATGGCGATACCACATGTGTGAGACTTTTACACAGCGTGGCCACATACAGAGGCCCAACACGCAGGGAGCACCTTCAGGCGTTCTGGAGCACCCAGGCCAATTCTGACATTTCTCTCCTACATGTAAAAATCATCATTTGTTTGCTAGAAAATTACATAGAACCCCAAAACATTATATATGTTTTTTTAGCAAAGACCTTAGAGAATATAATGGTGGTTGTTGCAACTTTTTATCTCGCACGATATTTGCGCAGCAATTTTTTTAACGCGTTTTTTACGGAAAAAAAATGTTTTGTGCTTAAAAAAAAAAAAAAAAACAGTAAAGTTAGCCCAATGTTTTTGCATAATGTGAAAGATGAAGTTACGCCGAGTAAATAGATACCTAACGTGTCGCCCTTAAAAATTGCACACACTCGTGGAATGGCGCCAAACTTCACTACTTAAAAAATCCCCATAGGCGACGCTTTAAATATTTTTACTGGTTACATGTTTTGAGTTACAGAGGAGGTCTAGGGCCAAAATGATTGCTCTCGCTCTAACGTTCGCGGCGATACCTCACATGTGTGGTTTGAAAACCGTTTTCATATGTGGGCGGGACTTACGTATGCGTTCGCTTCTGTATGCGAGCTCACGGGGACAGGGGCGCTTTAAAAAAAAAAAAAAAATTATTCTTCATTTTACTTTATTTATTTTAGTTTGACATGTTTTTCCGCCCTAAACATTTTTTTGATCACTTTTTATACCTATTACAAGGAAAGTAAACATCCCTTGTAATAGGAATATGGCATGACAGGTCCTCTTTACAGTGAGATATGGGGGGGGGTGTCAATAAGACCCCACATCTCACCTCTAGGCTGGGAAGCCTGAAAAAAATACAAAAAAAAACAACAATCCTGGCTTTGATCGTAGCGGTGAGTCCGGTAGAAGCACCGGAGGGCGGCGGGGGGGGGGGGACATCCCCTCTCGCCTCCCGTAAGAATGATCAAGCGGCGGAACAGCCGCTATGATTGTTCTTATGGTGTAGGGAATCGCCGGCTTAAAAAGCTAATATCTGAATGATGCCTGTAGCTGCTCCCATCATTCAGATATCCCCGCACATAGTCAAGGACGTCATATGACGGCCGGAGGGCGGGAAGTGGTTATTGCTGGGCATTGCGGAGTATTGCTGGGCATTGCGGAGTATTGCTGGGCATTGCGGAGTATTGCTGGGCATTGCGGAGTATTGCTGGGCATTGCGGAGTATTGCTGGGCATTGCGGAGTATTGCTGGGCATTGCGGAGTATGGCTGGGCATTGCACAGGGTATTGCGGCGGGTATTGCAGAGTATTGCGGCGGGTATTGCGGCGGGTAGTGCAGAGTATTGCGGCGGGTAGTGCAGAGTATTGCGGCGGGTATTGCGGCGGGTAGTGCGCAGAGTATTGCGGCGGGTAGTGCGCAGAGTATTGCGGCGGGTAGTGCGCAGAGTATTGCGGCGGGTAGTGCGCAGAGTATTGCGGCGGGTAGTGCGCAGAGTATTGCGCAGGGTATAGCACAGGGATGGCTGAGCAGGGATGGATGGCTGGATCTGTGACTGCAATTGTCACAGATCCAGCCCACAGTGCTGCTGCTGCCATCCGCTCCCTCCCCCTCCCCTCTCACACTGTACCGATCAGTACAGAGAGGGGAGGGAGGAACCGGCGTCATCAAATGACGCCGGTCTGTTTACAAGTGATTGCTCCGTCATTTGACGGAGCGATCACGTGGTAAACGGCCGCTATCAGCGGCGATTTACTGCGATTCGTGATCCGCCGGGTCCTCTGGACCCGGCGGTCACGGAGTTTCCCGTGTGCGCGCCCCGGGGGGCGCGCGGGAGCGCGATTCTGGGAGGACGTTATATAACGTCCTCCCAGAGTTAAGCAACCACCTTGTCGACGTTATTTGTCGGCAGGTGGTTAAGTGGTTAAAGCAGTACTAAACCCAAAAACAAATATGTAATATATTGCAGTTTACCAATCCTTAAATGTGGTGGCTATTTTAATTCCCACTTTCTGTCTTAGGGTGTGTACAGTCTGATTGGCAGAGCAACTGAGACACTTTTGGATAGCAACATTGTCAGTGTGCGGAGAGTGTAGTGTTGGCTGCCCTAGCAGATTTGGATAGGCTTGACTAACTCCAGACAACACTTTTTAAGCAATTACAGTGCCTTAAAGTATTCATACCCCTTGACATTTTCCACATTTTGTCATGTTACAACCAAAAACGTTAATGTATTTTATGTGATAGACCAACACAAAGTGGCACATAATTGTGAAGTGGAAGGAAAATGTTAAATGGTTTTCAATTTTTTTTTTTACAAATAAATATTTGAAAAGTGTGGTGTGCATTTGTATTCAGCCCCCTTTTACTCTGATACACCTAACTAAAATCTAGTGGAACCAATTGCCTTTAGAAGTCACCTAAATAGTAAATGGAGTCCACCTGTGAGTAGTTTAATCTCAGTGTAAATACAGCTGTTCTGTGAAGCTCCCCAAAGAGGTTTGTTAGAGAACCTTTGAACAAACAGCATCATGAAGGCCAAAGAACACACCAGACAGGTCAGGAATAAAGTTTTGGAGAAGATCAAAGCAAGGTTAGGTTTATATAAAAAAAAAAAAGCTTTTAACATCTCACGGAGCACTGTTCAATCCATCATCCAAAAATGGAAAGAGTATGGCACAACTGCAAACCTACCAAGACTTGGACATCCACCTAAACTGACAGGCCGGGCAAAGGGCATTAATCAGCGAAGCAGAAGCAGCCGAGAGGCCCATGGTAACTCTGGAAGAGCTTCAGAGAGCCACAGCTCAGGTGGGAGAATATGTCTACAGGACAACTACTAGTTGTGCACTCCACAAATCTGGCCTTTATGAAAGAGTGGCAAGAAGAAAGCCATTGTTGAAAGAAAGCGATAAGTCCACTTAGCAGTTTGCAAGAAGCCATTTGGGGGGAAACTGCAAACGTGGAAGAAGGTGCTCCTTGTCAGATGAGACCAAAATTGGCACTTTTTGGCCTAAAAGTAAAACGCTATGTGTGGCGGAAAACTAACACTGCACATCACCCTGAACACATCATCCCCATCGTGAAACATGGTGGTGGCAGCATCATGTTGTGGGGATGCTTTTCTTCAGCAGAGACAGTGAAGCTGGTCATAGTTGATGGGAAGATGGCTGCAGCCAAATAGTAGGATTTTTAAAACAGCTTACCTGTAAAATCCTTTTCTTGGAGTACATCACGGGACACAGAGCAGCATAGTCATTACTATGTGGGTTATATAGAATTACCTTCAGGTGCTGGCACTGGCAACTTCCAAAACAGGAAGTACCCTCCCCTATATAAGCCCCTCCCATCCGGGAGTACCTCAGTTTTGTAGCAAAGCAATACGTGTCCCCAAAAGAGGGGTGGGAGCTCTGTGTCCCGTGATGTACTCCAAGAAAAGGATTTTACAGGTAAGCTGTTTTAAAAATCCTACTTTCTTGTTCATACATCACGGGACACAGAGCAGCATAGTCATTACTATGTGGGACGTCCCAAAGCAATGCCAAATGAGGGGGGGGATACACCATACATAAGCTGGGCGCCATCAGGCATGAGGATCTTTTGCGGCCTGCAACACACTGCGCCCAAAGGCGACATCCTCCTGACTTCTAACGTCCACCTGGTAGAACCTAGTAAACGTGTGTACTGAAGACCATGTTGCGGCCTTACAAATTTGCGCCAGGGAGGCCTGGTGATGCACTGCCCATGAAGTTCCAACTGCTCTCGTGGAGTGCGCCCTAACTTTGAACGGAGGCGGTCTACTTCTCAAGCTATAGGCTTGTATTATGACCTGTCGAATCCACTTGGCTAAAGTAGATTTTGATGCTGCCTGACCCTTTCTGGGGCCTTCCGGCAGAACAAACAAAGAATCCGTTCTACGAATCTGAGCAGTGGCTTTTAGATAAGCTTTAACTGCTCTTACTACATCCAAAGAATGCAATAACTTTTCCTCTACCGAGCTTGGTTTGGGGAAAAAAGAAGGAAGAACCACATCCTGGTTCAAGTGAAACCTCGATACCACCTTAGGAAGAAAGGCTGGGTGAGGACGTAATACTACTCTGTCCTTATGGATAACCAGATATGGCTCTTTACAGGACATGGCGGCTAATTCCGACACTCTTCTAGCCGAGCATATGGCTACTAAAAATATCAATTTCCTGGTGAGTAGAACCAAGGAAATGTGCCGCAAAGGTTCAAATGGCTGCTTCTGCAGAACCGACAGAACCAAATTTAGATCCCATGGGCATATGGGAGCTTTAATCGGTGGAATAATACGAGTCACACCTTGCATAAAGGATTTGACAAGTGAATGCATAGCCAGGGGCCTTTGAAATAGTATTGATAAGGCCGAAACCTGGCCCTTGATAGTACTTAAGGCAAACTTCCTGTCTACAGCCCACTGCAGGAAGTCCAGAATTCTGCCTATAACGTACTTGCGTGGATGCCATTTTCTGGCCTCGCACCAAGTGATGTACGCCTTCCAAACTCTATAGTAGATCTGCCTGGATACAGGCTTCCTGGCATTGATTATAGTTGATACCACAGAGTTAGAGAGACCTCTCTTCTTTAGGATGTGGGATTCAATAGCCAGGCCGTTAAACTTAGAGTTAGTAAGGAAGGGTGGTATATCGGTCCTTGCGAAAGCAGGTCCGGACGACGTGGAAGGGTCCAAGGACTCCCCACAGACATTTTGATGATCTCCGCGTACCAGGCCCTTCAGGGCCACGCTGGAGCCACCAGGATCACCGGCTTCTTCTCCAACCTGACTCTGCGAAGGAGTCGAGGCAACAATTGTAGCGGAGGGAATGCATATATCAGTCTGAACTGATCCCAAGGGAACACCAGAGCATCCGAGCCGCAAGCGAGGGGATCCCTTGTCCGGGAGACAAATCTGTCCACCTTTGCGTTGAATCTGGATGCTAGCAGATCTACATCCGGTGTTCCCCACCACTGACATATTGCTCGGAAGACCTCGGGATGAAGGGACCATTCCCCTGGGCATAACTGTTGGTGACTCAGAAAGTCCGCCTTCCAATTCTCCACCCCTGGAATGAAGACAGCTGATATACATGGGACATGCTTTTCTGCCCATTCCAGGATGTGACTTACTTCCCTCTGGGCTGCACGACTCCTGGTGCCTCCCTGATGATTGATATATGCCACTGCTGTGGCATTGTCTGATTGAATTCTGACAGGGGACCCTTGGAGTCTGGATGTCCAGGCTACTAGGGCGTACCGGGCTGCTCGTATCTCTAAGAGATTGATGGGCAGGGTTTTTACTACATTTGACAATCTGCCCTGGAGAGACCATTGCTCCAGTACTGCCCCCCAGCCTATAAGGCTGGCATCTGTAGTGACCACCTTCCAAGATATCGGGCTGAAGGGTTTTCCCTTCTGGAGATTCTGGGGGATCAACCACCAGCAGAGACTCTTCCGAACGGAAGGGGACAAAGCCATCGGGAAGTCTAGAGCCTGAACTTTTCCGTTCCAGGCTGACAATATGGCCCTTTGTAAATTCCTTGAGTGGAATTGGGTGTATGGCACAGCTTCGAATGATGCTACCATCTTTCCTAGCAGCCTCATGCACAGGCGTATGGACGGCTGTCTTTTTGCACAAAGCAGACGGACCAAGCCCCTCAAAGAGGATACCTTGTCTAGAGGTAGGAAAATCTTCCTCTGGTCTGAATCCAGCCGTAGCCCTAGATATACCAGGTTTTTCACTGGCTGTAGGGCTGACTTGTCCAGGTTGATGACCCAACCGTGAGATTCTAGATACTTGATTGTATCGACAATTACCACTTCTAGCTTGGCAACTGAGTGGTCCATCAACAACAGGTCGTCTAGGTATGCCATTATCGTTACACCCCGTATTCTTAGATCGGCCAACAGTGGGGCCAGAATTTTTGTGAACACTCGTGGTGCTGTGGCCAGACCGAATGGTAAGGCTCTGAACTGAAAATGGCGCCCTTCTACTGCAAAGCGTAGGAATTTTTGATGACCTGGAAAGATGGGAACATGCAAGTAAGCATCTTAGATGTCGATCGAGGCTAACCATTCCTCCCCTTGTAGGGCAGCGGTGACCGATCGGATCGACTCCATCCGGAAAGACCGGACGTTTAGAAATTTGTTTAGACTCTTTAGGTCCAATATGGGTCTTATGTCCCCGTTTGGCTTCGGGACTGTGAAAAGGTTTGAGTAGAAACCCAACCCCCACTCTTCCATAGGAACCTCCATAATTACTCCTTGGAGCAATAGTTGTTCTAACGCCAATAGGAGAGACCCTCTTTTCAGAGGGTCTCTTGGCATGCCTGACCACATAAAATGGGACGGAGGAGACTCTTTTAACTCCAACTTGTATCCCAGAGTTACTGCGGAGAGCACCCATCTGTCTTTGATCGTCTCCCGCCAGGTCTCTGCGAACAACTGAAGTCTTCCCCCCACCCGTTTGAGTGGGGGCAGCCCTTCATAGGCTTGACTTGGAGGCTGGTTTAGTACCTCTTCGGATCCAGGGCTTTTTATTACCCTGTGACTGTCCCTGATTTTTACCTCCTGAGTTTGACCGAGGAGGCCGTCGGAACTGCTTAGTAGCAGACGTCGCAGGGATAGGAGAGGTAGTCCTCTTAAAAGATGGACCCCTAGACCTCTTCTTACTCGGTAAGAGAGTACCTTTACCACTGGAAATCTTCTGGATATACTTATCCAGGTCTTCGCCAAAAAGGCGTTCCCCATGAAATGGGAAGCTAACTAAGAGCTTCTTACAGGGAGCTTCAGCAGACCAGTTTTTGAGCCACAGAAGCCTACGCATATGTACCAAAGACAGCGTGAGGCGGGAGGCCTGATGGATAGAATCCTTGATGGCGTCAACCGCAAAGCATAATGCTCTAGGCAGATCAGCCAGAGCCTGGGCCTGCTGGTCTGGCAAATCCCTCAGGACCATTTTCATTTGATCCTTTAAAGCTTGGCAGACCCCAATAGCTGCCACTGCTGGCTGTGTAACAGCCCCTGCTGTGGAAAAAGCAGATTTTAATAAAGATTCCAATTTTTTTATCCACTGGATCTTTGAACATTTGAACATTATCTACTGGACATGTCAGTGATTTGTTCACAGAAGAGATGGCTGCATCCACCGTAGGAACATTCCATCTCTGGGTGAATTTTCCTCCATGGGATAGATCACCGGAAACCTTTTAGGCGGAACAAATAGTTTATCAGGATGTTCCCAGTCCTGGTATATAAGTCCTTCCAATAATGGATGTATTGGAAAGGAGCAATTAACCTGGGGAGCTTTTAGCGACCCCAATGAGGAGACAGCAGTAGTTGATGGTTCAACAAGAGGCATTTTAAATGCAGATCGAACCATGTCAGTTAGGGTCTGGACCCACAATCTTTCAGTCTGTGATGCTGAAAATGGTTCATCTACTGTCGATTCCTCAAAAACAGAGCTAACCTCCTCCTGATCCCCTTCAGGTAGGTCGGTCCCTTCCTGGGACTGTTGCTCTGCCAACAGGCACTCTAATGGAGGTGATGGAGATCTGGCGCGCTTTCTTTCCTGTAGAGAAGAAGCGATCAATGCAGCCAATCTCTGCTCCAATCCCTCCAGAGTTGAGGAAAAAACCTCCTCTGTTATATATGCAGGAGCAGGTGGACTGAGGACAGCCGCAGTACCTGGCACTCCCGGGGGTTCCTTATGGGTATTAACCTCTGATTTCTCAGGGGAGGAGGGTGCAGATGACTGCTCCAGATCCTCAGAGCCCGATGGAGACCCCCTACACTTCCTGAGAGGTATATCTCAGGGTTTTTTAGGCGGCATATTCCTTAGTTCAAAGCTGAGGTATTCCAGCCGCAATACACCCCTTACTGAAATAGTCTAATGCAATTTGCTGCTATGTACATCAGTGGGTGTCTACTAATGCGTCTTTCTGGGGATGCCTGTATCAACCGCCCGCTGTAAGCCCCTATACCATGCTACCAGCTCCTTTTCATGCTCTGTGTCCATAGCAAGCAGCGTGGACTGAGTCCTTTTATCTTGCTGGGACGCCCGCACATGCGCAGAAGCGCTGGGCGCACAGAGCGCGTCATCCGCCAGGCTCCGCCCCCTTTTTTGAAGCTAAACCTTATAAAAAGAAAGCATGTGTGCGCGTGTGCGCTCTTGGCGCCATGTAGGGAGAGGAGCCATGGTCCCTGTTTCACCAGGACTCGGGGATGGAAGGAAACTACTTGGCAGCATGACAGAGGAATGCAGCTTCCCTGATAGAGAGCTCACTCATCTGCCTGGACTTTCACCATGGAAGGAATAGTCCCAAGAAAAAAGACGTTCCACAGCGGCCTCTAGTGGACAAACACAGGTACCGCACTTTTGTCTTTTTTTTTTTTTTTTTTTTTTTTTTTTTTTTTTAAACCTCCTTTATGAAAAACATTTCCAGGTTTACAGTTTTTTTAAAACTTCCCTTATGAAAAAACATTTCTAGGATTTCTTGGGCATATACAGCTATTAGCGGGAATACCTTTTAGGTAACAGGCAGAAAGACATATTAGGCTTGGGGGTCCCCTCAATAGAACCAAGTTCCTGAGGGGCCCCCACTTACCTTTTCCCCGCCGCAGGACTTTGTTTGGTCCACAGAAGCCCAAACTTCACCTCTCACGGCAGGCATTGTACTAGACCTTCAGGGACCGGGTTCCCAAGGATTCCACTCCCCTGGACCTGTATAGCACCCTGCACAGATAGCCTCTTGGTTTTGGGTATGACCAGAGCTCTGGATCCCAGGGTCCAGCCCTCCTAAGAGAGGCATTACAGGCAAAACCCTGCTCTTCTCTGCAAGGCCCGGGTACCGACCGTTTAGCTATGAAGCTTTTTTAGTCGGATCCGGAATAGCTTGCTAAGGCCCAGAGAACCTGTACACAAGCCCAGATGAATACATGTTAACCTTGGCCAACACCTTAGACACTGGCAAAAAACTGAGGTACTCCCGGATGGGAGGGGCTTATATAGGGGAGGGTACTTCCTGTTTTGGAAGTTGCCAGTGCCAGCACCTGAAGGTAATTCTATATAACCCACATAGTAATGACTATGCTGCTCTGTGTCCCGTGATGTATGAACAAGAAACAGGGCAATCTTAGAACAAAACCTGTTTCTGCAAAAGACTTGAGACTGGGGCGGAGGTTCACCTTCCAGCAGGACAACAACCCTAAACATACAGCCAGAGCTACAATGGAATGGTTTTGTTGTGGTTTGTTACCCAGATATGTAGTAGATACTGCACTATACGAATTTTGTGTGCTTAATACCGCAGTGTGTCTTGTAGCATAAACAGTTTCGAGGGCACAGGTATGGGTAATCTACACTTTTGACACTTTGTTTTTACCCTGGCTACTGCTCCTTGGCCTTTTGGGCAATGATAATCTAGGACAGTGGTCATCAACCCTGTCCTCAGTGTCCACTAACAGGCCAGGTTTGCAAGATAACTGAAATACATCACAGGTGATATCATTTGCTGCTCAGTGATTGCAGTATTCTAGTCTGCATCTCCCCAAGGTAATACATAAAACCTGGCCTGTTAGTGGGCCCTGAGGACAGGGTGGTTGACCACTGATCTAGGATATACCAATTTTTTTTAAAATTTTGGCAGTCTTTTCTTCCACCTTAATACCAGAGATCTTCTCTGGCTAGAGCCATACTGTAGTGCTCATGAGAATCCTAACATTGCCATTTCTGCAGACGGTGCAAGCTGATCGTTTGCTATCTCGCCTGATACCTGCGAGATGCAGCCTTGTTTATTGTGATTACTGGACATGCTGAACTCACTCAGTCCACATCCGTTCTCTGAGTAACCTGTAGGGAAACGTTGCACTGTACTTGTACTCGTGCAAATGCTCTGATACTAAAATCGATACCTTCAGACTCGGTTCACATATGTGCGGGCCGGCTTGCAGTGTGCTTTTTGAAACCTGGTCTAGTGCAATTTTTTCATTCAGCATTTCAGGTGTGATTCCAATGCAAATTTTTGTGTATTAGGTTAGAATTCGTACCTGAACCGGACTGAAATTGTACAGGACTCTTTTTTTTCAAATCACACTGCGGCGGACCGCACATATGTGAACAGGCTGCAACAACTCCAGTAATGCACGTGAAAATTGATGTCTCCAAGTGAAATCTGTGGTTTTCCCATCAGTTTTCATGCATTTATACCCTAAAAAAAAAAAACTGTCACATGACACTAAAAATGGGTATCAGTAATTGATATCGCAGAGTATTTGAGAAAGTATCGGTACTTGTACATGGTCTTAAACTGGTATCGGTGCATCTCTACTGTAAGGGAAGATCTTCACTTGGCAGTGGCAGATTAGAGGTATGGGACAAATTGTGGGGATTCTGCTACAGGCCCTGAGGAAACTCCATGTTTCTCTCAGGTTGAAAGCGGTTTTCCTTATTCCCTCGTCCTGGAGCAAGATCTTGCACCAACACTGCTCCAGCCACCTAAATCGGGCTAATCGTAAAAAGCGTGGAAACAAAGTGTATCGCTAATCAAAAAATGAACAAGAATGCATGACGCACTCAAATGGATATATAAAACAGTGCAATATAAAAAAGACACTCAAATATTAAGTAAGAACAGTGAAAAGTATATATATGTGTGTGTGTGTGTGTGTTTGTGTATATACACAAAATGTCTATAAACGAAATACAAGTGAAAACTGAGTGTCATAAAATAATTCAAAAATGAAGGCAATGGTGAAATTCAAAGGTGAGTGAAAACTTTGAAGGAAAAGTGTTGACGGTGAGAAGAAGAGAACCACCACCAATAGGTAAGGAGATTACCAGATAGTTTGAACCCAGAGGTACATATGTTCAGTGGGTCAAACGGGCTTGGTGTGATGGAACCTGGCCAAACAACATCAACAGGGAGAGAGAAACCGCAGAAGAAAGATGACCTCTTAGCAGATAACCTCCATATGCAGTAGTGGTCCGGGAATATCCCAATCAATATGAGCAGGTAGGTATCATGTAATGGAGAAAAGAAACAGCCACATAGCGTAACTCTGTATGTAAATCAAAATTTTATGTAGTGGAAACACTTGCCACATTCTTTGCAAAGCGCTTTTATATCAACTTAAATGTTTCCACTACATTAAATTTTGATTTACATGCGTGTCCGGATGTGAGCGGCTGACGTGTTTGTGAGGAGCTCCGGGTATCCTGAAAGCAATCCTGTGTCATCCATGCATGTAATGGCCTATGCAGCCCCAGCCACCTTGCCTACCTGTTCCTCTCTGTCCCCTGCTGAGCCCTGAACGAGTCTTGGGCTGGGATTCGGCTGTGGTCGACTGGGAAGACGTCTGGTACTCTGCCTGCAGCAGCCGCCATCTTGCCGGCCTGGGCCCGACCGGAGGTAGCTGAATCCCCGCCTGGCCGTGCGGTAAGGGAACATCATGCATCCTCTGGACTGTTCCCCATCCTCCTGCCTGTCCCCACAACTGCCTGGCATGATCGGGTGGCCTGCCGAGCCGCTGGGGGCACTCGTGGTGGCCGCGGCCTAGTGGAGCCTGCCGGACACCGCTGTTTCCTAGGCGGCTGCCCCGCGGTAGCGCGCCCGGCCTGGCCGTGAATCGCGGACACGGATCTTGCAGCCCCGCCACACATGCTCCTACATGCAGGGACCTGGGGTGCTGCCTTGTGGGGACTGACTGTGTGGGCCGTTGGAGGTGCCTGGGGGCCTGGTAACTCTGCCAGCCTCTGCCTGTGTCCCCCTGCTCTGGGCCTGTCCTACTTGCACTCTCTGCCTGCCACCCTTACTGAACTGACACTGCCTAGGTGATTGCTGGGGGCTGGGTGTGCTTGCTGCCTATCTGCCTGGACTGTGCTCTTCCGGGCTCCATACCCACTACCCATCTGAGCCACCCCCTGCTGCCTACTGGACATTGATCTGAGCACGTGCTGCTCCACTGCTGGGGCCCCCTTTTAGAGACCCACCAGATGTCCCCCTCTTCCAAAAAGTGTAAAAAATCCTCCGGGGCCGTTGGGATCGGCTCATCCCCCCCCGGCGGCCACAGCCCTCTCCGCTACAGCCAGACCCCGTACTGCTTGGACAACTCCGGGCCTTATTAGCTGACTTAGAGATGGGTCCTGGAGAGGCTTCGGTGGTGGAGTTGGCCCCGCCATCGCAGGACAGTACTGCCACGATCCTTGCTGCGATCGAACAGAGTAGGACCTCACTGCTTGTGCGCATTGATTATCTTGCTGAGGAGTGCAACCTCATCAGAAATGACCTCGACAAAATTAGGGGGAGAATGACTGAAACTGAGACCAGGATATCCGCTACTGAAGATCTTACTGCCACCCATGCCTCTTCCATTGCAGAGCTGCAGCACACGGTACAGTCCCTTGTCGCAAAGTCGGATGACGCTGAGAACCGGCTCAGACGCAACAATGTCCGAGTCCTGGGGCTACCGGAGAGGGAGGAGGGGGATTGCCCGGCTGAATTCGCGGAGGAGTTCTTTAAAAATCTCCTGGGCCTCACAGATGTTCTTCCTACATATGTGGTGGAAAGGGCTCATCGGGTGCCCACTGGCCGTGCCATCCCGGGAAACCTCCCTAGGCCTTTCTTGGTACGCTTCCTTAACTATCGAGACAGGGACAGGATTCTCTCTGAAGCCCGCAAACATCCCGCTCTCAAATACGGCAACGCCTCTATTTCTCTTTTCCCTGACTTTTCGGCTGATCTGCAGCGGAAACGAAAGACCAACTATGTCCGTAGACGACTCAGGGATAAGAACATAAAATATGGCATGCTCTACCCCAGCCGCCTGCGAGTCCAGCACGATGGAACAATCCGATTCTTTGACAACCCTGCGGATGCTGATGACTGGCTGTCCACCCTGCATTGATGACCCATTCCCAAATCTAATGCACAGATATCCTACGCCTTTACCTGGTATACCTTGCTAAAACCTCCTATAAATGAGTTCTACCGGATGCATGGATATTCCATATCCTTGTTCAATTTATGAACGCACTTTTACACGTGACAAGCACTTGACCCTCACGGTCTGGTGTTTTGTGAGTTGAGCTGGGCCTGGTGCTCTCCATTCTCTTGGAGGTACCCCAATAGCTGGAGGAACTACACCCCCCCCCCTCCAGACTGCCCAGCCCTTCTCGCTGTGTTGAGATTCACGTCTCCCCACCCTTGCACACTGTGCTATCGAGTCGCTGACTTTGTTGCTACTGTTTTTTTTTTTTTTCTTGTTTTTTTTTTGGGAGCAATATCCCCCATCTCTCTGCTCCCTGTTCTTACAAGACGGAAGAGACACTGCCGTCGGCAGAGGCGGTGGACTGACACTGGAAGTGTAGTTCCCCGAGTTCAGGGGTTCACTTGCAACCTTTAGTTAAAGTCATTTTTTGGGTAAAAACTATTCCCAGACCTTCCCCCCTGTTAGGAGGAAGGCTGGGATATAGTAGGATAGGCACCCGTGCCTGGGAAGTATGATTAAGGATTCAGTTTATTATTTTTGTTCCAATGCTGTTTTCTTATTTTTTCTGTTTTTGTTTTGTGTTATGCTTAAGTACTGTCAGTATTTTCTGCACTGTGACTGGGATCTTGCTGGGCAGTAAGATTTTGACTCTTAAAAAACCTTGGATACGCGAGCGATACATGCCACATATTCCACATACGCCAGGGGTGTGTTGGTCCTTATCCACAAGAATTTCCCATGTGTCATTGAGGAGATCCGTACTGATCCACAGGGGAAATTTTGTGATAGTGGTGTTCACGTTGTGGTCTACAAGGTATATTGTTATAAATTTTGTACATCCCTCCCCCGTTTTCATCCGCAATATTGTATGACGTTCTAGAAAAGATTTCACCTTTCTGCCCGGGGAAGGTTCTGGTGATGGGTGACTTCAATGCCATTCTGTCACCTGACCTGGATAGACCTACCCCGCCTAAAACAGTGTATGGACCTCTCTGCCTGGGCTCAGGCGGTGGGGCTGGTAGAGGTCTGGAGGTGGAGGCACCCTACCACAAGGGCCTATTCCTGTTTTTCAGCGTCTTATAAGACTGCGTCACGGATAGATCTGGCCTTCTCCAACCCCGCACGGTTAGCGGACGTGTTGGAGTCGTCCTATCTGCCTAGTGGGCTGTCTGACCATAGTCCTCTGGTGTTGGTGCTTCACTCCCCGGCTTCCCGGAATGCTGCGCTCTGGAGGTTGGGCGCACAATGGGTCTCTCACCCGGACCTCTCTGACAAACTGCCGCCCCTGCTGACTGAGTTCTGGGACAAAAACAAGGAATCCTCTTCTCCTGACATTGTCTGGGATGCCTTTAAAGCTTTCACGAGGGGACAGTATATTTATTTTATTGCTAGCATTAAAAGACCACAATCGGCTGCAACTCTGGCGCTGCAGAGGGCAGTCGATGACCACACTGTTACGTATAGTAATGACCCCAACCCTGTTCATTTTGATCTGCTGATGGCGGCCCAGAGGGAACTGCAGCTGCACCTGGCTGAGGTCACACGACTTGAATCATACAGGGGTAGGCAGAGGGCCTTTGAACAGGGTGATAGGAATGGCCGCCTGCTGGCCATGATGACACAACATGACCAACCCCTTACCCTTGTGTCTACCTTACAGACCCCGGGTGTGGGGCGGTGTCCTTCCCCTCCGATATCCTGCAGACGTTCAACACCTTTTTATGACGCATTATACTCATCCAGCCTGTCCTCAGATTTCCAGCCTGAATCACTGAATGGCCTGTTGGATCCGTTGGTGCTTGGCTGGCTCTCTGATCATGAAAGAGAGACTTTGGTCCAACCATTTACGGCCTTGGAGGTCATGAAGGCTATCCGGTCCTTCCCTCCCGGCAAGGGGCCGGACGGACTCCCGATAGACTTCTATAGAGCCCATGAGGAACTGTTGGCACAATTGTATACCGAGTGTCTGGCAGATGGTGGTCTGCCCAGTTCTATGTACCATGCCTACTTGACACTGATATATAAGGCTCCCAAAGACCCCACTTCCTGTGCTTCCTATCGACCTATTGCACTTCTTAATTCTGACTTTAAAATTTTGACTAAGCTTTTGGCCCTTCGGTTGTATCCCATGCTACCCTCAGTGATAGACCCAGACCAGACAGGTTTAATGCCCCGTAGGTCCACAGATGTTAACCTCAGAAGGCTTTTCACTAACATCCACACTCACCACCTTAATATGGGATCACGGGCGGTGGCCTCTCTAGATGTAGAGAAGGCCTTCGATACGGTCGAATGGCCCTTTTTATGGGAAACGTTACGCAGGATGGGGTTTCCTCTGCTATTTATCAAGTGGCTCCAGGTGATCTACAAATGCCCCACTTCCTCGGTGCGCTTGGGAGGTGGACTGTCCGTCTCCTTCAGGCTTACCAGGGGAACGAGGCACGGCTGTCCTCTTTCTCCAGCCTTGTTTGCCCTTGCTATTGAACCGGTGGCGGAGGCACTTCGCACCTCACCGCACATTAAGGGTATCCGACTCGGGTTGCTGGAGGAGATGGTAGCCCTGTACGCTGATGACATGTTGCTCTTCCTGAATGATGCCTGCCCATCCCTGCAGGGGGCGCTGACTGTTCTGGACACCTTTGCTAAGGTCACCGGTCTTAGGGTAAATTGGTCCAAGTCCCTCCTATTCTCTATTGATCCAGCGGTCAGGTCCACATCCCCTCCCGATAGCCCCCTCCTGTGGGTGGATTCCTTTAAATACTTAGGGGTGCATGTCTCTGGTTCAGCCTCGGACTTTATATCTTTAAATCTCGCCCCAGTAGTTATACAGTCTCAGACAAAGCTCAAATCATGGAGTAACCTGCCCCTGTCATTATGGGGGCGAGTTAACCTCATAAAAATGAAGATTATTCCCAAACTAACGTATCTTTTCCGCCACTCCCCACAATGGGTGCCCAAGTCTTTTTTTAAGAAATTGAATAGCATCTTTTCTTCCTTCATATGGGGCTCCTCTCCTCCCAGGTATCGAATGACGACTTTAATGAGGCCACGAACGCAGGGTGGCATGGCATTCCCGGACTGTTATAAGTATTATCTCTCTGCGCAGTTGGTGACAGCGGCGTGGTGGCTACAGCCGGACAGAACGAACTCGTCAACTGTGCTGGAAGCGACAGTGGTCAGTTCACTGGAAGCTCTTCGATTGTTACTTTTTAGGGGCCCTCGTGCCCCATATCCTCTGACCCCCTCTATGCTTACCACCCTGCGGGCATAGAGTACAGGATTAGCCATTGAAAAATTTAAAAAGTGGGAAATCTCCCCCAATGCCCCTCTGGCTGAACCCTAGCCTATCCCACTTCTACAAAATCCCTGACCCCTACGCGTGGACAAAACACTGTATCAAACTGGTGTCACGCGTAGTGTCCCAAAACTCCTTACTCCCTTTCTCACACCTTTCCTTCCAGTACAAGCTACCTAACCATTTCCTATTCAGATATCTTCAACTGTCCCATGCATTTGCGGCGCAATTTCCACAATCTTCATGTATTGTGGCGCAGTCGGAACTGGAGAGGACACTTAGATTTAGTTGCAAAGAAAAGCCTACCTCGCATCTATACTCGTACTTTCTTTGTGTCTCTTCCACCTCTTGACAATCTCTGGACTAAATGGCAGACTGATATCCCTACCTGAGTGCATCTTTGGGCTTTTTACTGCATTCAGCATCTGTTTTCACAAATCGCAGGACCACCAGCTGTTTTTTTTTTTCTTTTGTTCGTTTCAAACCCACTTTTTGACATTTGAACCTCTGCTGATCCATGCTTCAGCCACAAGGTGCTTCTGCAGTCGACTGTTAGGATTCGCTGACCCTTCCTTTTTTTTTTTTTTTTTTCCCCTTAGGGCCTGTTGCTGCTGTTTTTTTTGGCTATGTTATTGCCCAACTCTCAATTTATTGATTGAGGACATCCCATGGCCTAAGAATCAATTCCTGTGTTCTGTACTGTACATTTAGCCTAGGTTCAGACTAGTGCGATCTCAGACATCGCATGTGATATGCACCCGCACAGCAGGTGCCAATCACATGGGATGTCTGAGCAATGCGAGTTCAGCCATACAGTTGTATGGCTGAACTCGCATTGGATTCGCACAGAAAAAGGTGCAGGACTTGTTTTGCCCCACACTAGAATCGGATCATATGGGTGTTCTCACCCATGCAATCTGATTCCTGTACGAATCCACAGTTCGCACTGCGATCTGTGAACCGTTCTGGGGATGTCATTAACATTTTATATTGACACCCGCAGCGGTTCGCAGAGGGCAGTGTGAACTCCCTGTGGGAGAAAAGCGATGCGGTAATCGGCACTGGAATCGTGCTGGTTCTCGTATCGCACTAGTCTGAACCTAGGCTCAGGCCCCATTCACACCTCAGCATTTTGTAGCCTGAAGCTCAACCATTATTCTCTGTGGAGATGGTTCATATCTCCACTCCACATTGCCTGAAGCTCAAAGTTCTGGAGCTTTTTTTGTAGCTCAATTCGGGCAGATTTGGGTGTTTTTTTTCTCTGCTTTTTACATTGGTGACCTTTTTTGACCTGTGCAAAATCGTGGCAAAATCGAGCGACTTTCTGCCTGAAAGCTTACAGCGTGAGGAGAAAAAAAAGCTGATCACCGGCTTGTTTACAAGGGACACCGGTCCTGAAGAGGAAGGAGGCACGTCTGCCTCGTCTGTGCCCACAAATACCGCCTGCCAGTGCCACATGCCAGTGCCCACAAGTGCCACCTATCAATGCCCACCAGTGGTGCCAATCAGTGCCACCTAGCAATGCCCACCAGTGGTGCCAATCAGTGCCACCTAGCAATGCTGCCAATCAGTGTAACCCATCGGTGCCCATCAGTGCAGCCCATCGGTGCAGCCTAATCAGCGTACATCAATGAAGGAGAAAAATTACCAGTTTGCAAAATTATATAACAAAATATTTTAACAAAAAATTTATTTATTTTTGGTCGGTATTTTAAAAAAAAAATTAACAAAAAATAAAAACCGCAGAGGTGATCAAATACCACCAAAAGAAAGCTCTATTTGTGGGAAAAAATATATAAAAATTTCATTTGGGTACAGTGTTGTATGACCGCAATTGTCATTCAAAGTGCATCAGCGCTGAAAGCTAAAAATTGGTCTGGGCAGGAGGGGGGTTTAAGTGCCCAGTAAGCAAGTGGTTAATATAGAGTACAGTGCAGGAAACAGGCCCCTCCCTTTCTGGGTGATTTTCTTACTGCTTGGTAAAAAACCTGGAGCCTCATGCAATAGGGTTATAGGGTTATACAGCTACACTGTGGGGGGGAGGGGGAGGTTTCCAGTAAGTCTTTTGTCAGTGCCTAGTCCTGTACTCCAAGATAGGAATTTTAACTTACCTGTTAATTTACATATTTGTTGGGTGTAATACTGTTTTAATCTAAATTTGGAAATAAATCAGGGCTTCATATAAGCCTAAGCCTTGGCTTAGGTTGGGGTGAAGGGGGAAGAGTTCCACAAGGACCAAGTTTCAAAAGCCTAGTTTTGCTTTAATATTAACTGTAATCTTAATTTCAGCAACCCAGTACTGGAGAAATAAAGTCTTGGATGTTGCAAAAGATTTTCCAGAGTATACTTTTGCTATTGCTAATGAAGAGGATTATGCTTCTGAATTAAAAGACCTTGGATTAAGTGACAGTGGGGAAGAAGTGAATGTAGCCATTCTAGACACAAATGGTAAAAAATATGCAAGAGACCCTGATGAATTTGATTCAGATTCCCTTAGGGATTTTGTGATGGCTTTTAAGAAAGGTAAGCTTTTAAATGTATTTTTTTTTCCCCAGCAACTAGTGATTTTCTTTATGCATTGTATATTGAGAAAAAGTATTTGCCCTGTTGGGCAAGATGCATAAGTGCATCCTTCCTGTACTTAAACGTCTAACTCAACACTGACAGCTGCAACATATTAAAGCGGAGTTCCGCCTAAAAAAATAAAAAGTCAGCAGCTACAAATACTGCAGCTGCTGACTTTTAATAATCGGACACTCACCTGTCCCAGGGTCCAGCGATGTGGGGGAACGAAGCCCTGCTCGTCTCCCCATCCTCTCCACGGCGCCGGCATCACTACTGTGGGTGCCCGGCTGTGACTTCACAGCCGGGCACGCACTGCGCATGCGCAAGCCGCGCGCCGTGATTGGCGGAGCAATCATCTGGGACCTGTGACGTGTCCCAGATGATTGCGGAGGAGGGAGAGGTGACTTCCGGTCGCCGAGGCGACCTAGGGAGGAAGTGGGAGCTGGAACCCTCTAAAAAGTGTTTCCGCTCCCCCCCAAAAAAATTACATGCCAAATGTGGCATGTCAGGGGGTCATCTTTCTTTAACGTGGAAGTTCAATTTTTGGGTGGAACTCCACTTTTAAATGGTGCATTTAGACCATTTCATTCTCTGACAAATGTAGTTCCAGCACTGGAATAAAACTATATTCATTTCCCTGCACATATTGTAGTTTAGAAAATGTGTATTAATATGAAATGTATTTGTCTGTGTGTTACTAAACTTGCACTTTCTAGAAATTATATTAATTTCTGCAACTTGCTATCACTTTAATATTTAAACGTTCAATGAACTGAGGGAACCCCTCAACCCTGTTTGCCATAGAGGAGGCAACTGCCTATTGCCCCCTATGACAGTGCAAATTCTCTGCTGTTCCTTGTTCTAGGATTACAGGCATTATCATACACCCTGCTAAACAACTCGAGGACTTGAACTTTTATTAGAACCAGGATTAGGACAAATGGCTACCATGGCCTCAAATTGCCACATTGCACTTTCCAATGCATAACTTTGATTTAAAGGTTCAATGATGATCATGGTGAATTGCTCCCAGTACAAATACATAGTTGGTCAGATTGAAAAATAACCCACTGTAAAAAGTTGAGGACTTTTTTTTTTTTTTTATAACTGTGTATTCCTAGAGTGAATAAAGAGTTCACCTTTCCCAAAAAACTGCCTATGCAGGTAAGGGGCACCTGTAGATAAAAACAAACCGTGCAGCTCTGACCAAAATGACCTGGCTTTAAGTGTAGGTCTTATGTACTTTTCTGAAGCCTGGCCAAAAAAACTCCCAGAGATGGTACCCCTCTGTCCTATCTTGTTGCTAAGACAAATGGTAAAAAGACGCTCTCAGTGGTTACTGCTTACCCCTGCTATCCCAGGAGCAAGCTCTTTCTCCAATTCAAACCAATTTGCTTGAGCTCTCTTCCCCACCACAATAGGTCTGAGCTCAGTGATGCTGCGACAAAGACAGCACTCCTGTGATGGTGAGTGCAAACAACAGAGCTGGTAGTGTCTTAGTATCCTTAACCTTGGCACTCTTATCCTTTAAAAAAGAAAAAAAGAGCTGCGCAAACCTGTATACAGTAAATATACAATCTAACAATAATCTGGAAATATTGTGCAATAACTTAATATAGAAAGGGGTGTGAACATCAATTAGGATCGGAGTGGTTGCCAACATCCCTGGAGTTAAATCAAAAGAAGGAACCCCCCACGAAATGGAACTTTAAGGGCAACAAAGTAAGATTTTTACAAAATATTTATTATGTGAAAAGACAAAAAAATATAATTTATAAAACGTTAAAACCATAGTAGTTAGTGCAGGGTAATTCCAGTAGAAGTCCGGTTGAAGCCCGACGCGTTTCAGGACAATACATATCCCTTCATCAGGGGATGTTGTACTGGACGGAATCGCACTATATAATGCAAAAAACAGGATTTTAACACAACACATATTTACATATTTACATATTTACATATTTACTTTAGAAACCGCAGTTCGGCCTAGAGATGCATGACATGTGAAACATAAGAACACATACCCAACAGAGCAGCTCAAGAAGGACCGGCAGGGGGACCCCCGCGGCAGCGGCAAGGAGGTGTCTCTGGCGCAACAAAGCACCAGAGTGTGATGGACACCCACACCCCCAACAAATCCCAAAAGCGTCAGCGGCAAGAGGACAAAGGAACCAACAGCCAAAATCCTGTGGATTCGATTATATTGTTGGCATGTTGGTTTCATGGTCGGAAACACTACAATGTCAGCAAACACCCCATGATTATAAGCACATAAAACCCATAATGTCCATTCAAGATGCAAGGAGAAATTGATAACTACTGTACCTAGTAGTGGCCGCATATAAGGTCTGTACAATCGTACCAAAAGTTCCTCAAGTTCCCTTTTTGTCCAGGATTTCCTCTTATTACAGCACAGTGCAGAAAAATAATGAATCTGCAATCTGTGAAAACAGAGTAAAAAAAATGTCATGAGGAGATGACAAAACAGGTATGTGTTGGCCACAGAAGCCAAGTTGTCTGCCATGCAAAGCAAAAATCATGGCGGCATCAGAGCTTACTACATAGCGTCCAACTTTTCAAGGTAGGCTGATTAGCTAAGTTGTAAGTGATAGGTGGGCAGGGAGGTGCTTGAATTGGTGAAGGTTGGATATTTCATCCAGCGCTGCATGTATTCCCATACAATAGAGAGAGATGCAGGATCCACAGTCTGTGAAAGTAAGTGTACTGATCACAGACCTGCAAATAGCCAAAAAATAATGAGTCCAAACAAGCAGCAAAAAAGGGACTCCTGGCCTATTAGCGTAGTATAAAGAAGCACATACCTGGATGGCATAGACTCAGCTGTAAGCGTCTGCCGCTCTTGTCAGCGAGTCTGCCATTGTCATAGCGCGGCTTTTAAAAGGGAAAGAGGGCGAGGGTTGGGGTCACATGACGTGATGACGCAATCGCAGCATGCGTCTCAGAGCGCTCCAGCGATAGAAGGGCAGAGAGGGAGGTACTTAGACGCCGTTGAAGGGTGTTCCCCAACCCAGAGGCCGCATACAGCCCATGTGATCGAGGTCCTTGACCTCGATAAAGCAAACATTGAGGAGGAAAGGTCCTGTATAGACCTGAGCGGCACTGTGATTGGCTGTAGAGCCGCAGGGGGCGCGCCAGGGGACGCCAGGAGGTGATGTAAACACACAGTGCCCGCAACCGTGTCAACCAAGCAGGTCCTGTAAATAAAATAATAATGGGGTATAAAATATAGCTGTGGTCCTATGTCCAAAGCCGCTAACGTCAAGGATCCCGAGCACAGGGCGCGAGGGCGCCCCCCGCACCCAAACAGACCCCCGGGTGGGGGAAGGTCGGGCGATGAGGGCGCCCACCGGCGCAATAACCAGGTCAGAGGGCTGATGGCCACCAAACAGGTAGCCTGGGTGTGCCAGGTGGGGGGTAAGGGCAGCACATCCAAACCAACAACCCCGCAACCACCACAGGGGACCCCCAAAGCACAGACCATCCAGAACTGCTCATGGATAAATTAAACACACACATGTGAAGGGAGGAAGGCCTCCTCATGGGAGGGGGTAGGGGGAAATAGAGAGGGGGGACATAAAAATCAGAGCTGTATATACAATTAAATTATACATAGGTGAGGTTTATTCCTTTTCCTTTTCACACCCCCCAGATGCAAAACCTTCCAAGAAGGGTCTAAAGCTGATCTGTTCATTTAACCCAGGTGGTGTGGTAGTTTAATATAGTGACAAAAAAAATACATAGTGCCAAAATTTTTTTATTTTTTTTTATAATGTATGGTATGATAAGATATAAACCGACACATTATTCGAGTTTGACCCCAAAGGAATAACAGTTAATCATATAAATGTCCATATAAGAGTCCATATAAATTCTGAACATAAACGAATTACAATGCAAATTGGAAGAAGGGTTAACTCCCTTTTGGGAGGTTGACGCGCTGATGTCATCGCTGAATGGGAGACTGCGTGCCGGCCGGCTCTTCCTATGTTTTTATGCCTGAATTTTACCTACTTGATGTAAGTTACCACCTTTTTTATTTGAATAAATGCTGTTTGGATGATATACACTATGTGGTTTCCCCTTCTCATTTTTATGACTGGTGAATACGGAGTTCCAATATCGCAAGAGTTCCTCTCCATCCTTGGATATCCATCTACTGCAAGGAAGCAAGTGATTCATAGTTTGGCATTCCAATAGCTTGCCTTTGGTAAGCACATTATTTTGGTGGTGGTGCACGTGTGCATTTTTATGGTGCAATTTAGGAGTTCACCCTTCTTCCAATTTGCATTGCAATTCGTTTATGTTCAGAATTTATATGGACTCTTATATGGACATTTATATGATTAACCGTTATTCCTTTGGGGTCAAACTCGATTAATGTGTCGGTTTATCATATCATACCATTAGGGTTGTCCCGATACCACTTTTTTAAGACCGAGTACAAGTACCGATACTTTTTTTCAAGTACTCGCCGATACCGATTACCGATACTTTTTTTCAATGTCATGTGACAGTTTGAAAGATGGGGACTGATAGGTGGCACTTATGGGCACGGATCGATGGCACTTATGGGCACTGATAGGTGGCACTTGTGGGCAGTGATAGGTGGCACTGATAGGTGGCACTTGGGGGCACTGATAGATGGCACTTGTGGGCAGTGATAGGTGGCACTTGTGGGCATTGATAGGTGGCACTGATTGCACAGAAAGGTGGCACTTGTGGGCACTGATAGGTGGCACTTGTGGGCACTGATAGGTGGCACTTGTGGGCACTGATAGGTGGCACTTGTGGGCACAGAAAGGTGGCACTTGTGGGCAGTGATAGGTGGCACTTGTGGGCACTGATAGGTGGCACTGATTGCACAGAAAGGTGGCACTTGTGGGCAGTGATAGGTGGCACTTGTGGGCAGTGATAGGTGGCACTGATTGCACTATTAGTGCAATCAGTGCCATCTATCAGTGCCCACAAGTGCCACCTATCAGTGCAATCAGTGGCATCTACCAGTGCCACCTGATAGGTGGCACTGGTAGATGGCACTGATTCCACTGATAGGTAGCACTTGTGGGTACTGATAGGTGGCTGGCACTGAAATGCTGCGGGGGGTGGGGGGGAAATGACACAGGATTTAAGAAAAAAAAAAAAAACTGCTGCAACGCCCATCTTGGTACACCCTGCACTCGGCTGCAGTAAGCAACAGCAGACATCTTGTTACACCCAGCCCATATAGCTCGGGCTGGGTGTAACAAGATGTCTGCTGCTGCTTACTGCAGCCGAGTGCAGGGTGTACCAAGATGGGCGTGGGGACGTTCAGCCGCTGACGGCGACCGAATGTGACAGCACCGGTCACCGTTCCTGATGCGGCTGCGCCCTGAACCCCTGCCAGCTTACCAGGTTCAACTGCAGGTGAGGGACTCGCTCTCCGCCCGCGGACTCCGTCCACCGACTGTGCCCGCCCTCTTCAGCCAGACTCCGCCCGCACTTTCCTCTTCCGCCCTCCCCAGCCACTGACTCCTCCCGCCCTCTCCGGCCAGACTCCGCCCGCACTCCCCCGCCCTCTCTCCTGCCCTCCCTAGCCACTGACTCCTCCCGCCCTCTCCGGCCACAAAAAAAAAAAAAGTATCGGGTGAAGCATCGGGAGCATTTGCGCGAGTACAAGTACTCGCGCAAATGCTTGGTATCGGTCCCGATACCGATACTAGTATCGGTATCGGGACAACCCTACATACCATACATTATATAAAAAAATATATATATATACTTTTTTTTGGCACTATATTAAGTTTTATAGTTATTGCACAATATTTCCAGATTTTTGTTAGATTGTATATTCACTGTATACAGGTTTGCGCAGCTTTTTTCCTTTTTTTCTGCATATTGGTGTTTGGTCTACATGTGTGAGTTTTCTGCATTTTTAGGGTTCATCAATCCATTCAATCATTTTTTATTACTCTTTATCCATTTAAGCGCGGTATATCCTCCTTCCCACTCTTATCCTTTACCAGGTACTTGGACACTTCTTTCCACCCTTTTGCCACAAAGACTTTGCTACAGGGCGGCCGACACCCGGGTTTCTATGTATCCTTCTCTAGACGTGCTTATCCTATTTCCGTGCCCTTCTCGGGGAGTAACCCTGCACCACCGCCGGATTAGATTTACGATTGCACAGGAGAGCCCAGAGAGGCGCAGATGGGTGGGGGGGACATCCCCTCCCGCTGCCTTTAAAAGTGATTCAGCGACTAATACGCTGCTAGGATGGCTTTTACATTGCAGGGAATCGCTGGCTGGAAAAATATCTGAATGATGCCTGTAGCTGCGGAGGTAAATAGTGTAAATAGTTTTTTTTTATCCATGGGAGCCAACGTTTTTTGAATTTTGGGAATTGGTCTCTGTCAGTGGCCATCATTTTGGCGTGTGACATTGTGGTGTTCATTCTGTGAATTGTTTCTGCCAACCCTAATGTTGGGGATTTCCATGCTATGTACGTCCACCATACATGCAAGTGTGTGTCCAAGTCTGAACAGCCCCTAAAGCAAAGAGCTGAATGTGTAGGTGCAAACGTGGCTACTCTTGTTGGTACCAGGTACCACCGTGTCAGGACCTTGTAATTTGTTTCCATCACGATGACATTGGGTGAGGATGATTTTATGTTGGACCAAATCTTAGTCCATTCAGTGTCATCTAGGGTGCGTCCCAGGTCCTCCTCCCATTTTCCAACATAGGTTGGTTTGTCATATTTGGGACCTACTAGAATTTGGTTATAGACGATTGATATCATTCCTCTGGTTGGTGGATCTTTTTTACAAATTTTCTCAAATACATAAGTGGGTCAAGGGTGTTGCAACTAGTGTGAGTGTGGAAAATACATTTTTGATTTGGAGGTATCTGAACTGTTCTGATTCTGGTCATTTGTGCTTCTCTCCGAGTGTAGAGAATGGTACAAAATTTTCTGAAGTGACCAAGTCATGTAATGTCAGTATACCTGACGTTGTCCAAGCTTTAAAAGTGTTCGGGAATATCCAAGCCGGATAGAAGGCCGGATTTTTAAGGAAAGATAAGAGGGGGTTGTGAACCGACTGCAAATGTTTAATTTCAGATTTATCCCAAAGGGATAAGAAGTGTTTTGTTATCGGATTACTCAAATCGAGCCCATCTCTGGGCCTCATCCATAATAAATTGGAAATCAACAGAGGGTCACTATCTGAGGCCTCTATCGATACCCATAGGGGAACATTCCTGTGTTGCATGGTACTTTGGAAGACTAGCTAAGTGAGCAGCCTTGTAATAGGCATCATAATTGGGGTAGCCTAGACCACCATGTGTTTTAAGGAGATGTAATGTGCAGATCGGTATGCGCGATTAAGAGGTACCCCATATAAAGGTATTTGTTCTTGTTTTGGATCAACCTTAGATAATAGGAAGGGATTGGGATTGGCAGGGCTCTAAACAAATGATGTAGTTTGGGCACGATAGTCATTTTAGACGCATTGATCTTGCCTATCAAGGATAGTGGGAGATGGGACCATTGTTTTAGTAAGGTTGTGATCTGTTTCAATAGGGGGGATAATTGGCTGAGAATAATTCTGTTATGGAGGCTGTTGGGTGTATTCCTAAATATGGTAATAATTTATCTGCCCAAGAGAAGGGGAGTGCTGCTTTTGTTTGGATTAATTCTGCATCTGTAAGTGAAATATTAAGAGCTAAACATTTTTTTGGGGTTAATGACCAAGCCAGAAAAGGCTGCGAATTTATCTAGAATACAGTGCCTTGCGAAAGTATTCGGCCCCCTTGAACTTTTCATCCTTTTGCCACATTTCAGGCTTCAAACATAAAGATATAAAATTTAAATTTTTTGTGAAGAATCACCAACAAGTGGGACACAATTGTGAAGTGGAACGAAATCTATTGGATTTTTGAAACTTTTTTAACTAAGAAAAAAATGAAAAGTGGGGCGTGCAAAATTATTCGGCCCCCTTGCGTTAATACTTTGTAGAGCCACCTTTTGCTGCGATTACAGCTGCAAGTCGCTTGGGGTATGTCTCTATCAGTTTTGCACATCGAGAGACTGAAATTCTTGCCCATTCTTCCTTGCAAAACAGCTCAAGCTCAGTGAGGTTGGATGGAGAGCGTTTGTGAACAGCAGTTTTCAGCTCTTTCCACAGATTCTCGATTGGATTCAGGTCTGGACTTTGACTTGGCCATTCTAACACCTGGATACGTTTATTTGTGAACCATTCCTTTGTAGATTTTGCTGTATGTTTGGGATCATTGTCTTATTGGAAGATAAATCTCCGTCCCAGTCTCAGGTCTTTTGCAGACTCCAACAGGTTTTCATCCAGAATGGTCCTGTATTTGGCTGCATCCATCTTCCCCTCAATTTTAACCATCTTCCCTGTCCCTGCTGAAGAAAAGCAGGCCCAAACCATGATGCTGCCACCATGTTTGACAGTGGGGATGGTGTGTTGAGGGTGATGAGCTGTGTTGCTTTTACGCCAAACATATCGTTTTGCATTGTGGCCAAAAAGTTTGATTTTGGTTTCATCGGGCCAGAGCACCTTCTTCCACATGTTTGGTGTGTCTCCCAGGTGGCTTGTGGCAAACTTTAGACGAGACTTTTTATGGATATCTTTGAGAAATGGCTTTCTTCTTGCCACTCTTCCATAAAGGCCAGATTTGTGCAGTGTACGACTGATTGTTGTCCTGTGGACAGACTCTCCCACCTCAGCTGTAGTTCTCTGCAGTTCATCCAGAGTGATCATGGGCCTCTTGGCTGCATCTCTGATCAGTCTTCTCCTTGTCTGAGCTGAAAGTTTAGAGGGACAGCCAGGTCTTGGTAGATTTGCAGTGGTCTGATACTCCTTCCATTTCAAAATGATCGCTTGCACAGTGCTCCTTGGGATGTTTAAAGCTTGGGAAATCTTTTTGTATCCAAATCCGGCTTTAAACTTCTCCACAACAGTATTACGGACCTGCCTGGTGTGTTCCTTGGTCTTCATGATGCTCTCTGCGCTTTCAACAGAACCCTGAGACTATCGCAGAGCAGGTGCATTTATACAGAGACTTGATTACACACAGGTGGATTCTATTTATCACCATCAGTCATTTAGGACAACATTGGATCATTAAGAGATCCTCGCTGAACTTCTGGAGTGAGTTTGCTGCACTGAAAGTAAAGGGGCCGAATAATTTTGCACGCACCACTTTTCAGTTTTTGATTTGCTAAAACAGTTTAAAATATCCAATAGATTTCATTCCACTTCACAATTGTGTCCCACTTGTTGGTGATTCTTCACAAAAAATTTAAATTTTATATCTTTATGTTTGAAGCCTGAAATGTGGCAAAAGGATGAAAAGTTCAAGGGGGCCGAATACTTTCGCAAGGCACTGTAGGTAGGTTAGGTCCTGATACTTGTGGTGATGACATGAATAGCAAGATGTCATCCGCGAACATACAGATATTATGTGGATAACCTCCGATATCAATGCTGGTAATTGTGGGATTGGTTCTAATATATTGGGCTAAAGGTTCTAATATTATGGCAAATAAAAGGGGAGATAATGGGCATCCCTGACGTGTACCTCGCTTGATGTTGAAAGATTCTGATTTGTATCCGGCATATTTTATGTATGCTTTTGGATTATTAGAGTGCCTCTATCCAATTTATAAAATGAGGACCTAACCCCCATTTTTGTAAAGAATAATACATATAAGGCCAGGATACCGTATCAAAAGCTCTCTTTATGTCGAGGGATAAAAAGCATGAGGGAATACGTCTTTCTGGCTATATGCGCAAGAAGCATTGCTCTGCTGACATTGTCACCCGCTTGTCTGTTTGGCATAAAGCCAACCTGATCTTTGTGTATAAGTTTTATTAATGATACTGTTAAGGCGTTTAGCCATAATTTTTGCCAGCAGCTTGATATCCAGATTCAAGAGAAATGGGACGGTAGTTTGTACATGAGGTGTCATCGGTGTGTGGTTTTGGAGTCATACAAACAATTGGTAATAAAGATTCTTGTGTAAATGAATGTCCATTTAGTAATGTATTAAATGCCTCAGCTAACATGGGGATAGGGTCTCTGAAAATGTTCTATAATATAATGCTGAATATCCATCTGGACCAGGTCGCTTATTTATTTTTAAATCTCTGATGGAAGAAGCTACTTCTTCAATTGTTATAGGTTCCTCCATCATATTTTGTGGGTTTGCAATAATTTTGGTAGGGGTTATCTGGGAAAAGAACGATTCTGCTTCTGAGGGGTTAAATTCATTGGTTGTGTCATATAAAGAGAAGCAATGTGTGAATGAAATTTGTGGACTATTTTGATGGGGTTGCAAGTGTGTGTGTGTGTGTGTGTGTGTGTGTGTGTGTGTGTGTGTGTATATCTATCAACCTATCTATCCTATCTCTTTTGCTAGTTTTAAACGAATTGGCTTGAACTTTTTGTTGAGTTTAGAGCCCGTGCCATAGCTGTACCTGGTTTGTTGTTTCTGGTATAGAAAATTGTATTTAGAGCGTTTGTAAAATGTATTTATGGATTTGGTGAGAAATGGGTCGTATGATGGGGGCGTGGCCAACGACCGGGATGTGAGGAAGTGCTTAGCCAGAGCTCCGTCCATGCCGCTTACATCCTGACTGAATCCTGCTGATCCGTTCGCCATCCGAGGATCCAGTTTGTCCCCACAGCATCCAGGGAACCTTGTGCCCACTGGGAGATGGTCAAATACGGCCCACCGATGGAGGAAGCCTCAGGACCCAGCCCACAGCCCCCGTCATGCAAACAGAGGCAAGATGGCACCAGTCACCATGCTGCAGACACATGCAGCCAGCCATCCTCATGCTCCTCAGCGCTGACAAAGAAGCCTGCAGGGAAGGGTGAGTCACACTGTTCCCCCCCGTTCTAAGCCCGGAAGATCCTTTCCTGTTCTCTCCAGCTGAGGACATTGCCCCTGATACTCCCAGCAGGGACACTGCTGATGCAGGCCATGCGGAGCAATCCCTGTCCCAGATCATGGAGGCCATCTAGCACAGCCATGCTTCCCTGACCACCCAAATGGACTCCATTAAAACAGACTTATCCTTCCTAAAACAGGATGTCCATAACCTCCGCCACAGGGTGTCTAATGCTGAGCAGCGCATTAGCACGCTGGAGGATGAGACCCGTCCATTACAGGGTTTTTGTTAGGGAGCTACGCCAGGCCCAAAATTACACAGCAGATAAGCTCACTGAAATGGAGGACCGTTTACGGGGGAGCAATTTATGTTTCCTGGGGTTCCCAGAGGGGGCTGAGGCTAGAACCCCGGAGGTTTTTATGGAAAGATGGCTAATCACCACATTCGGCGCTTCAACCTTTTCACCGTTATTCGCCATTGAACGAGCACACAGGGTTCCCATGCGCCCCCTCCCACCTGGGGCCCAGCCACGTGCCATGATCATCAAACTCCTGCACTTCAGGGACAGGGAGGCAATTCTTGGTGCTGCCAGAGAAAAGGGAAGGGTGTCCTTTAATGGGAGTGGAATTACTATTTTCCCTGACTTCTCTGTAGCTACACAAAAGCAGAGGGCCACTTTCCTGGCTATTAAACGCAGGCTCCGTGAGCATCATCTCCTGTATGGCATGCTATATCCTGCTCGATTGAGGATTGTCTACCAGGGCAAGGCCTACTTCTTCACGGATCCTAAGGAGGCATCTCACTGGGTGGATACCCTGGGACATCCTGAACGCCGGAATCAGAATCAAAGATCCCCTCAGCACTGACTTTGCATCTAACCTGCACTTTTTGATAGCTACACCTTGTGCCTTATGTGGCCTATGTTACCCCTTTCCAGCAAAGGACAGCTGAGGGGGGGTAGGAGTGGGCCTGGAAATCCTTACGCCTGTGATCATCTCACTCCCCTCTTTACAGTTATATGAAAGTGGCAAACTACATTCTACTAACTCAGTTTCTTGTTTGATCTGGATGACTGCTGCATTTTTTCCTTCAGACTCGGGGTCAACTAGCATACTTGTCCTGTGCGGTCACGGACGGTAGCCCGCATCTAAGGGACTTTAACGCTCCTCAGGGTTGGTTAGTTTGGGGTCTGTGTCATGACCCCCCTGCTTTGCAGTTTTGGGAACAAAGCTCTCATATGTTTGCGTTTGGGAGCCGGGAGGGTTAGGGTGGGTGGGGATGTTTGGGGATTTTTGTTTGAAGTTTTTATTTTTATGTGTTTTGTTCTGCAGTGCTGGTATTCATTTGTGCATTTCCATTTACAGGCTGGTATAACTGATCCTTATGATATGCATCTGATCACTTTATTTCCTATGCTCATGCCTTATCTTTTTGACCTGTTTTGTACCTTGCGCGCTTCCCCTGGTTCGCGGGACTTCGGGCCTTGCTTGTGTCCGGCGGGCCATGGGAAGTGGGTATGGTTAATCATGTGCTTTACGCCTCCCTATGTCTAAGCTACGTTTAATGTCTTGGAATGTACGGGGGCTGAATTCCAAGGTGAAAAGATCTCTGATGTTTGACTACTTGGCACGCCACAATCCGCATGTAATCCTACTTCAGGAAACCCACCTCCAGGGCTCTAGAGTCATGGCCCTCAAACGGGCAAAAATTGCCTATGCCCTCCATTCTACATACTCCACATATGCCAGGGGGACCTCCATCCTAATGGCCAAATCAGCCCCGGTTAGTATTAAGCATGTTAAACTGGACCCGCAAGGGTGTTTTGTAGTTATTGTACTCGAACTTGTGGGAAGACCATATACCGTGACTAACCTGTTTTCCCCTCCCCCCTTCACTAAATTGTTCTTTGCAAGTATTATGACCTCCATTCTGGCGATAGCAGAGGGTCCTTTACTAATAGCGGGTGACTATAATACAGTACTGGATAATTCCATAGACTGGTTACATTGCTCTTCATTACCCCCCACTCCCCTGGGTTCCTTCTTAAATCAATTTGACTTGGTAAAGGCCTGGAGGTGGAAGCATGCGGACAGGAGGGAGTATTCGTGTCACTCTGAGTCGCACGGTACTCCTGTCTCGTATAGATTTGTGTCTGGTCTCGTCGGATCTACTTTCCATGGTATCAGAGGTTCAATACCTCCCTAGGGCGATATCCGACCATTCTCCTTTGATGGTGGACCTTGCCCTGGGCCCCTCCTCCTCCTGTCGGGTGTGGCGACTGAGCCCACTGTGGTTGGCGGATGAGATCGTGGTGAACCAATGTATGACGGAGATGAAATCATACTGGCTACTTAATAAGCAGAGTGCATCCGTTCCAGTGGTATGGGATGCCTTTAAGGCCACTACACGTGGCTCTTTTGCTGCGGCGGTTGGTCAGACACGCAAGGCCTCTATGTCCAAGTTGATGGATGCAGAGGGGGCTCTCAGAGAGGCAGAAGCCGCTTAAACCGCGACTCCCTCTCCTGAGACACATGCTGCCTGGAAGCATGGGTCCAGAGAATTGGACCTAGTGCTTTTGGAAAGCACCCAGAAGAAGCTGTTATACCAGAATCAGCGAATCTTTGAGTTTGGTGACGAGAATAGACATTTGTTGGCATATCTTTCTAAACCTGACTATCAGCCATGCAGCATACCCAGAATTAAGAGCGCAGAGGGCAAAGTGGTAGAACAGAACAATGAGATCATGGAAGCCTTAATTTCCTTTTACTCCTCCCTATATGCTACTAGAGCTCACTACACGATTGTGGAATTGGATCACTATCATGCGGACATTTCGTTGCCCAGACTTCAGACCCAGCAGGCATCAGATCTTGACGCTCCTCTGACAACTGAGGAAATTGGGGAGGCTATCCAGTCCTTTGCCAGAAACAAAACGCCAGGACTGGATGGGTTCTCCATCGAGTGGTATTTGCAATACAAAGATTTGCTTATACCCCATCTAAGCAGGGTATATGATTTTGCTATGAAAACGGGACAGCTACCACCCTCTATGTCGGAGGCATTGATTGTCCTCATTCCTAAACCACATAAGGATCACCTCCTATGCGAATCTTACAGACCAATATCACTCATCAACTCAGATGTTAAGATTTTGGCCATGGTGCTCACCCGGCGATTGAACAGTTATTACTACCATTTATTGGTGCGGATCAAACTGGGTTCATCCCTGGGCGATCGACCTCCATCAACCTGCGGAGATTGTTCACCAATCTTCAGGCCACTCATGCGGAGATGTGTTCCAGGGCTGTTCTGGCCTTGGACGCACACAAGGCATTTGATTCAGTCGAATGGCCTTATCTGCTGGAGATCCTGGCAAAGTTTGGTTTTGGCGGTACCTTCATCAGATGGGTCCAGCTGTTATATTCGAAACCCTCTGCTCGACTGAGGGTGAACGCTGCCATGTCTGATCCCTTTCCGATAAAGAGAGGCACCAGACAGGGGTGCCCTCTGTCGCCGTTGCTCTTTGCACTGGCGATGGAGCCCTTGGCAGCACTGATAAGATCTTGCGGGGAGGTTGCGGGACTGACTATTGGGGGTCTGGAGGAGAAGGTGTCTCTTTATGCTGACGACATGTTGATCTATTTGTCGGACCCCCAGTCGTCTCTCCCAGTCCTGCTGGAGATTATTGGCAAGTTTGGGCATTTCTCCGGGTTCCGGGTTAACTGGGACAAGTCCATCCTATTTCAGATTGACCAGGCAGACCCACCCAGGCTACCTTCCTCTTGCCCACTACAAATAGTCACCTCCTTCCGATATTTAGGAGTTATGGTACAGCTCCCTATTACCTCTTACGCTAAACTCAATATAGACCCCCTTATAGGGAGAATGAAGACCACATTCAAAACCTGGGCAAATCTCCCACTTACCTTATTGGGCAGGATTAGTATTTTTAAAATGATATTCCTGCCACGATTTCTGTATGTATTGGGTAATTCACCAATATATGTCACTAAGCTTAAATTTAAAGAAATAGACTCCATCCTTACTTCATTTTTTTGGAGGGGGAGTAGTCAGGATTGCCCTGACCACCCTCCAGTTACCGGTACTGGAGGGTGGATTGGCCTTACCCTGCTTCCACACCTATTATGTTGCCTCACAATTAGCTCATGCACATTGGTGTTTGTTTCCTGAAGCCAACAACGCAGCCACTGCCTTGGAGGCTGCTATCCTTACCTCCTATGAATCCCTGCAGAACCTGATTTATCGTATGTCCCTTAGAGGGCGGGAGGGTCCGAGTCTCCTGGCAATGACTATAAGGCTTATTAAGCTAACAAAACTACAGTCGTTCACTGACAGTAATACTTACTCGCCGAACACTCCACTCTGGGGAAACCCGACTCTACCACAGTTCTTCCGCAGATCTGACGAGGGATTCTGGTCGAAAAGGGGGGTAAAAACTATTTTGCATTTATTCTCAGACAACGTGTTTCGTTCTTTTGATGAATTTCGTAGAGATTACAATCTACCACGCACAGCTTACTTCCTCTACCTACAGATACGCCACACTGCAGCAACGCAGTTTGGTCTTCGCAACATATACATTCAACTCTCCCCACTGGAACGTATATTGACCGACTCCTCTCACACCAAGCTAGTTTCTACATATTATAGGTCCCTTCTGCATTCCACGACTCAAAGGCTGAGCAAGACTGCTGCCAGCTGGAGAGCTGATATTCCTGAGCTGACGGAGGAAATCTGGCAAGAGCTTTTGCCCCTCCAGGTTCCCTCTGTCATCGCTTCTCGTGATAAAGTAATACAAACTAAATTGTTATACAGATCCTACTTTACTCCATGCTTACTATTTAAACTGAATAGATTGCCCTCTGCATTGTGCTCTTGTTGCGGCATGGCTGATGGCACGTTCTTTCATTTAATGTGGGAGTGTGCTCCGATCAGGCAGTTCTGGTCGGAGGTCACGGCCTTCATTAGTTCATTGACACAATTACCTAATGTATGTAATCCTCTAAGGTGTTTACTGGGCTATATTGATGATGATAGTATATCTGAGAATACAAGAACATTTCTGAGAATAGTATTGTTTTATGCTAAGAAAGCAATAACCTTCCATTGGAAGTCTCCATCCTTGCCCACTATTGCCTTCTGGCTCACAAATATTAACCATGCTGTATCATTATACAAACTGACATATGAGGCTAGAGGGTGTCCGAAAAAATTCAGGAAGGTTTGGGGCTACTGGTTTGATTCTGAGAGCACTGTCTCTCCTGCTCCTTAAAAATGTGACTGAACATTGTCTTCCTGATATATGCCAATTGTTTACCAGCTTTCTAAAATAAATTTTTTGCACTGTACTGGATTGGGCGATGTTCGCTCCACGAGTGTCTGTTGTCTATTGTATGTCTTGTTTTGAAAAAAAAGTACCGTATTTATCGGCGTATAACACGCACTTTTTTCCCCTTAAAATCAGGGGAAAATCGTGGGTGCGTGTTATACGCCGATACCCACTGATCCCGGCGATCTCCGCTGACTGAGCGGAGCGCAGCGATCGCCGCCGAGATACATAGCCGAGTGTACTCGGCTATACTCGGCTTTTCTTGGCTCTGCTCACAGTCACGCCCAGTCCCGCCATTGGACCTGTGATATGTCCATCATAGGGCGGGACTCGGCGTGACTGTGAGCGAAGTCGAGAAAAGCCGAGTATAGCCGAGTACACTCGGCTATGTATCTCGGCTCCGCCCAGTCCCTGCGTTCTCGGCGGCGTTCGCTCCGCCCAGTCTCTGCGGCGATCTCGGCGGCGCCAATTTTGAAAACTGGGGCAAGGCTGCACTGGACACTGGGCAAAGGCTGCACTTAGCAAAGGCTGCACTGGACACTGGGCAAAGGCTGCACTGGGCAAAGGCTGCACTGGACACTGGACACAGGCTGCACTGGACACAGGCTGCACTGGACACAGGCTGCACTGGACACAGGCTGCACTGGACACAGGCTGCACTGGACACAGGCTGCACTGGACACTTGGTAAAGCTGCACTGGGCAAAGGCTGCACTGGACACTGGGCAAAGGCTGCACTGGACACTGCTGGCAAGGCTGCACTGACAAGGCTGCAACGGACACTGGTAAGGCTGCATTTAAATGTAAGTTTTTTTTTTTTTTTTTCCTTAAACTTCCCTCCTAAACTTGGGGTGCGTGTTATACGCCGATAAATACGGTAATAAAAATTTACCTTAAAAGAAATAGGTCGTATTCTTTTTAAATATTCTTTATTTATATTTCAAAAAGGGGGATACATCTAATACATTATTTATACATTTTCCATTGCATTTCTATTCATAATATATTTCTCATCCCAATCCATTACTTAAATCTTATTTATCTAAACATCAGTCTCGCCTCAAAACCTCAGTGTCAATGGATTCCCTGCCCTTATGTCCTTTATATATCTCTCCTTAAAGGGAGAAACACACCAAGTCCCTTGCTCTATTTAGTTATCTTTGATTTTCACGACCTTACTTATTCTTCCTTGCGTTTTTTATCTATTCCCACCCTGCCTTCCTCCCAAAGCAAACCTAATCGAGGGAGAAAAAAAAAAAAAAAAGGGGACAACAAAAAAAAAATTCCCTCCCCCACTAAGTAAACCGCAACCTCTTAAATACTTCTCTGACCGCGCGGACTCACTTCCCCATTAATCTTTTCCCTTCTTCTGTCTGCATAATATTATTCCATGATGACCAGATCTTAATATGTTGTTCTTTCCTGTCTTGGGCCGAAAACACCAACTCCTCTATGGCCCCCACTTTCCCGACCCTATTGAGCCAATCTGCAATTGTTGGAGGGCTGGAGCTTTTCCAGCCTCTCGCAATACATGCCTTGGCCTCATTGACCAGGTGGCATAATACTGAGTTTTTGTAAGTCTGTGTGGGTATTTGCGTTTCGTGCAATAGGAAGAAGCCTGGGTCGTCCGGCACAGGATAAGACTCAATTTTTTGGGCAATCCTCTGTACCTCTATCCAATATTGTCTAATTCGAGGGCATGTCCAATATATATGGAACAAAGTTCCCCGCTCCCCATTACATCGCCAACACTGATCTGAGGCATCAGGATAGAACCTACCCAGTTTTGAGGGCGTATAGTACCACCTCGTCAGTAATTTGTAATTTGATTCTTGCGTTTTAGTACTTACTGATGAGTGTAGCGCAATATATATTATCTTCTGATATTGAGCCAGTGTAAAAGTCCTACCAAGGTCCCTTTCCCACTTTCTAATTGCTGGCATTTCATAGTTCTCTGGAGGGGTCATTAGCATCATATATATCTTTGATATTATTCGGTTGATGGGTTCCTTCTCCTCACAGTATACTTCAAACCTAGTTAGCTCCCGTTTAAAGTTACTCATTGGACCTAGTGTCTCCAAATAATGTCGAAGTTGTATTGCTTGCAAATACTCTACTTCGAATTGGCCTCCTGATTTCGTCAATTCCACTATTGTGGGCCATATTTCTGATTGCATAAAGTGCGATACCTGCGTGTATCCCTTCTCTCGAAGTCTCCGAAATGCCCTTATCTCCATCCCCGGCTCGAAACTTGGGTTTCCCAGTATTGGGTAAAGTGGAGAGTATCTTGACGAATATTTAGGGTTTAGGCATATTTTGGCCCCTATAGACAGTGTTGGCCATATCAAAGGATGTTTTTTGAGTGCGTCTGGTAGTTTTGTATAGCACCAGGGTGCTCTACCCAGTGGTATCTGACCAATCTCTTGCTCCAATTTTATCCATAGTTTAAGTTCTTTATGTCTGCACCAGTCTATGACCCTTCCCAAATGAACTGCTTGGTGATATTTAGATACATCTGGGACTGCTAAGCCCCCATAGCATTTGGGGAGGGTCATTTGACTTCTGCTAATCCGTGGTCGCCTGTTGGCCCATATGAACTTAGTAAAAAGTATTTGCTGAAAGTAGGCCTTATCAATTCTAATTGGTACAGCTTGAAATAAGTACAAGAATTTGGGCAGGATATTCATTTTAATAGCGTTACATCGGCCAAACCATGAGTGGAATCCCTGTTGCCATTTATCCAGTAGGGATCTAACTACTTTATATAGTGGGGGGAAATTTACAGCGAAAACTTTCTCTAGTCTTTATGGTATATTTATCCCTAAGTATTTTAGTGAGGACCCTACCCATTAAAAATTTAAATTTGGTTGTATATATTGCTGAACTTCTATGGGAAGGGCTACCCCCATCGCTTCCGATTTTACGTAGTTAATTTTTAAATTTGCTAATGTCCCATATCCTTCTATTTCCTTCATCAAATTTGGCAGTGAAACATGGGGTCGTGATAGGGAGAACATCAAATCATCTGCATAAGCAGAGATTTTATATTCTTGATCACCTATTTGCAGTCCCTGAATATCTGGGTTTTGCCGAATCCTATTTAGTAGGGGTTCTAGAGAGCGAAAACAGCATCGGAGAGAGTGGGCACCCTTGACGCGTACCATTTGAGATTTTAAATGTCTCAGAGTAAACGCCGTTCACTTTTACTGAGGCTTGGGGTGTAGCATAGACCCCCGCTATCCAACGCCGTATATGTTCTCCCAGTCCCATTTGCCTCAATACTTCAAACATAAATCGCCAGCTGACCCTATCAAACGCTTTCTCAGCGTCGGTACTCAAAAAAATACTGGGCGTTTTTGAAATATTGGCATAATGTACCAGGTTGAGGACCTTTACGGTATTATTCCTGGCCTCGCGGGTTGGGATAAACCCAACCTGGTCTTGGTGTACCAACTGATTCAAAAACGGCTGGAGACGGGAGGCAAGTAGTTTAGTGAAAAGTTTTAAATCTGTATTTAACAGTGAGATTGGGCGATAGCTCCCGCACTCCGCCGGGTCCTTCCCTTCTTTTGGGATAACCGAAATATGTGCCATAAGGGCATCCGGCGGTAGTGCGGGAGCCCGGCCGATCTCACTGAATGCCTTTGTCATATGGACCCCTAATATTGGGAGAGAATATTTGTAGTATTGGATAGTGAAGCCATCCGGACCCGGCGCCTTCCCTCGTTTAACTGTCTTTATCACTGTCTCCAGTTCCCCCACTGAAATAGGTATCTCCAGTTTATTACGGTCTTCTAAGGCCAACCTAGGCAGGTTTGCTGAGAGGAGGTATTCTTCCATCGTGGCCTGAGGCACCTGGGTTGGGGTTAAATTATAGAGGGATGAATAGTATTCTCTGAATCTCTGCGCGATCTTTTTAGGTAGTGAAATCAGCTGCCCGTTTTTTCCCTTTTTATATGGGGTACATATACTGTCTTCCCTTTCTCTCTAAGTTTCCCCGCTAATATTTTACTACATTTTTCCCCAAGTTCATAGGTTACTTTTCTCCCTACTTGTATTGCCGCTTCTGCTTTATATCTAAGTAAATCTGTCAGTTGTCTCCTCAGGTGTGCCAGTTCTATCCCCACTAGCGGTATCTGTACTTTCTTATGTTGTACCTCTAATGCGTGGATTTCTTTTAGCAGGTTGACTATCTGTCTTTCTCGTGCTCTTTTTAATCGGGAACCATGTTTTATCAAAACCCCTCTCATTACTACCTTATGTGCTTCCCATATCATTCCCGGGTCACTCCCCGGGGTGTCGTTCGTCCGGAAGTATGCCTCCATTTCTTTTGCTACATCTTCCCGAACTTCGGGCATCTGCAGCAAACTCTCATTTAGACGCCAACGCCACTCCGGAGCCGTAGATGAGTCGGACAACGCAATGTGTAGCGTCACTGGTGCGTGGTCTGACCATGTTATATTCCCAATTTTTACTTCCTTCACCGCCGTCAGCAGATAATGTGGTTCCAGGAAGAGGTCTATACGAGAATACAGTTGGTGTGGGTTGGAGAAAAATGTATAATCTCTTTCCCCGATATGTAGTAATCTCCATACATCTACCATGTGCAATTCCCGCAACTTCTGCAAGATATTCCTCCTGGTCCCCCCTGGTATGGAGGATACCCCCGTTGATAGGTTCCAATGTTGTATTAAGGTCCTCCCCCTACTATCAGCTTTCCTTCTGCAAACCCTACCAGCTTATCCAAGGTTTTATTCAAAAAGGCGTCTTGATGTGTATTTGGTGCGTAAACGGTCGCCAATGTCACCTTTGTACTTCCGATCTGTCCTTTTAAGAAAATAAAATGGCCCTCTACATCTACTCGTTTATCCAACAGGGACCAAGGTATCCTATTGGAGATTAAAATTGACACCCCTTTTGACTTTGATGTCTGACTACATGCGTGGTATGTACATGGGTAGAACCTATTTTGTAGGTATGAGAGTCCGCCCATCTTAAAGTGTGTTTCCTGCACAAATACTACGTCTGAGCGGGTTCGTTTTAACTCGCTCAGGAGCATTCTCCTTTTTTGTGGGACAAAAAGTCCTTTAGCATTAATGGTGGTTATCTTTCTTTCCTCCATCCCTAAAGATTCAGAGGATGGAGTGTGGGGGAGAGGAGAGAGAAAGGGGGGGGAAAAAAAACCTTAAAACCAAGCCCTCCCTATTCAACTTCCCTCCCTTAAATATTCAACTAACTCCTCCCCCCTTACCCCCGCCCCCAAGGGAGGCACCCACTTCTGGACCTTTAACCTTACGGTTCAGGTGGGTGCACGCCTAATTGGGGTGTTGGTGTCTGGGGTGGAGAGAGGGGGGTGTACCTCTGCCGTACCAACCCCTTTCATCTACCTCTCTCCAGCTCCTCTCCCCATCCCTTCTCCCCTTTCCTCTCTTTTCTCCTCCCCTCACCTTCTCTTACTTTATAGAGCCTTTAATTCGAGGGGGCCTCCATCCTTTAATTTTACCCTAAATTATCCTAATTTGTTCCCCCTTATCATCCTAATAAATAAACAAATAATATTTATCCTTTATGTGGCTTTTGCATTTGTGTTTGTTTGTAATTGTTTACATATAGTACATATAATACCTTCTTACTTTGGAGATTTTAGTATAACTGAATTTAGGTAGCGTATACCAGGGCCATTTTCCCTCCTTTCTCACCTTTCTTCCCATTCCCTCTGTACTATTTCCCTTTGCTTCTTTAATCCTAATCCCTCTACCCCCCCTCCTCTTTCTTCCCTAGTGGTGGATCTTCTGGGTACTAACTTACTCCTATTTCCTGCTTGGGGCTCCCTCCTCTTTCTTTTTCGTACATCACGGGACACAGAGCGACATAGTCATTACTAATGGGTTATATAGATACCGTCAGGTGCTGGCACTGGCAACTTCCAAAACCGGAAGTACCCTCCCCTATATAAGCCCCTCCCATCCGGGAGCACCTCAGTTTTTTGCCAGTGTCTAAGGTGTTGGCCAAGAAGAAACATGTGTTTTTTCACTGAGCTTGCGTACAGGTTCTTTTGGGCCTCAGTAAGCTATTCCGGATCCGACCAAAAAAGCTTCATAGCTAAACGGTCGGTACCCGGGCCTTGCAGAGAAGAGCAAGGTTTTGCCTGTAATGCTTCTCTTAGGAGAGCTGGACCCTGGGATCCAGAGCTCTGGTCATACCCACGACCAAGATGTTTTCTGTGCAGGGTGCTATACAGGTCCAGGGGAGTGGAATCCTTGGGAACCCGGTCCCTGAAGGTTTGATTACAATGCCTGCCGTGATAGGTGAAGTTTGGGCTTTTGTGGACCAAACAAAGTCCTGCGGCGGGGAACAGGTAAGTGGGGGCCCCCAGGAACTTGGTTCTATTGGGGGACCCCCAAGCCTAATTTGTCTTTCTGTCTGTTACCTAATGGTATTCCCGCAAGCTTCTGTGCATGCCTGTAACTACTAAAAAAATGTAATAATTTTTAATGGTGGTCAAAAAAAAAAAAAAAAAAAATTTTTTATATATATATTTAATATATTAGACTGCGGTACCTGTGTTTGTCCACTAGAGGCCGCTGTGGAATGTTTTCTTGTCATGTGGACTAGTTTCTTCTCAGCAGAGCAAAGTCCAGGCAGTTGGTGAGTTCTCTTATAGGAAACTGCTTCCTCTGCCATGTTGCAGTGCTCGTCCATCCCCCGGCCTGCGGCAAAGAGGGGCCCTGGCTCCTGTCCCTTGTTTCCATTTTTGAAATTAGCGCCGAAGGCGCACGTGGCCGCGCGCGTGCACGCGCCTCTATATATAGAGGTGAGCCGGAAAAGGGGGCAGAGCCTGGGGGATGACGCTCTGTGCGCGCCGCAGCGCTTCTGCGCATGTGCGGGCGTCCCAGCAGGTTTAAAAACCACAATATTGTAGTAAGCTGGCTATGAAGTACAGAGACAGAGCTGGCAACATTTAAAGGCATACAGCAAGCGGTTGATACAGGCATCCCCTAGAAAGGCACATTAGTAGACACCAACTGTTTCTTATAGCAGCATTTATGCTAGACTATTAGTAACTGGTGTATTTCGGCTGGAATACCTCAGCTTTGTGGCTTAGGAATATGCCGTCTAAAAACTCCGGGACTAGAAATTCCAGGAGGAATAGGGGGTCTCCATCGGGCTCTGAGGATCTTGGGCATGCTTTGGCTGCACCAGTCTCCCCTGAAGAATCAGAGGTTAGTGACCGTAGGGCACCCCCAGGAGTACCTGGTACTGTGGCTGTCCTCAGTTCACCTGCTCCTGTGTATGTAACAGAGGAGGTTTTTTCCTCAGCTCTGGGAGGGCTGGAAGAGAGATTGTCAGCATTGATCGCTGCTTCCCTGTCACAGGAGAAAAGCGCTCGATCTCCGTCTCCTCCCTCAGAGTGCCTGTTAACAGAGCAACAGTCCCATACAGAGGTCGACCTACCTGAGGGGGATCAGGATGAGGTTGATTCGGTTGCAGAGGAATCAACAGTGGAAGAGCCGTTCTCAGCATCACATGCTGAAAGGTTATGGGTTCAGTCCCTGACTAATATGGTCCGATCAGCATTTAAAATGCCACTTGCGGAGCCATCCTCCACTTCTGTCTCCTCGTTGGGGTCGCTAAAAGCTCCCCAGACTGTTTGTTCCTTTCCGATCCATCCTTTACTGGAGGGGCTCATTTACCAGGATTGGGAGCATCCTGACAAAATATTTACTCCTCCCAAGAGATTTCCGGTGGTCTATCCTATGGAGGATAAGTTCATCAGAAAATGGAGGGTCCCTACAGTGGACGCAGCCATCTCTTGTGTGAATAAATCACTGACATGTCCGGTGGAAAATGTCCAAATGTTCAAGGACCCAATAGATAAAAAATTGGAGTCATTATTGAAATCTGCTTTTTCTACAGCCGGATTGGTGACACAACCAGCAGTGGCAGCTATTGGGGTCTGCCAAGCAGTGAAGGATCAGTTGAAACAGGTCTTAAGGGACTTGCCAGATCAGCAGGCTCTTGCCCTAGCTGATCTACCTAGAGCCTTATGCTTTGCGGTGGACGCTATAAAGGATTCAATCCATCAGGCCTCCCGCCTTACACTGTCTGTAGTACATATGCGCAGGCTTCTATGGCTCAAAAACTGGTCTGCTGAAGCTCCCTGTAAAAAATTGCTGGTCAGCTTCCCATTTCATGGGGAGCGCTTATTCGGGGAAGACCTGGACAAGTATATCCAGAGAATTTCCAGCGGTAAAAGTACACTTTTGCCGGTTAAAAATAGAGTTAGAGGTCCCTCTTTTAAGAGGCCTGCTTCTCCAGTCCCTAGGACATCGGCTGTGAAACAGTTCCGACGGCCTCCTCGGTCAAATCCGGGAGGTAGAAATCAGGGACAGTTGCAGGGTAACAAAAAGCCCTGGAGCAGGAGAGGTACAAAACCTCCCCCAAAGTCAAATGCATGAAGGGAAGACTTCAGTTGTTCACAGAGACCTGGCGGGACACGATCCGAGACAGATGGGTGCTCTCCGCAGTAAATCTGGGATACAAATTGGAGTTAAACTCCCCTTCTTCCCGCTTTATAAGGTCAAACGTGCCAAGGGATCCCCAGAAGAGAGGATCCCTCCTGTTGGCACTAGAACAATTATTGCTTCAAGCAGTAATTATAGAGGTTCCCCTGGAAGAGTGGGGGTTCGGGTTTTACTCAAACCTCTTTACAGTTCCGAAGCCAAACGGGGACATGAGGCCCATACTAAATCTAAAAGGGCTAAACAAATTCCTGCATATCAGGACTTTCCGGATGGAGTCGATCCGATCGGTAGCCACTGCCCTACAAGGGGAGGAATGGTTAGCCTCGATCGACATCAAGGATGCTTATTTGCACATTCCCATCTTTCCAGCCCACCAAAAATTTCTACGCTTTGCGGTAGAAGGCCGCCATTTTTAGTTCAGAGCCTTACCCTTCGGTCTGGCCACAGCACCAAGAGTGTTCACAAAAATTTTGGCCCCGTTATTGGCCAATCTAAGAACACGAGGTGTAACGATAATGGCATATCTAGACGACTTGTTGCTGATAGACCACTCAGTGGAAAAACTAGAAGTGGTTGTTCACGAGACAATCAAGTATCTGGAATATCACGGTTGGATTATCAACCGAGACAAGCCAGCCCTAAAACCAGTCAAAAGTCTGGAATACTTGGGGCTAAGGCTGGATTCAGACCAGAGAAAAATTTTCTTGCCTCAAGAAAAGGGGTCGTCTTTGAGAGATTTGATCCACTTAGTGGGCTCAAAAAGACAGCCATCCATACGCCTGTGCATGAGGCTGCTGGGAAAGATGGTGGCATCATTCGAAGCAGTACCCTACGGTCAATTCCATTCAAGGAAGTTGCAAAGGGCCATACTGTCAGCCTGGAACAAAAAAGTTCAGGCTCTGGACTTACCAATGTCCTTGTCCCCTTCCGTTCGCAGGAGCCTCCGCTGGTGGTTGGTTCCCCAGAATCTGGAAAGACTGAAATCCTTCAGTCCGATTTCCTGGAAGGTGGTCACTACAGATGCCAGCCTTGTAGGCTGGGGAGCAGTACTGGAGCAATGGTCTCTCCAGGGCAAGTGGTCAGAAGCAGAAAAGGCCCTGCCCATCAATCTCTTAGAGATACGAGCAGCCCGGTATGCCCTAGTAGCATGGACATCCAAACTCCAAGGGTCCCCTGTCAGAGTTCAGTCAGACAATGCCACAGCAGTGGCATATATCAATCGTCAGGGGGGCACCAGGAGTCGTGCAGCCCAAAGGGAAGTAAATTACATCCTGAGATGGGCAGAAAGATATGTCCCAGCCATATCTGCGGTATTCATTCCAGGAGTGGAGAATTGGAAGGCGGACTTTCTAAGTCGCCAACAATTATGCCCAGGGGAATGGTCCCTTCATCCCGAGGTTTTCCGGACAATATGTCAGCGGTGGGGAACACCGGATGTAGATCTGCTAGCATCCAGATTCAACACAAAAGTGGACAGGTTTGTCTCTTGGACAAGGGATCCCCTAGCTTGCGGCTCGGATGCCCTAGTGTTCCCTTGGGATCAGTTCAAGCTGATATATGCATTCCCACCGCCACAATTGTTACCTCGATTACTCCGCAGAATCAGGGTAGAAAAGAAACCAGTGATTCTGGTGGCTCCAGCGTGGCCCCGAAGAGCATGGTACGCGGAGATTGTAAAAATGTCTGTGGGGAGTCCTTGGACCCTCCCACATCGTCCGGACCTGCTTTCGCAGGGACCGATATACCACCCTTCCTTACCAGCCCTAGGTTTGACGGCCTGGCTATTGAAGCCCACATTCTAAAAAAGAGAGGGCTCTCTAATGCTGTGGTGTCTACCATGATCTATGCCAGGAAACCGGTATCCAGGCAGATCTACTATAGAATCTGGAAGGCGTACATCGCCTGGTGTGAGGCCAGAAAATGGCATCCACGTAAATACGTAATAGGTAGGATTCTGGACTTCCTACAATGGGCTGTAGATAGGAAGCTTGCCTTGAGTACTATCAAGGGTCAGATTTCGGCCTTGTCAATATTTTTTCAAAGGCCCTTGGCTTCGCATTCACTAGTCAAAGCCTTTATACAAGGAGTGATGCGTATTAGTCCTCCGGTTAATATTCCCATATGTCCATGGGATCTAAACTTGGTTCTGTCAGTTCTACAGAAACAACCATTTGAACCATTACAGCATATTTCCTTGGTGCTTCTCACCAGGAAATTGATTTTTCTAGTAGCCATTTGTTCGGCTAAAAGAGTGTCGGAATTAGCAGCTATGTCCTGTAAGGAGCCATATCTGGTTATCCATAAGGACAGAGTAGTGTTACGTCCTCATCCAGCCTTTCTTCCTAAGGTGGTATCGAGGTTTCATTTGAACCAAGATGTGGTTCTTCCTTCTTTTTTCCCCAAGCCTACTTCGGTAGAGGAAAAGTTATTGCATTCTTTGGATGTAGTAAGAGCAGTTAAAGCTTATCTAAAAGCCACTGCTCAGATTCGCAGAACGGATACTTTGTTTATTCTGCCGGAAGGCCCCAGAAGGGGTCAGGCAGCGTCAAAATCTACTTTAGCCAAGTGGATTCGACAGGTCATAATACAAGCCTATGGCTTGAGAAGTAGACCGCCTCCGTTCAAAGTTAGGGCGCACTCCACGAGAGCAGTTGGAACTTCATGGGCAGTGCATCACCAGGCCTCCCTGGCTCAAATCTGTAAGGCCGCAACATGGTCTTCAGTACACACGTTTACTAGGTTCTACCAGGTGGACGTTAGAAGTCAGGAGGATGTCGCCTTTGGGCGCAGTGTGTTGCAGGCCGCAAAAGATCCTCATGTCTGATAGCGCTCAGCTTATATATGGTGTATCCCCCCCCCTCATTTGGCATTGCTTTAGGACATCCCATTAGTAATGACTATGTCGCTCTGTGTCCCGTGATGTACGAAAAAGAAAATAGGATTTTTATAACAGCTTACCTGTAAAATCCTTTTCTTGGAGTACATCACGGGACACAGAGCTCCCGCCCCTCTTTGGGGACACTTATTGCTTTGCTACAAAACTGAGGTGCTCCCGGATGGGAGGGGCTTATATAGGGGAGGGTACTTCCGGTTTTGGAAGTTGCCAGTGCCAGCACCTGACGGTATCTATATAACCCATTAGTAATGACTATGTTGCTCTGTGTCCCGTGATGTACTCCAAGAAAAGGATTTTACAGGTAAGCTGTTATAAAAATCCTATTTTCTAACCACTGGCCTCCTCAGTTATATCCGGTTATATCCAAGTGTGTGTACCACCAATTTTATCCTATTGTATTCATGTGTAATGTGATGTGTAAGTGCCCCCCTCCTCCTACTCTCTAAAAATCTTTCTTCTCGTGAACCCCCCTAATTCCTGGCCCCCAACCCTTATTTATTCTCCCCCCTTCCACCCTTGTTATCTCAGTCTACCCTCTGTCTACCTCCCTATTTCCCTACTTCCCCCTTGTGTCTGTGTTTGGCTCCTAACTACTCCTTTCTTAACCAATACCTCAAAACCTATTCCCTATATTATATGTGTACGTGTCTTTTATATGTGTCTCTCTAAGTCTACAAAAGTAAGTGTGTGACCCTTGTGTGGTATCTATAACATTTGCACCCCCCACACTTGGCATTTTCTTCGCTTTCTTCTATTCAGGCCACTACCCTTACTGGAATATTCCATTCCATTGTAGGAACCCCTCTCCCTTTTACTCCTCTCTTCCCCACTCCTCTCTTCCTCTCCTTCTCCTCTCCTCCTTTTCCCCCTCTTCCCCCTTCTCCCTCCCCTTCTCTTCTCTCCAATACTCCATTGGTCTCTATTGATCTCTTCTCCTATCTTCTTATTTCTAAACCCCCCTACTTATTGTTATCTCCCTCCTATACCCCATCCTTTTCAAAATCAAATCAAATCCTTCTCCCCCCTTCATTTCATCATACATTATTTTTACATCATTTATACATTATTTATACATTATTTATACTTCGTACATTATATCTTCTAAGCTCCTTCTAGCTCCGACCGAGAGAAGAGGGAGAGAGAAAAAAAAAAACCCCCACTAAACCACCCAATGATTCCAGTGTTTATAAATCACTAAATTGGGGCGGGGGGATAAACCCCTCCCCCCCCCCAGGGGCTCCCCTCCGTCCCAGGGGGGGGGGCGATAAGTGTATGTAAACCTGCAGGGTGGTCACAACTGTCATAACTTACATCTTACATTTTGCAGTATCTTCCAATGTAACACATCCTGTTTCCCATCACCCTTTACAGTGTCCCCTATAACCCTAACTTCTAAAAAAAAAAAAAAAAACCCCACTCCATAAAAAAAAAGAAAATTGTTTTCTCTCTTCTCTCTATTTTTCCTCCCTTCTCCCTCCCTTTTTTTTCTCCTTCTTTCTTCTCTGTTCAGCAATAGTAGTAAATGAGAAGGGAGAGGCAGATGACAGGAGCGGAGGCATTCCCCCAAAGTTCCATACTCCCAAAGTCTCCCAAAGTCTCTTGAAGGGGGAAAAAAAAGAGGGGGGTATATATTTAGGCCCCGGCTGTGACTGTCTCCAGTGGGTTATATCCCCTCCTAGAACAACCCACCCCTTCCCTCTTAGGTTTTCCTCCAAAAAAAAAGGACCGGGGGGGTTTACCGGGGGGTTCACTGGGGCAACACCCAGAACAGGAAAAAAAAGGGGGGAGAGAAAAAAAAATTAACCAGTCAGGAGAAAAAAAACAAAAAATAAAATTTACCCAAAGTAGGGAGTCAAAAACAACAAAAAAAGGGGGGATGGGGCGTTTCCCCTTTTCCTCTCCCAGAGGGGGGGAGGGTACCAGGGCAAGTCTCCTTCGGAGGAATTCCTTTGATTCTAGCCCTGATGTTACTGAAAAAAAAAAGGGGGCAGAGAGAGGAAAACATTAGTCCTGTCCCCATTACTCCTGCACTCTTTATTTTGGGGGGGTGGGTTCTTTATTGCTTCCTTCTCCTCTTCCCCTTGAGGCCTTAGATCTCCTGTCCCCCATTGTCTCCATTTTTCTCCCAGTTCCTGGAATTTCCTGCAACCTGTTTGGAATCTCTATAGCTTCCATCTCCATAAAGGAAAAAAAATCTAGTAATTCCTCCGGGTGCCGCAAAGTAAATGTATGGGAGTTCTTTTTCACTATCAAAGCAATGGGGTATCCCCACCGATATGACCCCCCCAGTAGTTTAATTTTATCCAGGAGCGGGCGTAACATAGCCCTACGCTGCAGTGTAGCTCGTGAGAGGTCTGGCAGGATTTTTACCCTGAATCCTTCATGTTCTATTTCACCCTTTTCCCAGGCCATGCGACTTATTAGTTCCTTATGTGCGTATCGATGAAAACGGCCTATGACATCCCTTGGTCTATCTATATTTACCGAAGGGGGTCCCAGGGCTCTATGTAGTCTCTCAAATTCCATTATTTGAGGTGGTGCTGGGATAGCCAGCCGCTGACATATCGCTAGGATTGTTGCATATAATGTTTCTCTCCCTACTGTCTCGGGGACCCCTCTAAACAGTAGATTCAAGCGACGGCCGCGGTCCTCAATTTCCTCTAGCTGTAGCTGTATTGAGGTAGCATGTACAGAGTGTAAACCCTGTACCAGTTCCAGCTGCTGTACCCGTTTCTCTAGGGTAGTTACCCGGCCTTCCTCCCCCGACAGTCTCTCTGAGAGATGCTTCACCTCAGTATGCACCTGATTCCACTCCCTTCGGTGCATCTCTTCTAAACGTGTCATCATTGACTCTATATCATCACGGGTCGGGAGGGATTCTATATCCGCACGAGTTGGCAGGGCTTGCAGCAGAGCTCTAAGATCCAGGTCTCCCAGCTCTGCTATTCCCTGGGACTCCCGGGGGTTATACTCCTGCCCCCCTTGCTCAGTCTGCTTCGCCCCTTCCATTGTCCCCAGTACCTGCACCTGCAGTTGTGGGCTGTGAACTGCCGCCTCCTTCTGTGCTTCCTGTCCATGTGTCTCCTCGTTCCGTCGCTCTCCAGAACGCCTGCACTGTTCCTTCTCACCGCTTGTTCCCCCACGTGACTGCACTGCTTGAAGCCTGGTCAGTGCGGCTCGTGTGCGGGGAAAGAAGGATTCAATCTCCGGCTGCGACCCCGTTTTTTTCACTGCTCTCTCTCTCCTCTTCATCCCAGGTATGCTGGATTACTGGGCTGTTTTCCACATGGGGCTACTCTTGGAGATGTATGGCTGGTCACATCGCTGGGTGTCCGGAGGGAGAGTCAGAGGGCTACAACTGCAGCGTGTTCCTCCTCACTCTGCCATCACTCTGCCATTCCAAGACCACACCCCCAGGTCGTATTCTAATCTAGTTTTTTCCTAGGTGGGTTTTCGTTAGTCGATGGATTTTCTTGAAATGCTATGAACGCAGCATTGAATTCCATTTCTAACTTGCGGCCAAGTATTTTCGTTCCCATTTATGTGTAGCCATTTGTTTTTGTAGGGTACCATGCAACACAGGTTTGTGGGCCTCCCAAAGTGTTGAAGGGGATATGTCAGGGGTTCTATTGTGGAGCAAATATTCCTTTAAAGCTTGTTCAACTTTAGTGCAGTGGATTTGGTGCTTAAGCAATGTGTCGGGGAGATACCAGGTTGAATCCTGTGCTTTTGGTATGGTGGACACAATAGTTGTGCATATACTGCATTATGGTTGGACCATGGTATGGGAATTATATCGGATTCAAGAATTTCTGGGATCATTCCGATAGTTAAAAAGATATGATCGATACTGGTGAATAATTGGTGCGGGTGAGAGAAATAGGTGAATCTTTTAGTCGGGTTGCTTTCTCTCCATGAGTCTACTATATTATATTTCGAGAGGAGCTGTAGAAAGACAGTTTGTTTGGACTTGCGGGTGGAACATAAGGTGATTTATCCAGGAATGGGAGGAGGACCTGGTTCGAATCCCCGCACATAATTACTGTTCCGAATTTATGGTCATTGATCACTTGCATGAGGTGGGAGAGAAATGAGGTGGGTTGTTTATTGGGGGCATAATACGAGATTATCGTGACAGGGGTATCCACTATGTGACCTATCAATAATGTATATCTCCCTTCTGGATCTATGATGTCTTTTGCGAGTGTGAATGGAGTGGATTCTATGGAACGCTATTAGAGTTCCTCTTTGTTTAGTGTTGGCAGAAGCAGTGAAAAATTGTGGATATGAGGGGGACATGAATTTGGGGGTGGATTCTTTTGTGAAATGTCTCCTGTAAGCACACTGTGCGCCCTACGTGACTGGAACATGCTTAATGCCTAATCCTTTTCTGTGGAACATTAATGCCCAGAAAGTTCAGGGACAGGATGTCCAATGGTGCCATGGCAACTGATCAAAAATATAGAACTTACCAAGTACCTTGCATTTCTGACTGGGTGGATCAACCTGTGTGGACTTGAAAGATATGAGAGTAGAGAAGAATCCAGTGAAGCCTGGAGTAAAGAAAAAATGAACCTGTTGGAGCCCCAGCCATAGACGAATGACGGCCTCAAGGTGGCTCATAAAATCCGGGAGGCCGTCGGACATCCTCGGCTCCTCCGGCCACTGGGGGTGCGCGTCACTGACATGCCGATGCGCGTGCTTGGCGGCCGCGATGTCCGATGTCCGCCAGGCACCCGCGATCGGCCGGTACACAGACAAGGACGTGGATCTGTGTGTGTAAACACACAGATCCACGTCCTGTCAGGGAGAGGAGACCGATGCTGTGTCCCTTGTACATAGGGACACAGATCGTCACCTCCCCCAGTCACTCCACTCCCCCCACAGTAACCAGTGCATTTTTATAGCACTGATCGCTGTAAAAATGACAATGGTCCCAAAATGGTGTCAAAAGTGTCCGATGTGTCCGCCATAATGTCGCAGTCACAATAAAAATAGCTGATCGCCGCCATTACTAGTAAAAAAAAAAAATATATTAATAAAAATGCTATAAAACTATCCCCTATAACTTTTGCGCAAACCAAACGCTTATTGCGATTTTTTTATTTATTTTTGACCAAAAATATGTAGAAGAATACGTATCGATCTTAACTGAGAAAAATTTATAAAAAATTGGGATATTTATTATAGCAAAAAGTAATAAATATTGTGTTTTTTTTTTTTTTCAAAATCGTCGCTCTTTTATTGTTTATAGCGCAAAAAATAAAAACCGCAGAGGTGATCAAATACCACCAAAAGAAAGCTCTATTTGTGGGGAAAAAAAGGACGTCAATTTTGTTTGGGAGCCACGTCGCACGATCGCGCAATTGTCATTCAAAGCGTGACAGCGCTGAAAGCTGAAAATTGGCCTGGGCAGGAAGAGGGTTTAAGTGCCCAGTAAGCAAGTAGTTAATAACAGAGAAAATTAATAAATACATTGCTTGTACAAATATGTCAAATTTAAAAAATAGCCCGTGATAGAGGGTTTGAAACTCCATCAGGGGAAAAAATGCCCACGTCGGACACCCACGTATTATGGGTGGGTGTACGAGGGAGGCTAAGTAGGGCACACTGATCTTCTGCGTACAGGAGAAAAACACTATAAAATAGGGGTGCAACGGATCAAAAAACTCCCGAATCGGATCGATCCTCGGATCAGAGCCACGGATCGGATCATTTTCGGATCGGCAAAAAAAAAAAAATTACTAATATCCACGTCATCCCCCCCCCCACTGTAATATCCACAATCTTCCCCCAGTAATATCCACAATCTTCCCCCAGTAATATCCACAATCTTCCCCCAGTAATAGCCACAATCTTCCCCCAGTATGTAATATCCACAATCTTCCCCCAGTATGTAATATCCACAATCTTCCCCCAGTAATAGCCACAATCTTCCCCCAGTATGTAATATCCACAATCTTCCCCCAGTATGTAATATCCACAATCTTCCCCCAGTATGTAATATCCACAATCTTCCCCCTGTATGTAATATCCACAATCTTCCCCTGTATGTAATATCCACAATCTTCCCCTGTATGTAATATCCACAATCTTCCCCTGTATGTAATATCCACAATCTCCCCCAGTAATGGGCATCTCCCCCACTTGCCAGTCTCTCCCGCCGGCCAGTTCAAATCCACGAGCAGCGAGGGGTGATGACGTCACAAGGCGGCCGCCGCCCCCGGGTGTACCAAGATGGCCGCGGCTCCGGCGCTAGGCCGAAGCCGCAGCCTTTCCTAAGGCCGAGGCCGCGGATCGCGGTGTGTGCCGATCCGAACGGGGTGACCCGTTCGGATCACGGATCATCACCGATCCGTTGCACCACTACTATAAAAGCATCTAAATGATTCTTGCGTAAATGTATTAGTGTAGCCAATGGACATTATGCTAATTTAAATAGGTATGAGGACTAAACGCATACTGCGTCATCAGCATATTTTGGTACCATTGAAATCATGGTGAGAAAGGGGCCCCCTGAAGACGTGAACTAACGAAACGTACGTCGGCGGCGGTACCTGGTCACGTGTATGCTGACGCCATCCCGGCGCTCTGTTTGAATCACCTGTGGATACCGATGCGCGCTGCGACGGAAGAAGCAGCGGAACAGTGTCCTAACAGACGAGCTCACAGTCCTAGTGCCGGGTAGGCACTTCTAAAGTAAGAGGCCCTTTGGCACCTTATGTTTTATTATTTCTTAAATAAACTGTATTACGCTATGGGACTCTTTTTTGTTTCTATTTGCATATCCCATCTTTAAACCGGAGAGGAGGCTGTTGGTTTTTCCCTGTGTTTGACTGTCGGTGTGTATGCAAGCACAATCCTGCATAAGCCCTAGTGACCATCTTTTTAAATAGTGGTCATATAAATCTGGTAAGCGCATCCTGTTTTTGAGCACATCGGGTGACTTATGCTATTTGGTGGAGGAATATTTCACAGATAAGAAGACCGTAATAATGATTTTCTCTGCTAGCAATTTATGATTTATATCACACAACTGAGTTAAAGTATTGGAGCAATTTATGACTTTTCAATCAGCTGGAAATATTGGAGAAGTGGCTATCTCTGATTTCACATATATTGGGACTCACTTTTGAAAAAAAAATTCTGGACTTAATTCTGGTTATCAACACCTTCCTTACTGGGCACATATACCCCCTTCCTGCCCAGGCGAAATTTCAGCTTTCGGCACTGCGTCACTTTATCTGACAATTGTGCGGTCGTGCGACGTGGCTTCCAAACAAAATTGACGTCCTTCTTTCCCCACAAATAGAGCTTTCTTTTGGTGGTATTTGATCACCCCTGCGGTTTTTATTTTTTGCGCTATAAACCAAAAAAGAGCGACAATTTTGAAAAAAAAAACACTATTTTTTGATTTTTGCTATAATAAATATCACAATTTTTTTTTAAAAAAGCAATTTTTTTCTCCGTTTAGACCGATACGTATTCTTCTACATATTTTTGGTTAAAAAAAATCGCAATAAGCGTATAGTGATTGGTTTGCGCAAAAGTTATAGCGCCTACAAAATAGGGGATAGAATTCTGAATTATTTTTTTTATTTTTTTTTTACTAGTAATGGCGGCGATCAGCGATTTTTATCATGATTGCGATATTGCGGCGGACACATCGGACACTTTTGACACATTTTTGGGACCATTCACATTTATACAGCGATTAGTGCTATAAAAATGCACTGATTACTGTATAAATGTGACTGGCAGGGAAGGGGTTAACCACTAGGGGGCAAGGAAGGGGTTAAATGTATGAGTGATTGCTACTGTGGGGGGGGGGGGGACTGACTGGGGGAGGTGATCGATCTGTGTCCCTATGTACAAGGGACACAGCATCGGTCTCCTCTCCCTGACAGGACATGGATCTGTGTGTTTACACACACAGATCCATGTCCTTGTCTGTGTACAGGCCGATCGCGGGTGCCTGGCGGACATCGCGGCCGCCAGGCACGCGCATCGGCATCTCAGTGATGCGCCGGGCATGCGCGCGCGCCCCCCAGTGGCCGAAGGAGCGGAGGCCGTATAATGACGGCCTCCCGGCATTTAAGAACCACTTTGCGGCCGTCATAAGTCGTATGATGGGCGCAAAGTGGTTAATGAATTTTTTGGTAACACTATTATTTTTTATACTATAGATTTTCAGGTGTGGCAATTCACCTTTTAAAAATACACAATTTTTTTCTCAAACATCTAGTTTAACTAATTTTTTATTTTACTAGTGTTTTTTGTTTAGCGCACTCTATTATTACTTCAATAATTTTATACCACTTGATCATTCTGGAAGCGGTAGCTTTCATTTTGCGGAGGAGCAGCTGTTTATTATTTAATTAATTGTTTTTAGTTTGGCGCGGAATTTTTTATTATCACTGGACTATCTGAGTCGCCAGTCCCTGGACCAGGGGGGAGTGGTCCTTGCATCCGGAGGTGTTTCAACTCCTTTGTCGGCGGTGGGTCACACCGGACGTGGACCTGATGGCGTCTCGACTCAATCGCAAGGTGTCGTTTGTGGTCAGGTCCAGGGACCTCTGGGCGGATGCCTCAGACGCGTTGGTGACCCCGTGGGCTCAGTATCACTTGATGTATGCTTACCTTCTGCTGCAGTTGCTTCCTCGTCTGCTGCGTAGGGTAGCGGCCGAGGGCATTCCGGTGATCCTCATTGCCCTGGATTGGCCTCGGCGTAATTGGTACGCCGATCTGGTACGTCTCATCGCGGACGTCCCTTGGCGATTGCCCATGAGGAAGGACCTTCTGTCTCGAGGTCCTATCTTTCATCCTGCTTTAGTCTCTGGTTTTAACGGCATGGCTATTGAGAGCCAGATGCTGAAGGATTAAGGCCTTTCGGATTCGGTCATTTCGACCATGCTGAGGGCACGGAAGTCTTCTAGAAAGATCTATCACCGTACCTGGAAAGCTTACATCGCTATGTGTGAAGAGTTAGACTGGCGTCCTCGGACGTACTCTGTCCCCAGAATCCTGCGGTTCTTGCAGTGTGGTGTAGCCCAAAGGCTGGCTTTGAGCACAATTAAAGGTCAGATTTCAGCCTTGGCCGTTTTCCTTTAACGAGTTAGCACTTTTGTGCAGGGGGGTTCGCCATGCGATTCCCCCTGCCAAGCCTCCGCTCCCTCCTTGGGATCTGAATTTGGTGCTCTCGGTTCTCCAGGAACCTCCCTTTTGAAAATATCAGAGCTATTCCTCTCTTAACTTTGTTTCAGAAGGTGGCTTGCTTAGTGGCCATTACTTCTGTTAGACGGGTGTCTGAGTTGGCGGCCCTGTCATGCAAGTTGCCTTACCTGGTCCTCCATAAGGATAAGGCGGTGTTGCGTCCGCGACCGTCTTCCTTCCAAAGGTGGTTTCGGCTTTTCACCTTAATGAGGACATTGTCCTTCCGTCCTTGTGTCCTCACCCATCGCATCCCAGAGAGTTTGCGCTTCATAATTTGGATGTGGTGCGAGCCTTACGGGTGTACTTGTCGGCTACTGCTTCTATTAGGAAGTCTGACTCACTATTTGTGTCTGTCTCTGGTCCAAAACAGGGCCAAGCGGTGTCGTCTGCCACCATTTTCCAGGTGGATCAGACAGACTGTTATACAGGCCTATGCCATTAAGGGGCGGGCGCCTCCCTTTACAGTTACGGCACATTCCACCAGGGCAATTGGTGCTTCCTAGGCTTTCCGACATCAAGCGTCGGTTGCACAAGTGTGCAAGGCGGCGACCTGGTCGTCCGTTCATACCGTTACGAAATTCTATGAGGTTGATGTGGCTGCATCTTCGGATGCTTCCTTCGGCCGCAAAATGTTGCAGGCCGCTGTTTAAATGTTGCAACTCCTCCGTTTGGGGAGCTCTGCTTGTTTGGAGTGAAGTATTGGTTTTTCCTTTTACTATTGCTCCCACCCTTTTCTGATACTGCTTTGGGATGTCCCACACGTTTACAGTATTAGAGCTGTGTCAGTCCATGGACGATAAGAGAAAATAGGATTTTTGTACTCGCCGTAAAATCAGTTTCTCTGACGTCCATGGACTGACACAGCACCCACCCTCCTTTTAAGGTTTGAACTGCTTTGTTATGAACTGAGGCTGCTGGCTGCAGGTAGGAGGGTTATGTCCGGAGGGACCGCCCCCATGGGCGGGGCTGTTCAGCTCTGGTTTTGTTCAAGAATGCATGTGTCGAACATCTATCATTCTGCCTAGGTCTTTTCCTGCAAACAGGGACATATACCCACACGTTTACAGTATTAGAGCCATTTTTCTCTTGCAACAGACATTTAGTTCTTTAGACCTGTAGTAATGTAATTTTGTGATTATATCACGTGGAGAGCCATCCACTTTTTTGGCTGTGAGTGCACGGTGCACTCTGTCAAGTTCCAAGCGCTCAATGGGGATAGCGGGTTGTAACTCTTGAAACAGTGCAGTGACTGTAGATTGCAAATCTGTGATTGTTTCAGGGATTCCTCTTATTTGGATATTGGAACGTCTGTCCCTGTTCTCTTGGTCTTCCAATCTAGATTGAAGTGACAGGTTCTCTTTTAGGTTTTCCAATTCCATCATACAGTCTTGTGAATTTCAATTTCTTCTACTCTGAGTTCCAGTGCCGCTGTGCGGTTTCCCAGCTCTGATTTCTTTTGTGAGGCTTTTAGTTATTTGTTATGCTGCATAAAGCACTGAAACAGACATCCGATGTTCAAATTGCTGCAATATGGCTGGTGGTACTGATGAGGCTTGTGAGGAGAATTGTGAGGGATTTTGTTCTGTTTCTGACTCACCTGGGGAGTCTGGCTGAACAAGCTTCTGTCTGTGTGTGCGCACTGAGGCAGTGTATGAGGTGGTGACAGGCACCATTCTAGCTGCAGTGCGTGCCTGAGTGTCCTTTTTGTGAGGTGATTCTTCATTTTGCCACGGCTGCCTCCCTGAACCATCTTTCCGGTCCAAATTTTCCCAGTTGGTTCCCGGGTACTTTATCTTTCCGTCTAGTACCTTTTTTGTAGCGTTGTCGCCGCTGGAAATAATGGCTTCTCTCCTCAGCGGAGCAGAGCTCTAGCTGTGCATGTCTGCTCTGCTATACTCCACGCATGCGCCCCCCCCCCCCCCCCCGCAGGTCGTTTTTTTTTTTTTTTTTGGCTCACCTGTCCTCCATCAAACTAATGCAGTGCAGATTGCAGACAAAAGAGAGACGCTGCACAAACTCAGGCAAACATTCACTCTGCCAAAGGTCTGTGCAACAACAAAGTTGGACCCCTTTCACACTGGGGGCCACCCGTGCGTTATCGCTAAATCGGCACTTGTTTTAGTGGCGCTTTAGCGCTTTTTAACCACTTAAGCCCCGGATCATTTGGCTGGCCAAAGACCAGAGCACTTTTTGCGATTCGGCACTGCGCCGCTTTAACTGACAATTGCGCGGTCGTGCGACGTGGCTCCCAAACAAAATTGACGTCTTTTTTTTTCCCAACAAATAGAGATTTTTTTACTAGTAATGGCGGCGATCAGCGATTTTTATCGTGACTGCGACATTATGGCGGACACATCGGACACTTTTGATGCCATTTTGGGACCATTTTCATTGATACAGCGATCAGTGCTATAAAAATGCCCTGATTACTGTAAAAATGACACTGGCAGTGAAGGGGTTAACCAGTAGGGGGCACTGAAGGGGTTAAGTGTGTCCTAGGGATGTGTTCTAACTGTGGGGAGGATGGGCTACGTGTGACATGACACTGATCACTGCTCCAGGTTACAGGGAGCTGTGGATCGGTGTCCTGTCACTAGGAAGAATGGGGAAATGCTTGTCACATTAGCATTTCTCCGTTCTTCCTCTCCGTGAGACGATCACGGGTATCCCTGCGGACATCAAGTCCGCAGCACTCACGGAGTTCGCGACGGCGTGCGCTCACAATGCCGCATTTTAAAGGGGATGTACAGGTACGTCCATCTGCCCAGCCGTGCTATTTTGTTGACTAGGGGTGCAACGGATCGGTGGTGATCCATGATCCGAACGGGCCACCCTGTTCGGATCGGATCACCACGTTATCCGCGGAGCGCTCCGGAGCCTCGGCCGTAGGAAAGGCCGCGGCTTCGGCCTAGCTCCGGAGCGGTGGCCATCTTGGTACACCCGGCAGCGGCCGCTCTAATGACGTTTCGCCGCCATCTTGCTCCACCCCACACAGTAATGAGCGAAGAGGGGGCAAGCGGACATCTTGTTACACCCAAAGCTTCCACACAAAACGGAGCTTATCAGCTTTGGAAATCCATCGACTCTACATTTTAAAAGCAGCAGCAAACCTTACATGATTGCTAATGTGACGGAACACCTCTGATTTTCACATTTAACATTTAGTTAAATGTGAAAATCAGAGGTGTTCTGTCACATTAGCAACCATGTAAGGTCAGCAGGTTTGCTGCTGCTTTGAAAATTTAACATGTAAAGAGTCCATTGGATTTACAAATACTGTATTTAAGCTTATAAGCTCCATTTTGTGTTGAAAATAACTGTGAAATTGAAAATTTAACATTATTATTTTTTATTTTATTTTTTGCTGATCCGAAAATGATCCGATCCGTGACCCCTGGTCCGAGGATCGATCCGATCCGTGACTTTTTTGATTCGTTGCACCCCTATTGTCGACGTACAGTGGGTCTACAATTTTGTTTCTGGTGTCCTTCGACAGCTCGTTGGTCTTCACCAGAGTTGAGTTTGGAGTGTGACTTTGTTTGAGGTTGTGGACAGGTGTCTTTTTATACTGATAACAGGTGCCATTAATACAGGTAATGAGTGGAGGACAGAGGAGCCGCTTAAAGAAGATGCAGGTCTGTGAGAGACCGAAATCTTGCTTGTTTGATATTGACCAAATACTTATTTTCCACCATAATTTGCAAATAAATTCTTTCCAAATCAGACTGTGATTGTCTGGATTTGTTTCCACATTTTGTCTCTCATAGTTGAGGTATACCGATGACAATTACAGGCCTCTCATCTTTTTAAGTGGGAGAATTTGCAGAATTGGTGGCTGACTAAATGGTCCTTAAGAGGTTAAGCAGAGCTTTTCGGCTGCTAGGGGCGCTTTTAACCCCCGCTAGAAGAAGGGGTTAAATATGCCCGCTGCTACTTGCAGGACTTTTCTAACGTCCCGAAAGCGCATTCCCCAGTGTGAAAGCAATCAGGCTTTTACATTCTGGCGGCATGGGAGGCAGTTTTCAGGCACAATTTCTAGCGCTAAAATGCCTGAAAATTGCCTCAGTGTGCTTGACTTTCTCCAGAGCAAGACCTGATTTTAACACGGGTCACTGCATCCTATTCTAGGCCTACCTGACCTTCTTTACTTGAGTCAGATCCCAATATGCCTGGCCTAGAAGAGGGAATGAAGAGGACCTGGAGGAAGAGTTGGAGGAGGCTAAGAAAGATTACTCAATCCCAGACTCCTATACACTGAGGTTGCAGTGTCATTCAATATGCTTGCCATTGTGTATATGCTCATTCAGCTGGGCACAAAAGCCTTAACATTGTCGCACTTGAATCTCCCTGCCTTGCCATGCCCCCTAGACCCAGAGAACTGTAAGAAGGATGTATATATACTGTACTTGCCTATTTTCAGGTCATGCCGGTCCGGTCACATGATCTGGCTCCCTTGTGTCAGCTCTGTTACTTTAGAGGAGTGGAGGGTGAACCGACAATCGAGGGGCCATTGAGACTCATGGGTGACATCACTGCTGTAGTCTTTACTAGCCAATTTTTGATCACTCTCCTTTCCCTGCAGCCACTGAAGGGGGAATCGCATGACTGGACCGAAGCTGCCTGAAAATGGCTAAGTATATACTTCTTTCTTACCCAGGTTAATTGGGATAGGTGTTGGGAGGGGGGAGCAAAGGGTTTTAAGGCTAGTTAGGGGAAAGCTGAAATTCCACTTTAACCACTTGCCTACAGGGCACTTTCACCCCCTTCCTGCCCAAGCCATCTTTCAGCGCTGTCACACTTTGAATGACAATTGCGTGGCCGTGCGACGCTGTACCCAAACAAAATTTGCGTCCTTTTTTTTCCCACAAATGGAGCTTTCTTTTGGTGTTATTTGATCACCTCTGCGTTTTATTTTTATTTTTTTGTGCTATAAACAAAAATAGAGCGACAATTTTGGAAAAACACAATTTACTCTTTCGTCCTTAGACCGACACAGCTTCTCTATTGACAAAGTGGGTATTATCCGTTAATTAGGAGTGACTAGGCAGAAAAACTTGTAAAAAGTGTTGCATCACACCTTCTACAGTACCGCCCAGGGGGCGGACCCTCTGGGTATAACCTCTCAGTCTGCATCTCGCAGATCAGTTTTTTTCTGTCTAGCAAGGAGTAGGACATGGCTCCCTTTGGGCCCATTGGTCCGGGGGGGAAAAAAAAAATATATATATATATATATATATATATATATTTTTTTTTTTTTTTTTTCATTTTGTTGTTTCCTGCGATCTTCGATCAACTGCCGACTGGGTGACAGGCTGGATCCTCGATCCTTGTAGTCTCCCCAGTTTCGGCCATCGAGCGTGTGCCGACCCTAGCTACGCGCTGGGTTTTCCACGACATGCCGTCGCTCCACGGGTGGCCAGTGAGCCTACGCTCCAGGGCCTGCATCGGACCGCTCAGCTTCGGCTGACCTTACGGCCGAGTCGCAGCAGCCTGGCCGGTGAGCTTACGCTCCAAGGCTTGCATCGGACCGCTCAGCTTCGGCTGACCTTACGGCCGAGTCGCAGCAGCCTGTCCGGTGAGCGTCATGCTCCAGGGCATACATATGATCGTCCCTTTTGGGTCCAATCACAGCATGCCTGGCCAACAGTCACCTTCCGTGTGCGGACGATGATCTGTTTGGAATGTCTTCCAGCATAATACATGCAGGATAGGTAAGTAAAACTCCCCTGCCTCGGCTGGGTGATTTAGCTGGACATTCCTGGAGAGATCAAGTAAGTGGTTGTGGCCCCTTTCTTCCCTCTCTCCCTGCCTTTCCCTCCTCCCTGGGCTTCTAGCTAAAGGTTGCTGGGTGCTGGGGGTCACCTAAGGCGTCCCACTGGAGTGGGGCTGGCTGTAACTAACATTTAAAAGAAATGTCATTTCTGTGTGTGTGTGTGTGTGTGTGTGTGTGTGTGTGTGTGTGTCCTTCCTCCTCCATGTTGTCGGCGGCCATTTTGAGGTGGTCCATGCCAAGTTTGGCCTCTTGTGACTGCCCGGCAGCCATCTTCCTGTGGTTCGGCCACACCCACTGGCCCCTATCAGGTGATCGGCGGCCATGTTTGTCCACCCTGTATGTATAGATTGCCATTCGGCGGCCATCTTTTTGTGGGCTACGGCTGCTTGACCTCTATCTTCGGCTCCGCGGCCATTTTCTTGGAGCCCACATTATCTTCCATACAGATGTTTTTGGCAGCCATTTTGCGAGAGTCTCCGGCCTCTAGGGTGCATTACACTGGCGCGAAAATTCACACAGGAAGTGCTGATAAAAGAAGCAGACTGACACAGCAGCAGTGGGACAGCATCACAGACGCAGCACACGGCAGCATAGCAGTACCTATCCAGGGTGGTGAGTCCTCTGGGTGACCCAGCCTCTCTGCAGCACAGGAGGGTGGCCTATTGATATCTTGCCTGGAGCCCTGTGGGTGTCAGCGTGTGGTCAGCATGGCATCTGAGCCAGATGTCTTCTCCCCTGAAACACCAGATTTAGCAGCTGGTGTCCCTGAGGTGTCTATGGACGCTATGTCGGCAATCCTAGAGGCGTTTGCTGCCAGGGTGGAAGCAGCACACGGGAATACAGGGGGTAATAAACGCCCCCGTCCCCTGCAATCTTCTGGGGATATTTCTGATGCAGAATCAGGTCCAGCTACGGCTCATGGCCCAGATTCTGATGCATCAGAGACTGCAGACCGTGACCGATCGGACAGTGAGGAGGACTCCAAGTCCAGGTCAGTACGCGAGACGGCTTTGGTATCTGACCTTATTACTGCAGTGCGGGATACGCTAAAGTTGGAAAATACTGCAGAAGTAGCAGATACTCCAGTCCCCTTTGGGTTTCGTAAACCTGCCCGCACTGCTAAGGTGTTCCCTTGTGTGTCTTATTTTGACAAACTCTTCTACAAGGAATGGGAGAACCCACTGAGGGTCTTTACAGCCCCAAAGAGGTTTGCAGTACGGTACCCCTTTGAGGAGAGTTTTCTGAAGATCTGGACCTCTCCCCCTATAGTGGACCCTTCGGTGTCCAGACTTAATAGAGCCACCACTATTCCAGTAGAAGGGGCTCCGGTTTTCAAGGACCCTGTGGATAAGAAGGCTGAAGCGCTCGCTACCTATACTCAGTGGTAGGCTCGGCAGTACGCCCGGCATTGGCGGGGGCCCTAGTGTCTCAGACACTTACTGAATGGGCAAAATTGCTACTCCAGGGGTTAAAGGAGCGAGATGCTCCTCCTAATGAGATAACTTTGGCCGACCAGTTGGTCCAGGGCCTTAAGTTTGTCTGCGAGTCAGACATGGATACTATTCCCCTGCTGTCAAGAGCTTCGGTTTATGCAGTAGCAATACGCTGCCTGATCTGGCTAAAGGGCTGGTGTCAGGGTTGTACGCACCTGATCAGCGAGTCTGTTAGAGCAGAGAGAGGTCCCCCGTACGGATCCGACTCGCGGGCCCCTGGTAGTGCAGACAGGAGGCACGGGAGTGCGGAAGGGTAAGAGAGCCTGAGAGTGGTTCCTGGAAGGCGGCTCCGGATCCTGGGTTCAGGAGAGTAGCTGAGCCAGGCAGGCTGCAGGCTGGCAGGTAGGCAGGCAGGTGTATAGAGCAGCGCAGCTGGGCAGGTGCAGAGGGAGTGGTCAGACAAGCAGGGTTCGGCAACGTTCAGGCAGTATGGTACAGCGGGGTAGGCAGGTTCAGGGTCAAAGACAGGCTGAGGTCGGGTGCAGGCGGATAGCGGGGAAAGTCCAGTAGCGAGCCGGGTGGTCAGAAGATCAGGTTTCGGGCAATCAACAGGAGCAGGATACACAGGGGACTGTAGATAAGACAGCACCGGTCTGAAGTGTTCCAGGAGTTTAAATAGGCAAACCGGCATGCGTCGGCGTGCGCAATGGCGCATGCGCGCGCGCACGCAATGCGCGCACAGGCACACAAACGCGCACAGGCACGCACGCCCGCAGTCTGGGAAGTGCACCAGCGCAGACAGGAACATGCCCAACATCGGCGCGCGCGAACGCACACCAAAGCGACCACCAACACGCCCGGCAAGGTACGTTCTCTGACAGTGCCCCCCCCTTAAGGGCAGCCTCCGGATGCCCAATTGAGCGATCTTCGCGGCATGAGCCCTTCTGAAAGCTTGCATGAGTTCCTCTGCATGTATGCCGCTTTCGGGTTCCCAGGAATTATCTTCTGGGCCGTAACCCCTCCACTTAATTAGATATTGCACCTGGTTGTGTCTTTTTTCCTACAGTCCAGGATTGCCTCCACCTCAAATTCCTCCTCGTTGTCAATCAAAACAGGTTCCGGTGGGCCAGTGTTACGGCCAGCGATGGGGTTAGGGACAACCGGCTTTAATAGTGTCACATGAAAGACTGGGTGGACCTTCAGGGAGTTGGGCAAGTCGAGCTCATATGCCACATTGTTGATTCTCCTCTTTACCGAGAAAGGTCCCATGAACTTAGGGCCCAACTTCCTGGATGGACAGGCCATCTTTAGGTTAATTGTGGATAACCACACCTGGTTGCCAGGCTCCAGAATGAGTTCCCCTCTCTTTTTCCTATCAAACGTCCTCTTGTTGTACTCCTGGGTCTTAGACATGGTCTCCTGTAGAAGTTTGTTATTGGAGATGAAGAAGTCCATTGTTTCGGACACTGCAGGGATGGTGCATTCGGGTATGGTACTTGGTAAAAAGGAAGGATGGAACCCATAGTTGGCAAAGAATGGGGTTTGCTTAGTGGCAGAGTGCAGGGAGTTTTTGTAAGCAAATTCAGCGATGGGAAGTAGAGAGACCCAATCATCCTGGGAAAAGGAGGAAAAACAACGGAGGTACTGTTCTAAGGTTTGGTTGGTTCTCCCTGTTTGACCATTCGTCTGAGGGTGATACGCAGAAGAGAATGCCAACTCTATTTCCAGAGAACCACAAAGAGCCTTCCAAAATCTGGAGGTGAACTGGACACCTCGGTCTGAGACAATACTTGCCGGGACTCTATGGAGCCTCACTATCTCCCTGATAAAAACCTTCGCCGTCTCCATGGCGGAAGGTGTACCTTTCATGGGCAAAAAATGAGCCATTTTGGACAGCCTGTCGACGACAACAAAGACCGTGGAGAATCCTTCGGACAGAGGGAGCTCCACTATGAAGTCCATCGACACCATCTTCCAGGGTCTTTCAGGGACAGGTAAAGGTTTTAATAGACCCCAGGCCCTCATCCGGCTATTCTTGTTCCGGGAGCAGGTGTTGCATGAGTCCACGTAGCTCTTGCAGTCGCTACCCAGCTGCGGCCACCAGAACGTGCGCTTGATTAGCTCGGCCGTTTTCAAGGTACCGAAATGTCCGGCCAACTTGTGGTCATGGCACAGTTCCAGAACAGCTATCCGAAGACCCTCTGGGACCAGAATTTTACCCTCGTGCCTGATCAGACCATCTTGTGCCCTGACACAGTTCTCTGGAAGAGAGGTCAAGCCGGCAGACGCCAGCTTAATACGGGACATGAGGTCTTCTTGAAGCAGCAGGAAGTTCCCGGCAGGGAGGATGGTGTCAACAGGTAAGTTCTCTTCAGGAATGCTGAACATTCCGGACAGTGCGTCCGGTTTAATGTTTTTTGAGCCAGGCCTGTAGGTGATGTGGAACAGAAACCTTGAGAAAAAAAGTGCCTGCCTTGGTTTCAACCTCTTAGCTGTTCTCAGGTACTCGGTTCTTGTGGTCCGTGTAGACCAAAATGGGGTGTGCCGCCCCCTCGAGCAGGTAACGCCACTCTTCTAATGCGGCCTTGATAGCCAGGAGTTCCCGATCTCCCACGTCGTAGTTCCGTTCCGCAGTGGAAAGCTTGCGCGAGAAGGCCACTGGAAAAAGTAAGGCTTTAGCCCCCTGACGCTGGGATAGCACAGCCCCCACTGCATTTTCGGAAGCGTCCACTTCCAGGACGAAGGGTAATGCAGGGTCAGGGTGCTTCAGGATGGAGGCAGAGACAAATAATTCCTTCAGTTTGTCAAAGGCAGCTTGGGCTCTAGGGGACCAATAGAATCGGTTTCCTTGTTTGGTTAGTTCGGTAAGAGGGGCGACAATTGCAGAGAAACTTCTGATGAACTTCCGGTAAAAGTTGGAAAATCCGATGAAGCGCTGGACCCCTTTTTTATCTGTGGGGGCAGGCCAGTCCAGGATAGCCGACACCTTCTGAGGGTCCATTTTAATGCCCTCAATCGAAATGATCAACCCGAGAAACTGGATGCTTTGCCGCTCAAACTCACATTTCTCCGGCTTGGCGTAAAGCCCGTGTTGTCTGAGCCGAACAAGGACATTCCGGACATGCCTGCGATGGTCGTCTACTGAGGAGGAGAATGTCAAGATATCGTCCAGGTATACTATGACGTACAAGTCCAGGTAATCACGGAAAATGTCGTTGACAAAATGTTGGAAGGTAGCCGGAGCTTTACACAGTCCGAACGGCATAACTAGGTACTCGTAGTGCCCGAATCGCGTGCGGAAGGCCGTTTTCCACTCATCCCCCTCTCGAATGCGGATCAGGTTGTACGCTCCTCGGAGGTCAAGCTTGGTGAATATGACCGCCGTTCCCAGCCTCTGGAAAAGTTCCGGCACGAGAGGTAAGGGATAACGGTTTTTAATGGTGATCTTGTTCAACTCCCGATAATCAATACAGGGGCGTTGGGACTGGTCCTTTTTTTCGACAAAAAAGATGCCCGCACCTGCAGGCGAGGTGGACGGGCGGATGAACCCTTTTTTTAGGTTGTCGTCGATGTAGACCTTCAGGGTGCCCAATTCCTGCTCGGTCAACGGGAAGATCCTCCCAAAAGGTACTTCGGTCCCAGGCAAAAGTTCTATAGGGCAATCATATGGTCTGTGAGGAGGAAGGGTTTCTGCTCCCTTCTTACTGAACACGTCCAGAAAGTCGTGGTAGGGCTCAGGGATGGTTTTCTGAAGGTCAGGGTCTGTGTCCAGACAGAGCAGATGAGGACGGTCAGTAGAGGCTTGTTGCAGGCAGTGTTGCTGGCAATAATCTGAGAGGAATTTGACCCTCCCTGTAGTCCAGTCAATATTGGGGTTATGGGCTTGCAGCCAGGGCATCCCCAAAATGACGGGGAATAACGGAGAGGAGATGGCATCCAGACTTAGGAACTCCCGATGGTGGGTTGCCAAGGAGGCCAACAAGGGAACGGTTTCCTGAGTGACAGGGCCGGATTTGATAATGGAGCCATCAGCGAGGTGTACTGCAAGTCCCCGGGATTTCGGCTGCAGGGGAATGTGATGACTGGCAGCAAATGTCAAATCGATAAAGCAGCTGCATGCCCCCGAATCAATTATGGCGGGTACTAGGATTGCGGAAGTCCTTCCGGGGGGCTGTAAAGAGATGGAGAGAGCCAAGTGAGAAGTTGGGTTAGGCAACAAAGAGGCACAAGTAGAAGAAACAGGCAGGCACTTACGCATCTTGGCCGGGCAGGATCTTACGTAGTGTCCTGGTTCACCACAGTACATGCACAGATTGTTGCTACGCCTGTGCTGGCGTTCTTCGGGAGAGAGAGAAGGGCGAAGTAAGCCCAGTTGCATGGGTTCTGGGTCATCTAAGGCCGGTGACGGGGAAGCCGGTGGTGCCAGACGGACTGGGTTTGGAACCTTGGGAAGCAACCAGGTGGGTCGGAATTGACTGGAGGTCCTCTCGGAGCGGCGCTCTCTCAGGCGCCAGTCGATCTGAATTGACAGATCTATTAGCTTGTCCAGGGTTTGGGGAACTCCGACACGTGCTAGCTCGTCCTTGAGCTGATCCGACAAGCCCATCCGGAATTGGTAGCGCAAAGCAGCGTCATTCCACTCCGTGTCGGAACTCCATCGTTTGAACTCTGCCGCATAGTCCTCGGCCGCTCTGCGGCCTTGCAGGAGAGAGTGAAGAACGGATTCTGCAGTAGCCGCTTGTTGCGGATCCTCGTAGAGTTGGGACATAGAGGCAAAGAACGTGGCAAGGGTCTCCAAGGAGGCATCCTTCTGCTCTAGAAGGCGGTGAGCCCAAGCCTGCGGCTCGTCGGTCAGCAGGGAAATGGCGAAGCCCACCTTGGTTACCTCCAGAGAAAAGGTGCGGGGTTGCAGGGCGAAGAAAAGTTCGCAGGCGTTGCGGAACGCACGATATTTGCTGCGGTCGCCCGCAAACTTCTCGGGTGTAGGGACCCTGGGTTCCGGAGGAAGCATGACGACAGAAGGTGTAGCTGGGTATCCCGTGGATGTGGTGCCTTGCGGGCTGGCAGGTGTGGACAGGACTTGAACTCTCTCCTCAAATCTGGTATAGCCGGCTTGGAGGTCTTTAACGGCTTGCGTCAGCCCGTTCAGGTGTCTGCACAATTCCTCCATGGGATCCCTTCCCTGCTCGGACTCGGACATGGCTGTCTGATACTGTCAGGGTTGTACGCACCTGATCAGCGAGTCCGTTTAGAGCAGAGAGAGGTCCCCCGTACGGATCCGACTCGCGGGCCCCTGGTAGTGCAGACAGGAGGCACGGGAGTGCGGAAGGGTAAGAGAGCCTGAGAGTGGTTCCTGGAAGGCGGCTCCGGATCCTGGGTTCAGGAGAGTAGCTGAGCCAGGCAGGCTGCGGGCTGGCAGGTAGGCAGGCAGGTGTATAGAGCAGCGCAGCTGGGCAGGTGCAGAGGGAGTGGTCAGACAAGCAGGGTTCGGCAACGTTCAGGCAGTATGGTACAGCGGGGTAGGCAGGTTCAGGGTCAAAGACAGGCTGAGGTCGGGTGCAGGCGGATAGCAAGGAAAGTCCAGTAACAAGCCGGGTGGTCAGAAGATCAGGTTTCGGGCAATCAACAGGAGCAGGATACAAAGGGGACTGTAGATCAGACAGCACCGGTCTGAAGTGTTCCAGGAGTTTAAATAGGCAAACCGGCATGCGTCGGCGCGCGCAATGGCGCATCGGCGCGCGCAATGCGCGCACATGCACCCGCGCGCACAGGCACACCAACGCGCACAGGCACACACGCCCGCAGTTTGGGAAGTGCACCAGCGCGGACAGGAACATGCCCAACATCAGCACGCATCGGCGCGCGCGAACGCACACCAAAGCGACCACCAACACGCCCGGCAAGGTACGTTCTCTGACAGCTGGTCTGCGGACCAGACTTCCAAGAAAGCCCTATTGGATCTGCCATTTAAGGGCGACAGACTTTTTGGGGCTTCTCTGGATGACATCATCAAGGATGCCACAGGAGGTAAAAGCACTTTGCTTCCCCAAACTAGCAATGGTAAGGGGCCACGCCAAGGGCCCTCCTTTACTGCACGCAAGCGGTTTTTTCACCCCCTTAAGGCGACAGGGAAAAGACCCCAGGCCGATGAAGCGCCTGCCCAAGGACAAAAGCGTCCTTGGTCCCGCAGACCCAACAAGCCTGCGGACAAATCTGCGTCCACATGAAGGTCCGCCCCCACCCATCTCTCGGGTGGGGGGACGTCTTCGCAAATTTGCGACTCAGTGGACAGCTCTAGTCTCCGACAGGTGGGTTTGTGAAGTAATCTCCTCAGGCTACAAGATAGAATTTCTCTCTTGTCCACCAGACAGATTCATCACCTCCAATCTCCAGCTACTACCGACCCGTCGGGAGGCCCTGTATGGGGCGGTCCAGGGTCTACTGGAACGCGGGGTAGTTATTCCAGTTCCAGAACAGGAACGGGGTCAGGGTTTTTACTCAAATCTGTTCATTGTGCCGAAGGAGGGGGTTCGGCCAATCTTGGATCTCAGAGCCCTCAATTGCTTTGTGAAAGTACAAAGATTTCGGATGGAGTTGGTTCGATCTGTAGTCACGGCTCTCCAATCCGGGGGACTTTCTGGCCTCCTTGGACATCAAGGACGCATACCTGCATGTCCCCATATACTCCAGACACCAGAGGTTTCTGCGATTTGCTATCGGGAAGAACCACTACCAGTTTGTGGCCCTCCCGTTTGGCCTTGCCTCAGCACCCAGGACGTTCACCAAGGTGCTCGCTCTGATTCTGGCACTTCTAAGACAGCGGGGTATCGCTATCACAGGTTACTTGGACGACCTTCTGCTGAAGGCCCCTTCAAGCTCAGAATTAGAGGTAAGCGTGTCCATTACCTGTCAGACTCTTCGAGACTGTGGTTGGATATTTAACACGCAAAAGTCAGTATTGGTGCCCACTCAACGCCTAGTGTACCTGGGGTTGATTCTGGATTCCTCAGAGGCAAAGGTATTCCTCCCTGTGGAGAAGTTGCAGACCCTCCGGGCTGCAGTACGGCAGCTGACTTCCAGGATTTGGTCGTCACTCCGTTTTTGCATGCGAGTGTTGGGCCTCATGGTAGCCTCCTTCGAGGCAGTCCCATATGCTCAATACCACACTCGAGTGTTACAGAAGGAAGTTCTGTCCAGATGGAACAGATGCCCTTCATCTCTGGATTATCAAATCCGAATGAGCCACCTAGTCAGGAGATCCCTGGTATGGTGGCTGACCGCACCGGCTCTAAGGGCCGGGAAGTCATTTCTTCCGGTTTACTGGATAGTGATCACGATGGACGCCAGCCTTACAGGTTGGGGGGAGTCTGGGGTGTCCAGTCGGCACAAGGTCGCTGGACCCCAGAGGAAGCCCTCCTGCCGATCAATGTCCTGCCGATCAATGTCCTGGAGATCCGGGCGATCAAGCTGTGCCTCTTCAAATGGTCTCAGAGACTGCAAGGGCGTCCACTCAGGATCCAGTCAGACAACGCCACAGCGGTGGCATATGTCAATCATCAAGGAGGAACAAGAAGCTCAGCTGCAGCATCGGAGGTTGCTCACATCCTGAAGTGGGCAGAGAAGAGCGTACCGGCACTGTCGGCCGTGTACATTCCGGGTGTGGAAAACTGGCAGGCGGACTACCTGAGCCGCCAGATGCTGGACCAGGGAGAATGGTCCTTACACCCGGAGGTGTTCCAACTCCTCTGCCAAAGATGGGGCACACCAGACGTAGATCTTCTGGCTTCCTGACTCAATCGGAAGGTATTGAGATTTGTGGCCCGGTCAAGAGACCCATGGGCAGACGCAACGGATGCGTTGGTAGCATCGTGGGGTCAGTATCGGCTAATCTATGCCTTCCCTCCCTTAAGGCTTCTTCCTCTTCTGCTCCGCAGAGTGGAGGCAGAGGGAATTCCAATGATCCTAATCACTCCAGATTGGCCTCAGCGTCCTTGGTACGCCGATCTAGTACGTCTGGTAGCAGACGTCCCCTGGTGCCTACCACTACGGAAGGACCTGCTATCGCAAGGTCCCATATTCCATCCTGCTTTACAGTCATTGGCTTTAACGGCATGGCTGTTGAGAACCAGGTACTGAGAGACCGGGGCCTGTCAGAATCGGTAATCTCTACTATGAGAAGTGCTCGAAAACCGTCCTCTAGGAAGGTTTATCACCGCACTTGGAGGGCCTACATCTCCATGTGTGAGGAAATGAAATGGCATCCGCGTACCTATTTGGTTTCCAGAATCCTGCTGTTTTTATAGCATGGGGTGGACCAAAAGCTTGCCCTAAGTACGATTTAAGGGTCAGATATCTGCCCTGGCTGTCTTTTTTCAGCGACCCCTGGCGACTCACTCTCTCGTGAGTACATTTGTGCAGGGGGTTCTACATGTGGCCCCTCCAGTCCGTCCCCCGTTACCTCCGTGGGACTTGAACCTGGTCCTCTCGGTGCTTCAGAAGGCACCGTTTGAGAATATTAGAGATATTCCCCTGTTGACACTTTCTCAGAAAGTGGTCTTTTTGGTGGCTGTTACGTCAGTTAGACGAGTCTCTGAGCTGGCAGCCTTGTCCTGCAAGGCTCCCTATTTGATTTTCCACAAGGATAAGGTGGTGCTGCGGCCGCAGCCTTCCTTTCTCCCGAAAGTCGTTTCGGCTTTTCATCTCAACGAAGACATTGTACTTCCATCCTTGTGTCCTCATCCGTCGAATCCTAAGGAGTCAGCGTTGCATTCCTTGGACGTTGTCCGAGCTTTGAGAGTATACCTATCTGCTACTTCCCTGTTCCGGAAGTCAGACTCACTGTTTGTTTCGGTGGCTGGTCCCAAGAAGGGCCAAGCAGTCTCGTCGGCCACCATCTCTAGGTGGATCCGACAGATAGTAATCCAGGCTTACGCCTTAAAGGGTCAGGCGCCCCCCTTTCCTGTCACGGCGCATTCGACCAGGGCAATAGGTGCCTCTTGGGCTTTCCGACATCAAGCGTCTGTTTCCCAACTATGTAAAGCGGCGACTTGGTCGTCTGCTCACACTTTCACAAAATTCTACAAAGTTGATGTAGGTGCATCTTCGGATGCCTCTTTCGGCCGCAAGGTTTTGCAAGCGGCTGTTTAGAGTTGCGACTCCTCCGTTGGAGGAGTGCTGTTTTGTGTTTTGGGGTGAAGTTTGTTTTTATTCTGTTACCACCCCTCGTTTTTTTTCTCTGACACTGCTTTGGGACGTCCCACTTTGTCAATAGAGAAGCTGTGTCGGTCCATGGACGAAAGAGTAAATAGGATTTTTTACTCACCGTAAAATCCTTTTCTCTGAGTCCATGGACCGACACAGCACCCACCCCTCCTTTTTAAGTTTTTTAAGTTTGTACTGCTTTTTGACGAACTGATCTGCGAGATGCAGACTGAGGTTATACCCAGAGGGTCCGCCCCCTGGGCGGTACTGTAGAAGGTGTGATGCAACACTTTTTACAAGTTTTTCTGCCTAGTCACTCCTAATATTATATAAGTGAAGATTCTGGAGTGGCCATCTCAGTCTCCTGACCTCAATATCATTGAGCCACTCTAGGGAGATCTCAAACTTACAGTTCATGCAAGACAGCCCAAGAATTTACAGGAACTGGAGGCTTTTTGCCAAGAGGAGTGTGCAGATTTACTTTGGTGGTATTTGTGCATGAGACTCTTTATCTTCTCAAAGACTTTTAAGCTGTCATTGATGTTAAAGGGGGCAATACACGATATTAAGAACTGGGGTATGTAAACGTGCGATCAGGGTCATTTGGGTAGTTTAATTTGTCATTATGATTTTAAAAAGAGTAAACACAGTTGATGGCTAGTGTTTGGCTGAAGCCATTTATTATCAGTGAGTGAAAAAAGTTTTTGTGTCATCATTCATATTCTCTGAAAAATGGCCAAGAAATCATAAATTCTGCCAGGGTATGTAAACTTATGAGCACAACTGTATAGCAGTGGTTAAATTTAAGGGCAGGTTGGCCTGGAGAGAGCTCAAAGGCACAGGGACACTTTGGAAACCAGCGTGAATTGTTAGAAAAAGTCAGTTTTTGTTTTTTTGCAGGCTAGCTGATAAGTGTGCTGGGAATTTTATGTTTGCTTAGCCAAGGTGTATTTCAGATCAGGGCCCCTTTGCAGCACCCTGTACTTCCTCGAGTCCCTCTGCCCTGCAGAAACCTCCCTTTGAATTAATCAAGGATATCCCCATACAAGACCTCTCCTGAAAAGTAGCCCTTTCAGTTGATATTGTGCCTCTCAGATGTGTCTGAGCTGGCAGCTTTCTATTGTAAGGAGCAATTCTTCACAAGGACAAGGTAGTTTTACACCAAAGACCATATTTTCTTCCTAAGGTGCTATTGGTCTTCCACCTCAATGAAGACATGGTCCTTCCAACTTTGTGCCCTTCTCCCAAGCACCCAAAGGAAATTGCTATTCATTGCCTTGATGTAGTCTGAGCCATCAGTCTACCTCAAAGCAAACCGCTTCTATTAGGAAGATGGACTCCCTATTAGTCCTACTCTACACTTTAAGGGTCAAACCTCGTCCTGTGTAATTTATGCCCACTCTGCCCAGTGTTTCCTGGGCATTCTGGCGCCGAACCTCAGTAGCTGAGCTTTGTAGGGGTACCACATTATTCTCGGTTTATATGTTTTTAAAGTTACACCCGGTAGACATCCAATCTTCCGTGGATGCAGCTGTCTGCCACAATGTTCTAGCAGCAGCACTCTGAACTTGGGTCTGTCAACCTTTTTGTTGGCACAGTTTGGTTTGCCTAGTTGTGGCCCACCCTTATTCATTGCTTGTGAACATCCCGATGTACCATTAATACTCAGCCTGTTTTCTGTACTGTATGATAAGATGGATTTTTAATTGCCCGTAAATTCCATATCTTGGAGTATAGTACAGGACACAGAAAAGCCTCCCCATATATTTTTGGGTTACTCTGCATTGCTTGCTACAAAGCTGTGGACTCGGGTTTTAGTAGGGTTATAGGGGAGGCACCCATATGTCCTCAAAGGCATTTCCAGTGTCCAACCACCTTAAGGTACAAGCCTATAACCCAGGGTCCATGAATACCCCGCCTGTGTAATGTACTCCAAGATAATGAATTTACAGTTAAGCCAAAATGGCTCTTGTATCTCAATTAAATAAGTTAATATATTATGTATATTACCTATTACAATACAACCAACAAAAGTTGATCATTTGAAAAAATAATCCCATATACAGGATCTGGTTTTCAACTTCATAATTATCACTGAGTCATTCTTATAAATCCTGGATATATTCTTATCACTGCAGTAAGAGGCAATCTCTTCAGAAGTTTTCCTTGACTTTTTGTCTACCATTTACTCTATCTGGATTAGATTTTCTGCTTGTAGCCACATCCTGGGAGGTTGGCTACACTCCCATGGACCCTAAACTACTTAACCTCTTGCAGACTCGGTAACCCCTTCATGTGGCAGCAAAAAAAGTTGGACTTTAAAGGGGTTGTAGAGGTTTGTTTTTTATTTTTTAAATGGGTTCCTTTAAGCTAGTGCATTGTTGGTTCACTTACCTTTTTCCTTCGATTTCCCTTCAAAATGTTTTTTTTTTCTTTGTCTGAATTTCTCACTTCCTGTTCCTCCTCAGTAAACTTGCCCCATCATCTGAGCCGTTCTGGCTGGGGGTTAGTCAGCGTGCTCGCCACCTCCCTTGGGACTACATCCCTGCGGGACTAAAATCGAAGGAACCTATTTAGAAAATAAAAACAAACCTTTACAACCCCTTTTAAGGCTGATGCAAATATGTGTTCAAGGTGACAGAAAGTTGTGTGCTGCCTGCTCCCAGCACACGTGACCAAGAACTGTCAGTGACATCTCGGTCAAACTTCTTAATGGGAGCCAGCAATCATGTGACCATTGTGAGAGCCAGTCACTGTAGTCACATGATATAGAAGCCATGCCGTTCCTGGGCTTTAAAGCCCACTCAAAGGGCTGCTGGCAGGCATGTTTCATAATGTCTAACTATACACATAGGATCATCAAGCTGTCTGCAGATGGTCTTACAGCCTTTACAATGTTGGTCTATAATTTTACTTGCGGAGCTTGTCAGACAACTCTCCTCTTCGTTCTCTGATTCTTGTTCAGTATGGTGAATTAATGAAACCAGAGTACAATTTTTCTCCATTTAAAGCTGATGTCCAACTTTTTAGTAAGGTCTAAATGCTTTTTAAGCTTTTAGTTTAAGTTTTTTAAATGGAGTTCCAAGCTGGTCAAAACAAACCATTATCCTCATGGATGTGCCTGCTATGTGTGCCATGTACCATATTTTTCGCACCATAAGACGGACTCCACCCCCCAAAATGGAGAAAAATGTCCCTGCATCTTATGGAGCGAATACATTGCCGCAGTGTCGGAATACCGGCGCTTGGCTTCTCTGTGGAGGAGAGAGAGAGGACAAGGTGTGAGGCTCATCCTGGCAGGGGCATACCAAGGGGGAACGGGGAGAGGCGGTCTGCCCCGGGTGCCAAAACATGGGTTGGTTGTCAGTGGCATTGCTATGGGGGTGACACCATCCCGAGAGCCCTGGCTCTTCCCAGATCAAAATGCAGTCGGGCTAAGCGCTGCTTAGCTTTTCCCAGGGAACTTTCTATTCTATGAATTCTTCTGGCTGAAGAGGAGATGCAGGCAGATGTCATGATCTTCAACTCTGCAATATAAACTTCACTAAAAGCTGAAGATCAACTTTAAATAGGCTGTCAGACCACAAGATTGAGGAAATGTGTGATACAAATTACAGAAAACAATTGGTTTGAATTATTACTATGATCCAATAATTTACAGTATATTCTTTTCCAACAAATCTGTCCAGGCCAAAACTGCATTGTCTTGTAGTTTTTTTTTTTTTACAGATGAATGCAATTTTTAGCCTCAACATTTGTGCTATGACCATCTTTTTTCAGTGTAAAATGGAACATTTCATTATCTTTCATTTATTGCCTACCATTACTTTGTATGGATATGTGCAAGTTTTAATGTTTTACATATATTTAATTTTTTTCTGTAGGCAAACTCACTCCAGTTCTTAAATCGCAGCCCATACCAAAAAACAATAAAGGCCCTGTCAAAATTGTTGTCGGAAAAACATTTGATGAAATTGTCATGGATGCAAAATCTGATGTACTCGTAGAGTTTTATGCCCCATGGTGTGGACACTGCAAAGCATTGGAACCAGTTTTTAATGACCTTGGTAAAAAATACAGATCCGTGCAAAATATTGTTATAGCCAAGATGGATGTTACTGCCAATGATCTTCCCAACGACAAATACAAAGTTGAAGGTTTTCCGACTATATATTTTGCTCCAAAGAACAATAAACACAATCCAATTAAATTCCAAAGTGGAAGTAGAGACCTGGAGGGATTGTCTACATTTGTTGAGGAACATGCTTCAAAATCTAAACCGAAAGAAGAACTTTAATCTTTGCTTTTCCTCAAACTGTGTCCTAGTACCAGTGTTGCTCACAATTACTGGCAGTATCTTTGTTATAAAACTGACTGAGATTATCTTGTAAACCTAGGAAATTAATTTAATGTTTTTGTAAAATAAACATTGTCCCACCCCCCCTTTTTTTCTTTTTTTTTTTGGGGAAATGGCGACTATTTTTGTGTATTTCAAATTGCATACTTATATGTATTTAGTGCTATGAAATAAGGTTGGCCTGGGACATGAATCTTAACCACTTCGCACCCGGGCCAATTCTGACACTTCGCTCCTACATGTAAAAAGCCTCATTTTCTCAAGACGTCTTCCAGGACGGCACAATGAGAGATGACTAGTCCACCTGACAGGAAACACAATCAATCAAAGAGGTTAAAAACCCCACCCCTCCCTGTGCTCCTCAGTTTTTGATTGTGTTTCCCCACAGCGAAACCGTTTGTTATTTTCTAAAGACCTAAAGGCCTGGTGCTGGAGGTCTCCCCCTGGGACCTAGGTCGAAGCTTAGGAAGCCTCTGGACCTAGCAGGACGGGCTCATCCTTCCTGGGGGGTCCCCCTTTTGTTGTAACATACTCAGGGGGGAAGGAATAGCCTTGAAGAACCCCCCTGAGTTTTCTGAAGCCCTAAGGTACAGGGTACCTGGAAGCTTCAGGGGCCAAATGTTTCCTCTTTTTTCCTCCCTACCTGGTGGGTGTCCACTTCGGAGGGGGGGCTGGCAGGTCTCCCGCAGATGCGGTGGTGAACCCAGCGGTGAAGCGCTGTTCTGGCTATTGGCGCCGCTCAGGCATGTGCAGCGCCATTTTCCCATGGCCTGGAGGACTCATGGATTTCCTCCTCTAGCGCCCGGAATGACGTCACCGCGCGCCGCGCCACTTCCGGTTTCCGGTCTACGGCAAGATGGCGACGGCCGGCGTCTTTTTCAGCCAGCTTCCACTATAAAGATGCCAGGAAAAGAGGCGCCCATTCCTCCTGTTTGCTCTTAGCGACACAGTTCGAGCCCGGACGGCGCATGGAGCATGAGGAAAGACCCGGTACGGACAAGGCTACAGAGGAGGCCACAGGAGGTGAGTCCTACCCAGCCAGCAGGGGTTATGATGGGGGAGGTACCCCGACTCTTCCCCCTTTTTGCTCTGCACAGGGGTGTTTGGTACTAAAAAATTCCCTGTGTATATTTGTTTTTTCTGCAGGAGGGGACGTCACTGCCCAGGGATCTACCAGCCGTCCCTCTAAAGCCCCTGCTCGCATCAAAAGATGTGGCTACTGAAACGATAGGTTGCCTCCAGACTATTCCAGACCTTTCTGCTTTAAATGCATTCAGAAATTGGCTGGAAAAGAAACATCTCAGGTCATGAAAGACTTCCTGTCTGTCCAGACTCAGATGCTAAATACGCTTAAGGAGTTTCAATCCTCACTCAGGTCTAGGGAACCAGAACCTCAGACAAGTGGGGGGGGGGCTCTTCCTCTCAGAGTTCTTTGACTCCCAGGGTGGTTAAAAGACGCCCGCAGCCTCTAAAATCCCTACCTTCACAGGGTTCGGGGCTGGAGGAGGATTCAGATATCTCCGATCGAGAAGTATCTGATGAGGGTCTGGTGGATAGTCAGGCAGCCTCCTTGGGGCAATTTATACTTCTGAGGGAACAGGTTTCCGCACAGGATAGAATGTATCAGGGTTTGTTGAAGTCTCAACCCAGAACCTTCCCCGTCCACCAGGCACTGAAGGACATTATCCTTCAAGAATGGAAGGATCCTGAAAGGAAGCTTTTAAGACCAAAAGCGTGGAAACGTAGGTGCCCTTTCAAGGAGGAAGATGAAGATAGGTTCTTCAAAACACCCAGATCGGATGCTTCCTTAGCCCAGGTATCCAAACAGTCTGACCTCTCCTTTGAGGATACTGGTAACCTCAAAGATCAGATGGACCGGCGTGCTGAAACCACCTTGCGGAGGGCCTGGGAAGCCAATGCGGCAGCCATGAGCCCGGCGCTGGCTTCAGCATGCGTAGCCAGGAATGCAGATGCATGGATCTCAAAATTAACGGACCATGTTTCAGGCACTTCCAAATCCAAGGAAGTCTTGGAGTAGTTGCAGCTAATAGGTAGCGCGGTGGCGTACCTAGCGGACGCAGCGGTAGAAACCGTAAGAACCACCGCAAAGACTGGAGCCCTCTTAAACTCTGCTAGAAGAGCTGTATGGGTCAAAACCTGGGATGGTGATAGTGCATCCAAGACCCGTTTATGTGGTCTCCCATTTGAGGGCTCCCTTCTTTTCGGTACAGGACTTGACCAAGCCCTGTCCAGGTCCACCGAAAAGGGTAAGAAGTTTCCTACCAAACCTAAAAAGGAAAAAAGGAGATTTTTTTTCGAGGCCCCCAGGGTAAGAACCGGTCTTCAGACAAAAGACCTGTCAATACTAGGAGGTGGAGTGCTGGCAAGGACAAACAGAAGGGAGGTATCCTTTTCTCCAGCCAAAAGCCTAATGACAAGAACTCTAAGTGACGTAAGGGTAGGGGGAAGGCTTTCCCAGTTTCTCCCCAGATGGGAAAGCATATCTCAGAGCCCCCATGTCCTCCAAATCTTAAAAGAGGGCTACAAGCTAGAGTTCCTTCACTCCCCTCCCCCGAAGTTTCTGGTAACACATCTACCCAGGGACCCCTTAAAAGCTGCAGGTCTGGTACAGAATGTCTCAGAACTGGAAAGACAGGGAGTAGTTATCCCGGTACCTACAGAACAACAAGGTTTGGGCGTCTATTCCCACGTTTTCGTTGTTCCAAAGCCATCAGGGAAGCATCGGCTTATAATAAACTTGAGACCCTTGAACGCTTATCTGCGTCGCAAGAGGTTTCGGATGGAGAGCGTGTACACTCTCAGGAAGCTTCTTCTGAGGGGGGTGTTCATGGTGACCATAGACCTAAAGGACGCCTATCTACACGTCCCGATATTCCCAGCACATCAGGCCTTCCTCAGGTTTGCAATCACTTCCGCCCAGGGAGTGCAGCATTGGCAGTTTGCTGCGCTTCCCTTCGGACTGTCATCCAGTCCAAGAGTCTTTACAAAGATCATGGCGGAGGTGATTGCTTACCTGCACCTGCAGGGTATAGCAGTAGTCCCCTACCTCGACGATCTGCTTCTCTACAATCAGAATCGAGATCTCCTTCTTGCAGACCTGGCCAGGGTCGTGAGCACCTTGGAAAGCCTGGGGTGGATCATCAACAAAGAAAAATCCTCGATGGTCCCAGAACAGAAGAAAGTTTACTTGGGATTCCTAGTGGATTCCTTAGAAAGAAAACTTGTTTTACCCCAGGACAAGGTCCAAGGTCTTATGACAACGGTCAGGTCTATGTTGGAGGCAGAGGAATCCTCCTTCAGAAGCATCATGCGGGTGCTGGGTCTAATGACCTCTTGCATCCCAGCGGTGCCGTGGGCTCAGCTCCACTCCAGACCTCTCCAAGAATTCCTTCTATCCTCTTGGGACGGGTCAAGGGAATCTCTAGACTACAGGGTCCCCATCCCAGTTGTGGCAAAGGAATCTCTGAGGTGGTGGCTCCTTCCTCAGAATTTACTGGTGGGTCGTCTGTGGAGTCAGTCCAACCCTCAGGATAACTACAGACGCAAGCGCCTGGGGTTGGGGGGCTCACTTAGACGAGCTCAGAGCTCAGGGTTCCTGGAACCGAGGTCAGAGGGGTGCCTCCTCAAACCTCCGGGAATTGTTGGCGGTCCAGGAGGCTCTAAAGGCCTTCGAGGAGAGAGTCAGGGGCCGAGAGGTCCAGATTCTATCCGACAATGCCACCACAGTGGCATTCCTGAACCATCAGGGAGGCACCAGGTCGCGTACCCTTCTGGCTTTGTCTCTGGAGATCCTGAGCTGGGCAGAGCTCCGGATTCCCTCTATCACAGCGGTTCACATAAAAGGGGTTCACAACGTAGAGGCAGACTTTTTAAGTCGCCACCCGATTCTCCAGGGAGAATGGGAGTTGAACACAGAGGTGTTCGATCTGGTGTGCCAACGGTTCGGCAATCCGAAGATAGACCTCTTCGCCCGCAGGGAAAACAAAAAGCTAAAGAGGTTCTTTTCCCTGACCCGGGAATGGGGCTCAGAGGGAGTGGATGCGCTGGCCCAGGTGTGGAGTTTTCATCTGGCCTATGCCTTTCCCCCTCTGGGTCTGATTCTGAGGATCCTGCAGAAGCTGGACCTCTCAGAATGCTGTCTCATTTTGGTCACCCCCTGGTGGCCCAAGAGAGCCTGGTTTCCCACTCTGGAGAACTGGTCTGTAGCTCCCCCTCTCCATCTACCAGTTCGGTCAGACCTTCTTCTTCAGGGTCCGGTCTTCCACCCAGAGCCCAGCTTCTTCAAACTGACGGCCTGGTGCTTGAAAGGCAGAACCTGCGGGAGAAGGGCTGTTCAGAGAGAGTGATCACCACTCTCCTCTCTAGTAGAAAGGAGGTCACCAGGCGGATTTATGCTAAGGTGTGGGGGGTCTTCTCTCGCTGGTGTTCAGAGAGAGAGGTTTCCCAACAGGAAACTTCGGTCATTCTGGAATTTCTCCAGGATGGAGTTGATCTGGGGCTGGCTACCAAGACACTAAGAGTTCAGGTAGCAGCCTTATCTTACTTCCTGGACAGAAGATTGTCCCAGGACCCGTTGATTAAAAGATTCTTGTCAGCTAGGGACAGAATGTCTCCAGTACAGATCTCTAGGGTTCCACCCTGGGATCTCTCCTTGGTTCTAGAACAGTTAACTAAGGCTCCGTTCGAGCCTTTAGACAGTATTTCTATTAAACTTCTCACAGTTAAGTTTACCTTTCTGCTGGCGATAACGACAGCCAAAAGAGTAGGTGATATGCAGGCTCTGTCAATTAAAGAGCCGTTTTTTCGTTTATTTGAGGACAGGGTTCTTCTCAGGCAGGACCCCCTGTACCTTCCCAAGGTAGTATCAAAATTTCATAGAACGCAGGAAATAATACTCCCTTCTTTTTGTTCCAATCCCCAGAATGAAAGGGAGGCTTCCTTTCATTGTTTGGATGTCAGACGATGTCTGCTTTCTTATTTGGATAGAGTTAGCATTTTCAGAAAATCCAGCCACTTATTTATTAATTTTTCTGGTCAGAAAAAGGGCCAACAGGCTTCTAGAGTAACCATAGCTAGGTGGATAAAACAAGCAATCTCCCTAGCTTATGACCAGGCTGCTAAGACAGCCCCGAAGGTTAAAGCACATTCCACTCGGTCTCTGGCGACCTCCTGGGCAGAAAGGGCCGGAGCTTCGGTCGAACAAATCTGCCAAGCTGCGACATGGTCAAGCCAGAACACTTTTTTGAAGCATTATAGAGTGGAGTTGCTGTCGCCTCAGGACCTCTCATTTGGTAGGAAGGTCCTGCAAGCGGTCGTCCCACCCTAAGGTAGGCCTGCAAATTACTTGCTTCTCTCTCATTGTGCCGTCCTGGAAGACGTCTTGAGAAAAGTACCAGTTACTTACCGGTAATGGTCTTTCTGGTAAGTCTTCCAGGACGGCAGGCCTACTTCCCACCGCTCTGGTTAAGTATATTAATATATATATATATATATATATATATATATATATATATATATATATATATATATATATATATATATATAGAGTTGTTGTGGTATGTTGTTTTCACTCTCGTGCACTAGTGTGGAGTACTTTTTCACAAACTGAGGAGCACAGGGAGGGGTGGGGTTTTTAACCTCTTTGATTGTGTTTCCTGTCAGGTGGACTAGTCATCTCTCATTGTGCCGTCCTGGAAGACTTACCAGAAAGACCATTACCGGTAAGTAACTGGTACTTTTTTTGCTAGAAAATTACATATAACCCCCAAACAATATATATGTTTTTGTTAGCAAAGACCCTAGAGAATACAATGGCGGATTGCAACTTTTTATCTCGCACGATATTTGTGCAATAATTTTTCAAACGCATTTTTTGGTGGAAAAAAACGGTTTCATGAATTAAAAAATATTAAAACATTAAAGTTAGCCCAATTTTTTTGCATAATGTGAAAGATGAAGTTACGCCGAGTAAATAGATACCTAACATGACACCCTTCAAAATTGCACACGCTCGTGGAATGGCGGGCGCCAAACTTCGGTACTTAAACATCCTCATGGGCAACGCTTTAATTTTTTTTACTGGTCACATGTTTTGAGTTACAGAGGAGGTTTAGTGCTAGAATTATTGCTCTCGCTCTAATGTTCGCTGCGATACCTCACGTGTGTTTTGAACACCGTTTTCATATGTGGGCGGGACTTACGTATGCGTTCACTTCTGCGTACGAGCTACCGGGGACAGGGGCGCTTTACATTTTTTTTTTTTTATTTATTTATTTTTTTATTTATTGTTAATTTTACTTTAACCTTTTTAATTTGACACTTAAAAAAAAAAAAAAAAAAATCACTTTTATTCCTATTACAAGGAATGTAAACATCCCTTGTAATAGGAATAAGCATGACAGGTCCTCTTTACAGTGAGATATGGGGTCAATAAGACCCCACATCTCACCTCTAGGCTGAGAAGCCTGAAATAAAATAAAAAAACCGATCACCGCTTCCTAGCTGAAGCGGCACCGTTTTTTTGAATGCAGAGGCCGGGTGTGATAACATCGCGCCCGGCCTCTGAACGATCATAGAGACTCCGGCGACCATCTGGTCCGCCGGAAATCTCTATTGTAAGAAGCCGGGGCCGGCGGATCCTGTCACAGACTCACCGATCGCTCAGGTGAGTCGGTAGAAGCACCGGCGGGAGGGGGGACGTCCCCTCTCGCCGCCTGTAAGAACGAACAGCCGCTATGATCGTTCTTGCGGTACACAAAATCGCCGGCTCTAAAAAACGATACCTGAATGATGCCTGTAGCTGCAGGCATCATTCAGATATCCCGGCTTACACTCAAGGACGTCCATGGACGTCCTTGGGTGCGAAGTGGTTAATCATTGCATGTAAATTTGTAAAAAAAAAAATTAAATCCTCTATGAAAGGCCTGCTGGTCGGCATTTGATCAGCTATCTCAGCCAATGGCTGAGAACACTGTCCGGTATCTTCTGTCGGAGACCCCCCCCCTTGTCAGTACATTGATCTCCCTGATGAGCTATTGTGTTCTAACACCGAATAGTTAGTACAGCAGCTCCTCTTGAGTGCTTTAGATTTTTTTTTTTCGTTCAGCCTGCTGGGTTGAATAAAAAAATAGGATTTTTATAACAGCTTACCTGTAAAATCCTTTTCTTGGAGTACATCACGGGACACAGAGCGACATAGTCATTACTATGTGGGTTATATAGATACCTTCAGGTGCTGGCACTGGCAACTTCCAAAACCGGAAGTACCCTCCCCTATATAAGCCCCTCCCATCCGGGAGTACCACAGTTTTGTAGTAAAGCAATAAGTGTCCCCAAAAGAGGGGTGGGAGCTCTGTGTCCCGTGATGTACTCCAAGAAAAGGATTTTACAGGTAAGCTGTTATAAAAATCCTATTTTCTTTCTCGTACATCACGGGACACAGAGCGATATAGTCATTACTATGTGGGATGTCCTAAAGCAATGCCCAATGAGGGGGGGATACACCATACATAAGCTGAGCGCTATCAGACATGAGGATCTTTTGCGGCCTGCAACACACTGCGCCCAAAGGCGACATCCTCCTGACTTCTAACGTCCACCTGGTAGAACCTAGTAAACGTGTGTACTGAAGACCATGTTGCGGCCTTACAGATTTGAGCCAGGGAGGCCTGGTGATGCACTGCCCATGAAGTTCCAACTGCTCTCGTGGAGTGCGCCCTAACTTTGAACGGAGGCGGTCTCCTTCTCAAGCCATAGGCTTGCATTATGACCTGTCGAATCCACTTGGCTAAAGTAGATTTTGACGCTGCCTGACCCTTTCTGGGGCCTTCCGGCAGAATAAACAAAGTATCCGTTCTGCGAATCTGAGCAGTGGCTTTTAGATAAGCTTTAACTGCTCTTACTACATCCAAAGAATGCAATAACTTTTCCTCTACCGAACTAGGTTTGGGGAAAAAAGAAGGAAGAACCACATCTTGGTTCAAATGAAACCTCGATACCACCTTAGGAAGAAAGGCTGGATGAGGACGTAACACTACTCTGTCCTTATGGATAACCAGATATGGCTCTTTACAGGACATAGCTGCTAATTCCGACACTCTTTTAGCCGAACAAATGGCTACTAGAAAAATCAATTTCCTGGTGAGAAGAACCAAGGAAATATGCTGTAATGGTTCAAATGGTTGTTTCTGTAGAACCGACAGAACCAGGTTTAGATCCCATGGACATATGGGAATATTAACCGGAGGACTAATACGCATCACTCCTTGTATAAAGGCTTTGACTAGTGAATGCGAAGCCAAGGGCCTTTGAAAAAATATTGACAAGGCCGAAATCTGACCCTTGATGGTACTCAAGGCAAGCTTCCTATCTACAGCCCACTGTAGGAAGTCCAGAATCCTACCTATTACGTACTTACGTGGATGCCATTTCTTGGCCTCACACCAGGCGATGTACGCCTTCCAGATTCTATAGTAGATCTGCCTGGATACCGGCTTCCTGGCATTGATCATGGTAGATACCACAGGATTAGAGAGCCCTCTCTTTTTTAGAATGTGGGCTTCAATAGCCAGGCCGTCAAACCTAGGGCTGGTAAGGAAGGATGGTATATCGGTCCTTGCGAAAGCAGGTCTGGACGATGTGGGAGAGTCCAAGGACTCCCCACTGACATTTTTACAATCTCCGCGTACCATGCTCTTCGGGGCCACGCTGGAGCCACCAGAATCACTGGTTTCTTTTCTACCCTGATTCTGCGGAGTAATCGAGGTAACAATTGTGGCGGTGGGAACGCATATATCAGCTTGAACTGATCCCAAGGGAACACTAGGGCATCCGAGCCGCAAGCTAGGGGATCCCTTGTCCGAGACACAAACCTGTCCACCTTTGCATTGAATCTGGATGCTAGCAGATCTACATCCGGTGTTCCCCACCGCTGACATATTGTCCGGAAAACCTCGGGGTAAAGGGACCATTCCCCTGGGCATAATTGTTGGCGACTTAGAAAGTCCGCCTTCCAATTCTCCACTCCTGGAATGAATACTGCGGATATGGCTGGGACATATCTTTCTGCCCATTTCAGGATGTAATTTACTTCCCTCTGGGCTGCACGACTCCTGGTGTCACCCTGATGATTGATATACGCCACTGCTGTGGCATTGTCTGATTGAATTCTGACAGGGGACCCTTGGAGTTTGGATGTCCATGCTACTAGGGCATACCGGGCTGCTTGTATCTCTAAGAGATTGATGGGCAGGGCCTTTTCTGCATCCGACCATCTGCCCTGGAGAGACCATTGCTCCAGTACTGCTCCCCAGCCTATAAGGCTGGCATCTGTAGTGACCACCTTCCAAGAAATCGGACTGAAGGATTTCCCTTTTTCCAGATTCTGGAGAACCAACCACCAACGGAGGCTCTTGCGAACGGAAGGGGACAAGGACATTGGTAAGTCTAGGGCCTGAACTTTTTTGTTCCAGGCTGACAGTATGGCCCTTTGCAAATTCCTTGAATGGAATTGACCATAGGGTACTGCTTCGAATGATGCCACCATTTTTCCCAGCAGCCTCATGCACAGGCGTATGGACGGCTGTCTTTTTGTACCCACTAGGTGGATCAAATCTCTCAAAGACAACACCTTTTCTCGAGGCAAGAATATTTTCCTCTGGCCTGAATCCAGCCTTAGCCCCAAGTATTCCAGACTTTTGACTGGTTTTAGGGCTGACTTGTCTCGGTTGATAATCCAACCGTGAGATTCCAGATACTTGATTGTCTTGTGAACGACCACTTCTAGTTTTTTCACTGAGTGGTCTATCAGCAACAAGTCGTCTAGATATGCCATTATCGTTACACCTTGTGTTCTTAGATTGGCCAATAATGGGGCCAGACCGATGGGTAAGGCTCTGAACTGAAAATGGCGCCCTTCTACTGCAAAGCGTAGAAATTTTTGGTGCACTGGAAAGATGGGAATGTGCAAATAAGCATCTTTGATGTCGATCGAGGCTAACCATTCCTCCCCTTGTAGGGCAGTGGCCACCGATCGGATCGACTCCATCCGGAAAGTCCTGATATGCAGGAATTTGTTTAGCCCTTTTTAGATTTAATATGGGCCTCACGTCCCCGTTTTGGCTTCGGGACTGTAAAGAGGTTTGAGTAAAACCCGAACCCCCATTCTTCCAGGGGAACCTCCATAATTACTCCTTGGAGCAATAGTTGTTCTAGTGCCAACAGGAGGGACTCTCTCTTCCAGGGATCCCTTGGCACGTTTGACCTCATAAAATGGGAAGGAGGGGAGTCTTTTAACTCCAATCTGTATCCCAGACTTACTGCGGAGAGCACCCATCTGTCTCTGATCGTGTCCCGCCAGGTCTCTGCGAACAACTGGAGTCTTCCCCCCACCCGATTGAGTGGGGGCAACCCTTCATGCATTTGACTTTGGGGGAGGTTTTGTACCTCTCCTGACCCAGGGTTTTTTATTACCCTGCGATTGTCCCTGATTTTTACCCCCGGGATTTGACCGAGGAGGCCGTCGGAACTGTTTCACAGCCGATGCCCCAGGGACTGGAGAAGCAGGCCTCTTAAAAGGAGGGACCTCTAACTCTGTTTTTAACCGGCAAGAGTGTACTTTTACCGTTGGAAATTTTCTGGATATATTTGTCCAGGTCTTCCCCGAATAAGCGTTCACCATGAAATGGGAAGCTAACCAGCAATTTTTTACAGGGAGCTTCAGCAGACCAGTTTTTGAGCCATAGAAGCCTGCGCATATGTACTACAGACAGCGTAAGGCGGGAGGCCTGATGGATTGAATCCTTTATGGCGTCAACCGCAAAGCATAAGGCTCTAGGTAGATCAGCTAGGGCAAGGGCCTGCTGATCTGGCAAGTCCCTTTAAGACCTGTTTCAACTGATCCTTCACTGCTTGGCAGACCCCAATAGCTGCCACTGCTGGTTGTGTCACCAAGCCTGCTGTAGAAAAAGCAGATTTTAATAAGGACTCCAATTTTTTATCTATTGGGTCCTTGAACATTTGGACATTATCCACTGGGCATGTCAGTGATTTATTCACACAAGAGATGGCTGCGTCCACTGTAGGGACCCTCCATTTTTTGATGAACTTATCCTCCATGGGATAGACCACCGGAAATCTCTTGGGGGGAGTAAATATTTTATCAGGATGTTCCCAATCCTGGTACATGAGCCCTTCCAATGAAGGGTGAAGTGGAAAGGAACAGACAGTCTGGGGAGCTTTTAGCGACCCCAGCGAGGAGACAGTAGTGGTTGATGGTTCCGCAAGGTGCATTTTAAATGCTGATCGGACCATGTTAGTCAAAGACTGAACCCATAATCTTTCAGCTTGAGAAGCTGAGAAAGGTTCCTCCACAGTTGATTCCTCTATAACAGAATCAACCTCCTCCTGATCCCCTTCAGGCAGGTCGATCCCTGTATGGGACTGTTGCTCCGCTAACAGGTACTCTGAAGGAGGAGACGGAGATCGGGCGTGCTTTCCCTGTGACAGGGAGGCAGCGATTAATGTTGACAATCTCTCTTCTAATCCTCCCAGAGCTGAGGAAAAAACCTCCTCTGTTACATACACAGGAGCAGGTGAACTGAGGACAGCCACAGTACCAGGTACTCCTGCGGGGTCTCTACGGTCACTAACCTCTGAATTTTCAGGGGAGACTGGTGCAGCAGAAGCATGCCCAAGATCCTCAGAGCCCGATGGCGACCCCTTTCGCTTCCTGGAAGATTTAGTTCCGGAGCTTCTGGACGGCATATTCCTAAGCCCAAAGCTGAGGTATTCCAGCCGTAATGCACCACTTTTACTGAGAATAGTCTAGCACAATTGCTGCTATATAACAGTTGGTGTCTACTAAAGTGCCTTTCTAGGGGATGCCTGCATCAACCGCCTCTGTGTGCCTTTTTACTGTTGCTAGCTCTGTCTGTGCACTTCAATAGCCAGCTGTGATTGCCTTTAACCATGCTGGACGCCCGCACATGCGCAGTAGCGCCGCGGCGCACACCGAGCGTCATCCACCCGCTCCGCCCCTTTTTCCAGATCGCCTCTATATAGAGAGGCGCGTGCACGCGCGCGGGCACGTGCGCCTTCGGCGCCTTTTTTTGAAAAAATAAGGAGCTAGATGGGAGCCAGGGACCCTGCCGCAGGGCCCGGGGATGGATGTGCGCAGCAACAGGGCAGAGGAGACAGCTTCCCAAAGAGAACTTGCCAACTGCCTGGATTTGACTTCGGAAGAAAAAAAATCCACATTACAAGAAAAAGAACCATAGCGGCCTCTAGTGTTTAACACAGGTACCGCGGTCTTACACATTTTTTTTTTTTTTTTCCTTGCCTACTATTAAAATTTTTACATTTTCTCAGTAGTAACAGGCATGCACAGAATATTGGCGGGAATACCTTAGGTAACAGGCAGAAAGACAAAATAGGCTTGGGGGTCCCCCAATAGAACCAAGTTCCTGAGGGCCCCCACTTACCTTTTCCTCGCCGCAGGACTCTGTTTGTTTGGTCCACAGAAGCCCAAACTTCACCTATCACGGCAGGCATTGTAATTAAACCTTCAGGGACCGGGTTCCCAAGGATTCCACTCCCCTGGACCTGTATAGCACCCTGCACAGAAAACATCTTGGTCGTGGGTATGACCAGAGATCTGGATCCCAGGGTCCAGCCCTCCTAAGAGAGGCATTACAGGCAAAACCTTGCTCTTCTCTTGCAAGGCCCGGGTACCGACCGTTTAGCTATGAAGCTTTTTTGGTCGGATCCGGAATAGCTTACTGAGGCCCAAAAGAACCTGTACGCAAGCTCAGTGAAAAACACATGTTACTTCTTGGCCAACACCTTAGACACTGGCAAAAAACTGAGGTACTCCCGGATGGGAGGGGCTTATATAGGGGAGGGTACTTCCGGTTTTGGAAGTTGCCAGTGCCAGCACCTGAAGGTATCTATATAACCCACATAGTAATGACTGTCGCTCTGTGTCCCGTGATGTACAAGAAAGAAATTGTGTCGTAGGCTTAAGAATGGACATAGCATATAGCAGGGGGTCTCAAACTGGTGGCCCTCCAGCTGTTGCAGAACTACAATTCCCATGAGGCATTGCAAGGCTAAACAGTTACAAGCATGACTCCCATAGGTAGAGGCATGATGGGACTTGTAGTTCCGCAACAGCTGGAGGGCTGCAGGTTTGAGACCCCTGCCATATAGGAACTAGGATTCACAGACCGGTTTTGTCACTTGCTACTATGAGTAACAAAAACAACACAGAGGGGACACTGTAAGCTCATCCTATTTAGTCAAGATCAGATGGGTATAAATTGGCAATGCAAAAACCTTCCCAATATAGCGATCAGGTCACACCGTCAGCCGGAGGTGTTTAACACAATCAAACCCCCGGGGTGGTGCTCCTCTGAATACACAAGCAGACAAGAAAAAACGGGAAAGGTTCCCAAAGAATATTCTTCAGAGGAACAACTGGATGAGACTAAATTTCTTTATTGAATATCTACATGTAACCACATTATAAATTAGAAAATGTAGGAAAAAATACACCCACCTCCAACACATTAAATTAAAATTAAGACAAGATTCTTAATAGGACACAGGTGGCCACCACAACCAATCATACACAACTCTCATCCATCCTACAGAGTTGATTCTTCTCAAGACAGTCTCATGAACTAGATATATGAATATCAAAAAACTTTGGTTCAAAAATACAAAATGAAAAAATAGTATCTGTGTTGAGAGTTCGTGCTTTAACGCCGATTTCAATAAAGTGCAATTGTGTTCTTTTATAAACTTCCCACATGGTATAAAAGGCAATATGATAGAGTTCATTGCTAACATGATCTACATGGATAAACCAGATAGTTAATTGATGAAGAGGATCCTTAATCACAAACTGATAAATATAAGGATGACAGTTTTAAGGAAACAAATGGGTTTAAATCGGAGTAAACGTCCCCTTCATTCATATGGGGGTTGATACAGCTCACTGTTTGACATCTTGTTTCATGTCATTATTTCTTTTTTACCAAGTCCGTATGTTTTGGGCCCAATTGCCTCAAAGATGAGAAGTAGATGCAGGACGTTCAGTATAGAGTGATCGTGATCCTCACTTCAAAAAGCATAAGATGTGCTCGTCTGGTCTATTTGCATTGTAGAAATGTTTCAAACAGTCTGCAGACCATGTGAGCTATGCAGTATTGTGTGCCGCGGCCTGAAAGACCCTGTTTACAAGAAAAATTAATTATTATTAAAGGCTTCCTTTTCTTTGACCAGTGCAGCTATTCAGCCAGCTGTTGCAGCAATTGGTATTTGCCAGCCTGTAAAGGATCGTATCAAAAGGCCTAGTAGGCCTAACCAGGAGGACGATCTGCCTGAAGAGAAGACAGATATTCCTCAAGCGCTGTGTTTTGCTGTTGACGCCTTAAACGATTCTATACAGCAGATTTCTAATGGCTAAAGAACTGGTTAGCTGAGCTTCCTTGTAAAAAGTTATTAGCAGGTTTTCCCTTTCATGGGGAATATCTATTCAGTGATCACTTGGACAAATATATACAAAAAAATTCCGGAGGGAAGAGCTCTCTTCTTCCTGTGAAGAAAAGCACCAGACGTCCCTTATTTAAAACTTTAGGGACTGCCTCCTCAAATGTCTCAGCGCCAGGGTGGTTCCGCCGCCCACAGGGCGCTAAGGCCAGGGGCAGGCCACAGGGCTAAGTCCAGAAAAAGCCCTGGGTCAAAAATTCTAAACCCAGCCTTTTGAGGGGATGCCCCCACTCCTTCGAGTGGGGGGAAGGTTGCTGGACTTTTGGAAAACAACCATTCAGGACAAATGGGTCACCTCAATTATATCTTGTGGTTACAAGCTGGAGTTGCGCGGGATGCCCCCCCCAGAGGTTTTTAAGATCCAGCGTCCCCTCGAATCCTCAAAAAAGAAGCTTGTTACTCCAAGCACTACATCACCTAGTGCATCAAAGAATTATTGTAGAGGTTCCGATACTCGAAAGGGGCACAGGGTTTTTCTCAAACCTGTTTATGGTTTAGAAACCAGACTGGGACACCAGGCCCATTTTGGACCTAAGATCCCTGAACAAGTATCTAACGATACAATCCTTTTGGATACAGTCTGTCCGCTCAGTAGTAACCTCACTTCAGAGGGGAGACTTTTTAGCCTCCATCGATATAAAAGACGTGTATTTACACATACATATTTTTCAGCCTGACCAGAGGTTCCTACGGTTTGCAGTAGAGGAACGTCAATTTCAGTTTGTGGCTCTACCCTTCGGACTGGATACAGCCCCTAGGGTATTTAAAAAGGTCCTAGCACCAGTACTTGGCTTTTTAAGAGCCCAAGGGATTCTGGTGCTCGGGTACCTGGACGACCTCCTGCTCAAAGATCACTCAGTACAGGCTCTAGAACAGAGCATAATACACACAGTACGGTAGAGCTTAGGCTGGATCATAAATACCAAAAAGTCAAACTTGAGACCAGCTCAGAATTTAAAGTATCTAGGTTTGTTCTTAAACACAGTTCAAGCAAGAGTATTCTTACCACCAGTAAGGCTCTGTGCCCTGAAGAATAAGGGACAACAGACAACCCTCTCCATTCGGCTCTGTATAAGCTTTCTAGGGAGGATGGTATCCTCTTTCGAGGCAGTGCCCTATGCCCAGTTCCACTCCAGGCCCTTAGAATAAAGCATTTTGTTGGCAAGGAACAGGGGAAGAAAAGCCCTGGATTATCCAATGTGCTTATCCCCTCAGGTATCCTTAAGCCTAAATTGGTGGCTGCAAGAGCAGAACCTGCGAAAGGGAAAAACCTTTCTCCCAGTAACCTGGAAAGTACTGACTACAGATGCCAGTCTCAGGCTGGGGAGCAACCCTAGATGGGCTCTCGGCCCAGGGGAGGTGGTCAAGAACAGATCCTGCCCATCAATGTCCTGGAATTACGGGCAGTACGTCTGGCCCTACACTCCTAAACGCTGAAGCTTCAGGACTATCCTATCAGAGTCCAGTCCGACAATGCCACTGCAGTGGCATATATAAACCACCAAGGCGGTACCAGGAGTCGTTCAGCTCTAAAGGAGGTGAACTACATACTTGCCTGGGCAGAAAGATATGTGCCAATGATATCGGCAGTGCATATCCCGGGAGTAGAAAACTGGAAGGCAGATTATCTCAGCCGCCAGCAGATCTGCCCCGGGGGAATGGTCCCTACACCCAGAGGTGTTTCAGGAAATTTGCCAGCATTGGGGGATGGCCAGAAGTCGACCTACTGGCATCCAAATTCAACAACAAGCTACAACCAGTTTGTCTCTCGGACAAGAGATCCTCTGGCAATTGGAATAGATGCTCTGATAGTTCCATGGAGCCAGTTCTCCCTGGTTTATGCTTTCCCCTCGATTCCTCTCCTTCCACTTTTTGTTGCGCAGGATTCAGAGAGAGGGGGTCCCAGTCATTCTGGTAGCACCAGCCTGGCCCAGAAGGCCCTGGTTCCCAGAGATTGTCAGACTGTGACAAGACGGACCATGGATGCTTCCACAGCGCCCCAACCTACTGTCTCAAGGTCCTATATTCCACCCCAATTTACAGTCTCTAAATTTGACGGCATGGTTATTGAAGCCAGGGTGTTAAAGGACCGAGGCACCTATTTATCCTAGTGAATGCTAGAAAAGCTGTCACTAGAAAAATCTATCAAAGCCTGAAAGACTTATTGCTTGTTGTGAAGCCAAAAGATGGCATCCACGAAAATATGTGATTGGGAGAATTCTCTCTTTTCTACAGTCAGCTGTAGACATCAAACTGGCTTTGAGTACAAACAGAGGTTAAATTTCGGCCCTATCAGTATTCTTTCAAAGGCCTTTTAGCCTCCCATTCACTGATCCGACGAACCTTTATGCAGGGGGCAACTAGTTTGCTTCCCCCTATTAGGTCACCGATGTGTCCTTAGGACTTGAATTTGGTGCTGTCTGTGTTACAGAACCAACCATTTGAACCTATTAAGGAAATTTCTTTAGACTTGCTGTCATGCAAGCTAGCCTTCCTGATGGCTATCATCTCGGCTAGAAGGGTGTCTGAGTTGGCGGCCCTTTCGTGCAGGGAACCATATTTGATCCTTCACCACGACAGGGTCGTGTTACCACCCATTCCATCCTTTTTGCCAAAAGTGGTGTCGGCCTTTCATTTAAATCAGGACATTATTTTGCCGCCTTTGTTCTCTCTGCCTCGTTTGGCAGAAGAGAAGTGACTGCATTCTTTGGACGTTGTCCGGGCAGTCAAGGTTTATTACTCTTTCGTCCATGGACCAACACAGCTTCTCTATTGACAAAGTGGGTATTATCCGTTAATTAGGAGTGACTAGGCAGAAAACTTGTAAAAGTGTTGCATCACACCTTCTACAGTACCACCCAGGGGGCGGACCCTCTGGGTATATCCCCTCAGAAAAAAACTGATCTGCGACATGCAGACTGTCTAGCAAGGAGGTAGGACATGGCTCCCTTCGGGCCCATTGGTCCGGGGGGAAAAGATATATTTTTTTGCTAAATTCTTTTGTTTCCTTCGATCAATTGCCGACTGGGTGACAGGCTGGATCCTCGATCCTTGTAGTCTCCCCAGTTTCGGCCATTGAGCGTGTGCCGACCCTAGCTACGCGCTGGGTTTTCCATGACATGCCCGTCGCTCCACGGGTGGCCGGTGAGCCTACGCTCCAGGGCCTGCATCGGACCGCTCAGCTTCAGCTGACCTTGCGGCTGAGTCGCAGCAGCCTGGCTGGTAAGCGTCGCGCTCCAGGGCATACATATGATCGTCCCCTTGGGTCCAATCACAGCATGCCTGGCCAACAGTCACCTTCCGTGCCCGGACGATGATCTGTTTGAAATACCTATCCTGCATGTATTATGCTGGAAGACAAGTAAACTCCCCTGCCTCGGCTGGGTGATTTGGCTGGACATTCCTGGAGAGACCAAGTAAGTGGTTGTGGCCCCTTTCTTCCCTCTCTCCCTGCCTTTCCCTCCTCCCTGGGCTTCTAGCTAAAGGTTGCTGGGGGTCACCTAAGGGGTTCCACTGGAGCGGGGCTGGCTCTAACTAACATTTAAAAGAAATGTAATTTCTGCTTACCTGTATGTGCTTCCTCCTCCATGCTGTTGGCGGCCATTTTGTGGTGGTCCATGCCGGGTTCGGCCTCTAGTGACTGCCCGGCGGCCATCTTCCTGTGGTTTCGGCGCCATTTTCTTGTAGTTCCACACCCACTGGCCTCTATCGACTGATCGGTGGCCATGTTTGTAATGACCCACGCTGTATGTATATATTGCCGTTCGGCGGCCATCTTTTTGTGGTCTACGGCTGCTTTGGCCTCTATCTTCAGCTCGGCGGCCATTTTCTTAGAGCCCACATCTTCCATACAGACGTTTTGGCGGCCATTTTGCGAGAGTCTCCGGCCTCTAGGGTGCATTACACTGGCACGAAAATTCACACAGGAAGCGCTGATAAAAGAAGCAGACTGACACAGCAGCAGTGGGACAGCATCACAGGCGCAGCATAGCAGTACCAGTCATGGGTGGGGAGTCCTCTGGGTGACCCAGCAATCTCTGCAGCGCAGGAGGGTGGCCTATTGATATCATGCCTGGAGCTCTGTGGGTGTCAGCGTGTGGTCAGCATGGCATCTGCGCCAGATGTCTTCTCCCCTGAAACACCAGATTTAGCAGCTGGTGCCCCTGAGGTGTCTATGGACGCTATGTCGGCAATCCTAGAGGCGTTTGCTGCCAGGGTGGAAGCAGCACACGGGAATACAGGGGATAGTAAACGCCCCCCTCCCCTGCAATCTTCTGGGGATAATTCTGCTGCAGAACCAGGTCCAGCTACGGCTCATGGCCCAGATTCTGACGCATCAGAGACTGCAGACCGTGACCGATCAGACAGTGAGGATGACTCCAAGTCCAGGTCAGTACGCGAGACTGCTTTGGTATCTGACCTTATTACTGCAGTGCGGGATACGCTAAAGTTGGAAAATACCACAGAAGCAGCAGAGACTCCATTCCCTTTGGGTTTCGTAAACCTGTCCGCACTGCTAAGGTGTTCCCTTGTGTGTCTTATTTTGACAAACTCTTCTACAAGGAATGGGAGAACCCACTGAGGGTCTTTACAGCCCCAAAGAGGTTTGCGGTACGGTACCCCTTTGAGGAGAGTTTTCTGAAGAAATGGACCTCTCCCCCCTATAGTGGACCCTCCGGTGTCCAGACTTAATAGAGCTACCACTATTCCAGTAGAAGGGGCTCCTGTTTTCAAGGACCCTGTGGATAAGAAGGCTGAAGCACTCGCTCGCTACCTATACTCAGTGGTAGGCTCGGCAGTACGCCCGGCATTGGCGGGGGCCCTAGTGTCTCAGACACTTACTGAATGGGCAAAATTGCTACTCCAGGGGTTAAAGGAGCGAGATGCTCCTCCTGATGAGATAACTTTGGCCGACCAGTTGGTCCAGGGCCTTAAGTTTGTCTGCGAGTCAGACATGGATACTATTCCCCTGCTGTCAAGAGCTTCGGTTTATGCAGTAGCAATACGCCGCCTGAGCTGGCTAAAAAGCTGGTCTGCGGACCAGACTTCCAAGAAAGCCCTGTTGGATCTGCCCTTTAAGGGCGACAGACTTTTTGGGGCTTCTCTGGATGACATTATCAAGGATGCCACAGGAGGTAAAAGCACTTTGCTTCCCCAAACTAGCAAGGGTAAGGGGCCACGCCAAGGGCCCTCCTTTACTGCACGCAAGCGTTTTTTTGTCCCCCTAGGGCGACAGGGAAAAGACCCCAGTCCTACAAGGCGCCTGCCCAAGGACAAAAGCGTCCTTGGTCCCGCAGACCCAACAAGCCTGCGAACAAATCTGCGTCTGCAGGAAGGTCCGCCTCCACCCAGCTCTCGGGTGGGGGGAACGTCTTCGCAAATTCGCGACTCAGTGGACAGCTCTAGTCTCTGACAGGTGGGTTTGCGACGTAATCGCCTCAGGGTACAAGATAGAAATTCTATCTTGTCCACCGGACAGATTCGTCACCTCCAATCTCCAGCTACTACCGACCCGTCGGGAGGCCCTGTATGGGGCGGTCCAGGGTCTACTGGAACGTGGGGTAGTTATTCCAGTTCCGGAACGGGGTCAGGGTTTTTACTCAAATCTGTTCATTGTGCCGAAGAAGGAGGTGGTTCGTCCAATCTTGGATCTCAGAGCCCTCAATTGCTTTGTGAAGGTACAAAGATTTCGGATGGAGTCGGTTCGATCTGTAGTCATGGCTCTCCATCCGAGGGATTTTTTCTGGCCTCCTTGGACCACAAGGACGCATACCTGCATGTCCCTATATACTCCAGACACCAGAGGTTTCTGCTATTTGCTATTGGGAAGAGCCACTACCAGTTTGTGGCCCTCCCGTTTGGCCTTGCCTCAGCACCCAGGACGTTCACCAAGGTGCTCGCTCCGATTCTGGCACTTCTAAGACAGCAGGGTATCGCTATCATGGGCTACTTGGACGACCTTCTGCTGAAGGCCCCTTCAAGCTCAGAATTAGAGGTAAGCGTGTCCATTACCTGTCAGCCTCTTCGAGACTGTGGTTGGATACTAAACACGCAAAAGTCAGTATTGGTGCCCACTCAACACCTAGTGTACCTGGGGTTGATTCTGGATTCTCCAGAGGCAAAGGTATTCCTCCCTGTGGAGAAGTTGCAGACCCTCCGCGCTGCAGTACGGCAGCTGACTTCCAGGAATTGGTCGTCACTCCGTTTTTGCATGCGAGTGTTAGGCCTCATGGTAGCCTCCTTCGAGGCGGTCCCATATGCTCAATACCACACTCGAGTGTTACAGAAGGAAGTTCTGTCCAGATGGAACAGATGTCCATCTCTGGAATATGAAATCCGAGTGAGCCACCTAGTCAGGAGATCCCTGGTATGGTGGCTGACAGCACCGGCTCTAATGGCCGGGAAGTAATTTCTTCCGGTTTACTGGATAGTGATCACGACGGACACCAGCCTTACAGGTTGGGGAGGAGTCTGGGTGTTCAATCGGCGCAAGGTCGCTGGACCCCAGAGGAAGCCCTCCTGCCGATCAATGTCCTGGAAATCCGGGTGATCAGGCTGTGCCTCTTCAAATGGTCTCCGAGGCTGCAAGGGCGTCCAGTCAGGATCCAGTCAGACAACGCCACAGCAGTGGCATATGTCAATCAAGGAGGAACAAGAAGCTCAGCTGCAGCATCGTAGGTCGCTCGCATCCTGAAATGGGCAGAGAAGAGTGTACCGGCACTGTCGGCCGTGTACATTCCGGGTGTGGAAAACTGGCAGGCGGACTACCCGAGTCGCCAGATGCTGGACCAGGGAAAATGGTCCTTACACCCGGAGGTGTTCCAACTCCTCTGCCAAAGATGGGGCACACCAGACGTAGATCTTCTGGCTTCCTGACTCAATCAGAAGGTATTGAGGTTTGTGGGCCCGGTCAAGAGACCCATGGGCAGACGCAACGGACGCGTTGGTGGCATCGTGGGGTCAGTATCGGCTAATCTATGCCTTCCCTCCCTTAAGGCTTCTTCCTCTTCTGCTCCGCAGAGTGGAGGCAGAGGGAATTCCAATGATCCTAATCGCTCCAGATTGGCCTCAGCGTCCTTGGTACACCGATCTAGTACGTCTGGTAGCAGACGTCCCCTGGCGCCTACCACTACGGAAGGACCTGCTATCGCAAGGTCCCATACTCCATCCTGCTTTACGGTCACTGGCTTTAACGGCATGGCTGTTGAGAACCAGGTACTGAGAGACTGGGGCCTGTCCGATTCAGTAATCTCTACTATGAGAAGTGCTCGGAAACCGTCCTCTAGGAAGGTTTATCACCGCACTTGGAAGGCCTACATCTCCATGTGTGAGGAAATGAAATGGCATCCGCGTACTTATTTGGTTTCCAGAATCATGCTGTTTTTACAGCATGGGGTGGACCAAAGGCTTGCCTTAAGTACGATTTAAGGGACAGATATCTGCCCTGGCTGTCTTTTTTTCAGCGACCCCTGGCGCCTCACTCTCTCGTGAGTACATTTGTGCAGGGGGTTCGACATGTGGCCCCTTCGGTCCGTCCCCCGCTACCTCCATGGGACTTGAACCTAGTCTTCAGAAGGCACCGTTTGAGAATTTTTGAGATATTCCCCTGTTGACACTTTCTCAGAAGGTGGTCTTTTTGGTGGCTGTTACGTCAGTTAGACGAGTCTCTGAGCTGGCAGCCTTGTCCTGCAAGGCTCCCTATTTGATTTTCCACAAGGATAAGGTGGTGCTGCGGCCGCAGCCTTCCTTTCTTCCGAAGGTCGTTTCGGCTTTTCATCTCAACGAAGACATTGTACTTCCATCCTTGTGTCCTCATCCGTAGAATCCTAAGGAGTCGGCGTTGCATTCCTTGGACGTTGTCTGAGCTTTGAGAGTATACCTATCTGCTACTTCCCTGTTCCGGAAGTCAGACTCACTGTTTGTTTCGGTGGCTGGTCCCAAGAAGGGCCAAGCAGTCTCGTCGGCCACCATCTCTAGGTGGATCCGACAGATAGTAATCCAGGCTTACGCCTTAAAGGGTCAAGCATCCCCTTCCCGGTCATGAAGCTGTGTCGGTCCATGGACGAAAGAGTAAATAGGATTTTTGTACGCACCGTAAAATCCTTTTCTCTGAGTCCATGGACTGACACAGCACCCACCCCTCCTTTTAGGTTTGTACTGCTTTTTGACGAACTGATCTGCGAGATGCAGAGTGAGGGGATATACCCAGAGGGTCCGCCCCCTGGGCGGTACTGTAGAAGGTGTGATGCAACACTTTTTACAAGTTTTTCTGCCTAGTCACTCCTATTTAACGGATAATACCCACTTTGTCAATAGAGAAGCTGTTAGGATTTTTTTTACTCCGACCCTATTTGATCCTCGGATCTCCACAGATCTAGACAAGACTCTTTTGGTTTTACCAAATGGACCCAAGAAGGGGCAAGCAGCTTCCATTGCTAATTTGGTCCATCAATTAGTCATTCAGGCCTACGGTCTGAAACATAAAGCTCCCCTTTTCGGTTGAGAGCTCTTTCTACCAGGGGTGTAGGAACTGCCTGGGATTTTCACCATCAGATATCTGTGGCTCAGATTTGTAAGGCTGCTACCTGGTCTTCAGTGCATACATTCACAACATTTTATCAAGTGGATGTTCGGGCAGCCGAGGATTCGGCTTTCGGCCGCAGTGTACTGCAGGTTGCCGTATAAAGTCCTGATGGCTATTCTTATTTGGCAGTGTATCTATTGATTTGAGAGATCTTGTACAAAAAGAGGTAGGTCTATCTGCAATACACATTTATTGATTGGTGTGTAATTTGTATATATTATGTAACCCTGACAGTATTTACAACACTATATACAGTATAGGTCCCCTGGCTTACATGGTATTTACAAATTACCCACAACCCCCATATTTAAAATACTATATAAGATACAAGTATAGAGTTAGATTACCTGTTAACTTCAGGTCAGCCCATCGTGGCTGCTGTCTGTTCCCACACCAAAGCAAGAGAGCTTAGCTTGCTCACAAAAGCATTATATATTCCCCCTCATTTCTGTGAGGTGGCTAATATAATTCTCCCTAATTGGTCACTGCACCTAGTAAATGTATATTGGGCACAGTCTGATTGGATGAGTCACAGCAGGCTTTTGTTTACGGCCCATGTGAGATGTAAACAGGAAAACAAAAGGCCACCCTTTGAAGTTGTAGCTAATTATCGTACGAAATACACAGCACTCAATACTTAGATTTAAATAGATTTCCTTCTACCTGAAATATATATAATTGCAATTTTATTTACAGCTGTTAATGGAGATTTCACATAAACCCATAAGGCAACAGATGGCCCCTTGTGGCCAGTTGAGAATATGAGACTCGGCCACACCTAAAATAATGGTTTATGTGTAATCTCCTTTAATATTTGGAACTTTTAGCTTTGCCCTCTGAAATAAAATAAAAACTTTTTGAGAAGAAAAAAAAAAAAACTTTTAAAACGCTCCATCTCTACAGTCCACATTTCTGGATCCCAGTATCGGTAGTCATCACTTGTTCTGGATGTCATAAGTGTATAATAAAAATCATAAGATACAAACACGATTAAAAAAAAAACATGCGGATCCTTGTTCTCAACCGTCCATTAATAGTGCGAAAGTCAATAATGTCAATCTGGTCATGTTGCCCTTGCTTCTGGACAGCCTTCCATGGTGATTCCAATTGGATACAGCATACAGTAATGGCCTTTGGACCAGCTTTCTGAGATTATACTTTATTTAAGTGGGAAAAGTTAGAGAAAGAAAAACACGAGTACTTTTAAGACATGCATTCAAATGAATGCTTATCTTGTCATTCTGAGTATTAAGGACCCTTTGATTTGAATGGTTATAGATATACTGCGACATAATAATGAGACCCTTTCCCATTGACACATGTAACAATTTAAAGGGTTATGCCCTTCAGCCAGGTTGTCTGATTTCCATCCCGCATCTTTCTTCCTCCATTGTCGTGTGTGTGTGTGTGTGTGTGTGTGTGTGTGTGTGTGTGACCCTTTAAGTGTCCAGGGGGATCTTGTTGCCTTCGCATCTTACCACAAACTCCTTTTACTGAAGCTATGTTCAGTTATACCAACCCTGATGGGTTAAAGCCTTGGCTGGTGCCAAACTTTTGTGCATATAGCTCCATCCTTGGCTACCGTGTGTAGCTACTGTATGAGTCCTGCCTTTAGCAGGCTAGGGAAGAGGTCATAACTTTAAGAGGTCTCCGTGCAGATTTAAGCAGTGTCGCCTAAGCAGACAAAAATAACTTGATTTCAGAATGCGGATAAGTGTGATGTCACCAGTTACTTGTGGCTTCAGGAACGATCAGACTAAATTACTTCTTAAGTACAATTGTACTATACTCTCTGCTAATTGTCAATCGCTATGAGTCTCACGTGCCAGTATATCTATATGATATTCAAGCAATGCTCTTTGAACTTAGTTATGGCACAAAAAAGAAAACTGACCAACATAAAAAAAAACTAATGACCACATATGATGACTGCCAAATATTAGAACTGTAGAGAGGACTGTATGTCACATATACAAGGAAACTAGTCACATGACTGTTGCTAAACCCAGGTGTTACTGTTACTATTGTCATAGTTGGTAATAGCTACACTAGCATACATTTATATAAAACAATTATCCAATGTTGAAGGAGAGAAGAAAAAAAACAGTTGGAACTTTGTCCCATCCCGAAATGCTATAGGGAGGCTTTAATATTCTATATCAACATTTTTAACGGTTTTAAATGTTCTCCAAATAATGTTCCCCATACTCCTCTTTTTTTTTTTTTTATTAATTTTTTTATTTCACCATAGCGAAACCAAACTCAAGAATCACCAAAAAAATAACGGTGATATAGGAAAGAAAGAAAAATAGTTTTCGTTAAAAGAAAAAGGAGAAAAAAAAAACCTAAACCAAAAAGGTAAAAAAAAGATATTCAGATTTAATGCTGAATCTAACCAATTTAACCTTTAAATTGTTAACCACTTCCCTAACGGGCACGAAAACCCCCTTCCTGCCCAAGCCATTTTTCAGCTTTCAGCGCTGTCACATTTTGAATGACAATTGCGCGGTCGTGCGACGTGGCTCCTAAACAAAATTTGCGTCCTTTTTTTCCCACAAATAGAGCTTTCTTTTGGTGGTATTTGATCACCTCTGCGTTTTTTTTTTTTTTGCGCTATAAACAAAAGAAGAGCGTCCAGTTTGAAAAAAAACACTTTTTTACTTTTTGCTATAATAAATATCAATTTTTTTCTTTTTTTAATTAAAAATTTCCTCAGTTTAGGCCGAAACATATTCTTCTACATATTTTTGGTAAAAAAAAAATCGCAATTAGCGTATATTGATTGGTTTGCGCAAAAGTTATAGCGTCTACAATATAGGAGATAGATTTATAGCATTTTTTTTTTTTTTTTTTTTAACTAGTAATGGCGGCGATCTGCGATTTTTTTTTATTGTGCCTGCGATATTACGGCGGACAGATCGGACACTTTTGACACATTTTTGGGACCATTCACATTTATACAGCGATCCCTGCAAGTTCCCCAGGCCACAGGAAGTTGTATCAGAGAGAGGCCAGACGCTGTTTAACCACTTCAATACCATGCACTTATACAGCTTCCTGCCCAAGCCAATTTTGAGCTTTCAGCGCTGTCTCAATTTGAATGACAATTGCGGTCATGCTACACTGTACCCAAACAAATTTTTTATCATTTTGTTTCCACAAATAGAGCTTTCTTTTGGTGGTATTTGATCGCCTCTGCGATTTTTATTTTTTGCACAACAAATAAAAAAAGAGCGAAAATTTTGAAAAAAACTGTTTTTCTTTGTTTCTGTAATTTTTTTTTGTAAATAAGTACCTTTTCTACTTCAATGACGGGCACTGATAAGGCGGCACTGAAGGGCACTGATAAGGCGACACTGATGGGCACCGATAAGGTGGCACTGATAGGCGGCACTCATAGGCGGCACTGATTGGCACTTATAGGCGGCACTGATAGGTGGCACGGACAGGCACTGATAGGCGGGCACTTATGGGCACTGATAGGTGGCGCTGATGGACACTAGTAGGTGGCACTGATGGACACTGATGCCCAGCAATGCCAGCCACCACACATTGTGGTTGTGCCATTAGTGCCCATTTGTGGGCACTGATTGGCATTTTTTTTATTTATTTTTTATTTTACTACATGTGGATGGCCATGGCGGCCATCCACATGCTTGGGGCTTCCCTGTGGTCCTGGGGGGCTTCCCTGGTGGTCTAGTGTGGGTATCCGAGGGGGGGCTGCGCTGATAAACAATCAGCGCAAACCCCCCCTGTCAGGAGAGCCGCCGATCGGCTCTCCTCTACTCGCGTCTGTCAGACGTAAACAGGAAGAGCCGTTGATCGGCTCTTCCTCACTCGCATCGTGATCAGCCGTGATTGGACACGGCTGATCACATGGTAAAAAGCCTCCGCCGGAGGCTTTTTACCGAGATCAGTGTAGCGGTGGGTCAGACTGACCCACCGCTCCACCGATCGCCGCGATGCGCGCCCCCCCCGGGCGCGCAGCGGCTGTTATCCCGCAGGACGTCATATGACGTCCAGTGTGGATAACTGAACCACTTCCTGGACGTCAATATGCTATTGACTGGGCGGGAAGTGGTTAATGAAACAGACCACCAAAAAAAAAAAATTTTAGAATTTAGTTAGGCCTGACTGTAATTAATTCCATTCAAGGATTTTCCTTAAAACAAACGGAAAATTTATTATCAAATACTTACCGAAATTTTCCTTTCCTGATGGACTCCATGGCAGCCTATGTGTGGGTTAACCCTGCCTCCTCTCCAATGCTATAGGACCCCATACCCATAAAAGTAAGCTTACCTCTCAGTACTGTGTTCCGTTACTAGCCGACTCTTGGACACTTACTTTCCCTTTTAAATTTTCTTTTAGGTTGGGAACTCCGTCTGCCATGGAGTCCATCAGGAAAGGAAAATTACGGTAAGTATTTGATAATAAATTTTCAGTTTTCCTGACAGACTCCATGGCAGCCTACATGTGGGAAATAACTAGCCATACCACACGGGTGGTTATGCTGAACAGAAATAAATTTAACTTGACCTATCAACCAACAGGATTTACAAATCAAAGATCACAGAAGATAGCGAAGCAGGCTCAATACAGAAAAGTGATATAAAAGGTTTTAAAGGACGCCCATGAGGCCGCTTTACAGATAACGTCTAGAGCCATATGCCGGACTGCCGCCCATGAAGCCGCTATACTCCTGGTGGAATGTGCCTTCACCGGCTCCGGAGGAGTCAAGCCCTCAGCTCTATAAGCCTGTTGGATGGACTGGACGATCCAGGCTGCAATCGTTCTGATCAAGGCTCAATTCCCTTTGTTAGTGTCAGCGTGCAGGACGAACAGGCAGACCGAGCGTCTGAAATGGAGGAAGTAGCTTGCAGGTTTACCCCCAGAATTTCGTATACGTCCAGAGGATACATTTTAGTGGACTCTTGGGTCCTGCATGGAGGTAGGACGATTTCCTGGCTCTTATGGAACTTTGAGGTAATTTTGAACTTGAGCCGAGCATAGGAATAGGACTACCCGGTCCAGAAGGAAGGACAGAAAAGGCTCTTCGTAACCTAGGGACCCAATCTTCAAGACCCTCTTAGCCGCAGTAACGGCTACTAGGAAGTGATTGTTGCTGAAAGGTCTCCGGTAGAAAGCGGGGAGGACCCTGTGTTACTGAGTTCAGACAGTGAGTTGAGAACAATGGGAAGATCCTAAAAGGGGAATCTTGGTCTCCTTTGAGGGCTGAGTTTTAACGCCCCACGGAAGAACTGCTGGAAAAAGAAGTGAACAGCCTGCGAAGTTCTGGAGAAGACCGACAAGGTTGAGATTTGGACTCTAAGAGAGCTGATAGATAGCGATAGATCTAGGCTGGAAAAAAGGAAGCTGAAGATATATTGAACTTTTGAATTTCTACGGGATCTGCCCATAGAGGGTGAGAACTCAGCAGGCATGGCCCATATTCCCCTATAGACTTCCAATAAGGAGCCACTACCACCACTTTGACTGCTTCCGCATGAGGTCTTCGTAAGAACGTGAGGATGATTGCGAGCGGTGGAAAGGCGTATGCCCTCTTGAAACTCAATTGATCCGTCAGGGCATCCATTCCGGAGGCCTAGCTGCACAGCCCCGAGTGTAATACCTCTTCGGCTTGAAGTTACCGGGGAAGAGAATAGATCCACTTCGGGAATGACTCCCAGGGACAGAATCCACTTGAATGTCTGCAAGAGACCACTCGTCTAACCGAATACGCGTCACAAAGTCCGCTCGGATACTCTGGACTCCGGGGATGTAAGCCGCTAAAAAGCCGGTCAGGTTCTTCTGGGTCCAAGACATGATGGGCTTGACCTCCCGGAAAAGTGTGGAGCTCCGAGTGCCCCCATGACTCTTCTCATAGGAGATCGCCGTGGTGCCGACCATTTTTAATAATACTGACTCTCCCTTTCAGAGACGGAGAAGGACACACTAGGCTTCCCGGACGTTCTAGCCCGTTTTGAGAAGACACGTACCCATCTTTCCTTGAGCAAGATCTGAACTGCAGGGGGCTCCGCAACCAGAACCAATGGCATCGATTGTGACCGTGATCCATGAGATGGGGGCAATGGAGTGGCAATTGAGCAGGTTTTGCTCTGAAGCTACCAGAAGAGGCTGCCTCATCGTCGATGACATGTGAATAGGTTGACTGTTGCCCCTTGGTTTCCCTTGTTGCAGAAAACCTGACTGGAAAAAAGGCGTAACCTCTGCAGAGACCACTTGATTATAGGGGTCGTGGAGACCATCAAACCGATAGTTTTTTTTTTTTTTTGTTTGTTTTTTTTTTATTGTGAGGCCCTTGGCCATGAAGAGGTTAGAGATCACGAAATTCTCTTCTGGATAACCAGGATCTTCCCCACCAGGAGAGAGATGGTGCTTTCCACTGTAGTAAACTGGGCCCAAAGTACATCAGGCGCTGGTTTGGTTCTGGGTGGCTTTTTCCCACACTTAGGAGCCACCCGAGACTGAACAAGGAGGAGATTACCTGCTCCCTGTGAACCATCAGCTGCCCTTTGTCTTGGTACAGCAACAGGAGGTCGTCGAAGTAGTGATAGATGTACCCCTCTCGTTCTGATGAGAGCCACCATGGCCAGAGGAATTTTTGGGAAGACCCAGGTGAGGTTGTCAGCCCGAAAGGGAGGTAGATGGACTGTAGATGTTCTTGTCCGAATTGGAACCAGAGGTATATGAGAAACCCCTTCCCACCGGAATATGGAGGTAAGCATCTATTAAGTCGATTGATATTAGCCAATCACCTGGCTGTACAAATGTCCGACAGAGTCTCCATTTGAAACTTTCTTATTTTTTTTTTTATAATCAAGATTTTTATTTTATTGTAAGCTTCAAACATTTTACATTTCCATTCAACATTGTACATTTACATAAGAACAAATGAGCATTACAAGACAGAGCCATGTACAAAATTATCTTATCGGAATAATAGTAATAATAATATCCCCCCTCCCCCCCCCCCCCCCCCAAGAGAAAGGAAAAAAGAAAAAGGAGGAAAAAGGAAAAAAAAAAACATATAATTCCCTCTCCCCCCCCCCCTCCCTCAGCGCCATCCCTGACTGCGGTGGAGTAAGTCTACTCTGTCCCCACTCACTCCTTCCCTTCTACTTATGTTGTGTATTATCCTACTGTGTTCTTATTTGTCCCTTGGGCAGTGCTCCCTCTTGCTTCCAAAGAGGCTACTAATGGCCATGGTGTCTATTATTTTTATGTGGGGGAAAAGAAAGAGGAAAAAAAAAACCACATATATATATATATATATATATATATATATATATATATATATATATATATATATATATATACATATACATACATACATGTATCCATCCGTGCCTCGTGTTTAGGTATTAATTACCCATAATTGTGTATAGCGGCCCCCCAGGCCTAATTCCCCAGTTTAAAAAAGAACAAACAAATTTTAGAAAGAAGAAAAAAAAAAACGTGTTTGTTATCGATTCCCCTCTACCAGTGCCTCTTAAGAGGCCACTAATGGCCATGGTGTTTAAATATATATGATTATACCTTGTGATATCTTCGCCGTGTTTACGTTCGGTCGATCCTCCCCCCCCGACCTACTCTTCCCCCGATTTTAAGTGACAAACCCGTATTCCCCAAGGGAATAAAATTAAAAATTGTGATGTCCTCACAGTGATCATGTACACTCTCTATCCTAATATTACTTCCATTCCCTCTTCTCCTGTGTGTGGCCTACTCCTTGTCCTCCCCCCCCCCCCTCCCAACCCTCCCCTCTCTGCCCCAACACGACTCTACTCTCTCTCTCTCTCTCTCTCTCTCTCTCTCTCTCTCTCTCTCTCTCTCTCGCTCTCTCTCTCTCTCTCTCTCTCCTATTCAGGGGCAGACATCTCACTCCACCCCATCAACGCAGTCAGACTTTATTAGGGAGGTCGATGAGAGAGAGCGGGAGGGGAGAAAGAGGAAAGAAAGAAAAAAAAACATATCAATCCTGGTCAAGGTTCATGATCCGGTTCTTTATACTTCTGTAGCTTAACCCATAAGCAACTATACTGGGGATCTTTGTAAATGCACTACGCCCCCTACTTTCCCCCTCGATATCTCCTATCCTCAGCCAATTTCATGTGCACACTGTATCCAGCCTGCCCAAGTCCTCTCAAATTCCCCTTTTTTATCCTTCACTACTCGAGTCCACCTTTCGGCTTCCATGATTCGGTTAACCTCCCTTTTCCAGTGCTCTGGTGTTGGACAGACGGCCTGTTTCCAAAATCTAAGGATCAATAGTTTGGCTGCGTTCAATAGGTGTGGTGTAATACTCTTCCTGTAAACTTTAATGGGGCCGGGTATTCCATGGAATAAGAAGCATAGAGGAGTAAACTCCATAGGTCTAGGGGTCAACCTCTCAATCCATGGTGCGATTGATACCCAAAATGTTTTAATCATGGGGCACTCCCACCACAGGTGGAAAAATGTACCCCTTTGCTCACATCCTCTCCAACACCATGCATCTGCCTCTGGGTACATCTGAGTTAATCTTACTGGTGTCCTGTACCACCTTGTCATAAATGTATAGGCCATCTCTTGAACGTACGAACTTATAGATGTAGAGTAAGTTGATTTAATCATTTTTTAAATTTGTTCCTCTGACAGTTCTTTATTTAATTCTCTTTCCCACTCTCTGATAAAATATGGGACTGTACTCTTTTGGGCGCCTAATATCAGTCTATACATCTGAGACAGCAGATGCCTGGCATCCCTCAAACGCACACACTGGCCCTCAAACACCGTAATTGAGTTTAATGATCTCAATAGAGGTTTCATCTTGTTAAAGAAACCTGTCATTTGATAGTACCTCCAACCTGATGTGGGTATATTCCCTAGGGCTGTAACCAGCTCCGAATAAGTTGCTAGGGTTCCCCGCGGGGCGAATTTACCACACGTGGTATCTCCATCCCGACCCCATGCCCCCAGGAATCCCCTTCCCTCCCCCGGAGGGAACCATAGGGGGGACACCTGGGGGGAATACTCTCCTGTTTTATTCAACTTATCCCATATTAACAAAGAGTTCCAATTTAGGGGAGATGTCCATTTCGAAAGTCCTCTCGACTTACTCGGAATCCAAGGGGCCCCTGCAAGATTCCTCCCCGCTATTGTTATTTCTAATGGGACCCACATTTGTTTAGAGGAATCATGGCACCAGTTCAAAATTCGAGCCAGCGACATTGCCTTATAGTACACTGATATGTCTGGCAGTCCCATTCCTCCCTCTGCCTTGCTTCTACGCAGGATGTCATAAGCCAACCTTGGTCGTTTATCATTCCACACAAATGCTACAAAAGCCTTCCGTATCTGTTTAAAAAAGATTTCTGGTAATTTAATCGGAACTGTGTGTAGTATATAGATAATTCTAGGTAATATACACATTTTATTGGCACTTACTCTTCCAAACCATGTTAGGTATTGTCCTGTTCATTTCTTTAAGTCCCCCACTGTCCTGGTAATTAGGGATGCATAATTAAGGTCATATAATATTTTTTGATTTGCGGTAATATGTACCCCCAAATAGAACAAGGAATCCTTCCATGCAAAGGGGTACGCCTTCCTCAATATCTTTGCCATCTCTTGGGGTACATAGCTAGGTAAAAGTATTGATTTTTCAAAATTAATTTTAAAGTTAGATAGGTGCCCATATCTGTCCACTTCCTGCATAAGAGCTGTTAAGGATGTCTGTGGTGTTGAAAGATAGAATAATAGGTCGTCAGCATAAGCCGATACTTTATGTTCCACATCCCCAATACCTATCCCTGATATCTCCCCATTACTTCTGATCTTGCAAAGAAATGGTTCTAATATTATAGCAAATATTAATGGTGAAAGTGGGCACCCCTGTCTTGTCCCGTTTCGTATGTTAAGATAATCTGATACTGTACCATTTACTTTGACCCTTGCTCTTGGGTTTGCATAAAGGGCCATTATCCATCCCATCATGCGTTCACCCAGGCCCCCCCCCTCAAGACTTCACTCATAAAGCCCCAGTTCACCCTATCGAAAGCCTTTTCAGCATCCATTGATAGAACGATCTTTGGGGCTTTCTCTGGGCCATATTTCATCCAATGAAGAAGATTAAGTGCCCTGATGGTGTTATCCCTTGCCTCACGTCCTTTCATAAAACCTGTCTGATCTGGATGCACTAGCCCCCCGATATGTTCTTGCAATCGTAGTGCTAGGATTTTGGCCAACAGTTTAGTATCCGAGTTGAGCAGAGAAATAGGCCTGTAATTGGCACAACACTGTGGATCTTTCCCTTCCTTTGGGAGTACAGTAATGTACCCCAACAGGGCTTCTGATGGTAATGGATTAGTCGCACTAATTGTATTTAAATAATTACATAATGGTCTTATCAACTCAGAGGAAAACTTTTTATAGTAAATATTTGTCAAGCCATCTGGGCCAGGGCTTTTCCCTATCAGCAAGGCTGCTATTACTCTGCTCAACTCTTTAACTGTGATTTGATGTTCCATTTCTGCTGTAACTATCTCCGATAGGGTGGGCATTGATGATTCCTTAATATATTCTCGTATCTCCTCCCTTCTTTGTTCCTCCCTATTTTCTATTTGTGAAGTCTTGGGTGTCTGGATATTATATAGTGTTTCATAGAATCTATGAAATTCTTTCGCTATGGCCTGGGTTTCCACTATCTTTTTGTTTTGACTTAAAAAGCAACAAGAATCTAGACATGTCCATAACTTGTTAAGTTGTTTAGCCAGTAACCGACCACATTTGTTCCCTTGCTCATAGAACCTATGAGCAAAGTATCTGCATTTGTTATTTATTTTTCGGTCTAGACATTGTGCGAGTTCTGCTCGAAGGTTCCCTAGTTGTTGGCTCTCTAAGGGGTCAAGGTTTTTTTTATGCTTAATCTCCAGTACATTGATTTTCTCTAATAAATCTGTCCCTTCCTTCCTTCTTTCCTTCTTGATGTGAGCCCCATAAGCTATTAGTTCTCTTTTTTATAACTGTTTTATGAGCCTCCCACACTGCCTGATCTGACACCTCACCTGGTGTATTCCTCTCAAAATAGTCCCTTATTTTGACTGACAGTTCCTCGGTTATCTTTTTGTTATCTAATATTGATTCGTTCAGTCTCCACGTCCGTTCTATATAGCCAGGCTGGGTCGGAGAGAGTGTCAACGTTATTGGGGCGTGATCTGAGAGGGTTATAGACTCAATGGTGCAATTTCGAACCTTTTCTAAATAGAATTGATCTACCATAAATACATCAATACGCGAGTACATTTTATGTGTTTTAGAGTAATAGCTGTAATCCTTTACTCCATTGTGCATTACCCGCCAACTATCGACCAGATGTTGAGTGCGTAGACGTTGTTTTAAATGCTTTAGAGCTCTAAAAGATAGAGATGTTTTCTTTGATGTTGTGTCCAAACTTGGGTCCAGCACAATATTGAAGTCTCCGCCCAAGATCAAACAGCCTTCCCTAAATTTCTCCAGCATCTTCAACATTTTAGTAAGAAAGTTAATTGCCCCTATATTTGGTGCGTAAATCGCAGCAAATGTGTATCGCTGGCTATGTATTGTACCTTTAACAAATAAAAAACGACCTTCTCTGTCAGCTTGTACAGACTTCAATACCCATGGGCAAGTTTTCTTGAAAGCAATTGTAACCCCCCTTGCTCTAGCAATAGGCGATGTTGCATGGTACCAGTAATTGAACGTGTGTCCAGGCATAACAGGTATAGATCCCTCCCTAAAATGCGTTTCTGGTAAAAATGCTATATCCACAGCATAATGGTGCAGTTCATGCCAAAGATGACCCCTTTTATGCTGTGAACACAGTCCCCTCACATTATATGATATAATTTTTAATGGTATAGCCATCTCTCAAAAAACCAACCATATCTTGTACACCTTGCCCTTGACCAGAAAGAGAAGAAAGAGAAAAAAAAACACACAGAAAAAATAAAACAAATACAAGAAAAACTCTATTGCATCCCCTCCCTCCCCTCCCCCCTTCCCCAGAGATACTCCGAGTATATCTCCCCCTCGGAGCGTCCCAGCTAACTGGTAGAGGGGTCTGCGCACACTCCCTGTGCCCAGGCCCCTCCACCCCCTCACTGATACCAGTTCAACCAATCCCATTGTATCGGGACCGTCCTAAAGACCAGGATATCCCTGAGCTCCCCACTCCCATTCCCTCCGCCCCAGACACTATTCTCTTATATTCGCCCAATATCTAAGTCTTCTAATTGTACCATCCAAAAAACTTTTTTAAGATTAAGGTGCCCCATATATCCTACCCCCATACTGTAAGTCTTTATACTGGCATAAACACTTTTTTTCCCCCCGTAACAAAAATTTGTTTCTTCCACATGCACATATTTACATATACCGTATGTTTAACATATACTGGAGGCCGTGGCCCATCTCCCCTCTTATATCTATTCACAAGGGTTTTTTGATCCCAAAGCCCCCTCCCCCACCAGAGAAAAAAAAAACCCGCCTCTTCTTAGGCCATCTCATCTTTTATATGGATCTATGTCTCCCTTAACGATTTCTGCGTTGGCCCCTAGTGGAAACTTGTTGCCACTGTTCAGGCCTCTGTACGGGTATCCCAACTTTGTGTGTCCTCCAGTCTATAAATTCTACTAATGGGAGATCCAATGTTTCAACAAAAAACTGCAAATCGTCTTTAGTCCGTAAAGTTGCTGTTCTGCCATTCCTAGAGGCTGTCAAACTAAATGGAAACCCCCAGCGATAATAAACCCCCTTTGAACGCATGGCTTCCAATAGGGGCCGAACCGCTCTGCGTTGGTACAAAGTCCTGCGTGTTAAATCTGGGTACAATGATAAACTCGTACCATCAAGGGAAATTTCAGGACTACTGCGGGCCATTTTCATAATAGTTTCCTTTACTGCATATTTGTGTAATCTACATATGACATCCCTAGGTTTCTCTATACTCTGAGTAATGTGCGTAGGGACTCGATGTACTCGATCTATCTCAATACATTCAGGCGCAGAGGCCCCCATAATCTGACCAAATACTTTTTGAACTACTGAGACTAATTCGGCCGTTTGGATTGTTTCTGGTAACCCTTTTATACGGATATTCTGCCTTCTGTCTCTATTCTCATAATCGTCCAATTGATCCTTGTATGAGTTTAGGGCATCCTCATGTTCTTAGAGTCTTGAACCTCCGCCACTACCTGTACCATTACCTCCTGGCTCTCTCGCACACTTTCCACCCTATGCCCCAGTGTCTTCCCTCAGGTCATCTACTGCTTGCTGACAAGACTGCTGCACCGCACTAATTAGCTGCTGGATGTCAGTCTTTGTAGGAAGAGCCCTCAGTAGTTCCCGAATTTCCCTGATTTCCATTACTGCGTCCCCCCCCCCCGGCACCGGTGTCTGCTTCTCCCCCTCTTCCAGTGGGGGGCTTGTGGGTTTTATGGCCTGTGGATTCAATTTCTCTCCTTGTGTTCCAGAGCTATGACTGGGACCCGCCATTGCTTGGTTCTCCTCCCCCGTTGCAAAGTCCTCTTCCAATATCGGGGGTCCTCTCTCCACTACTACCGGGTCCCCTTTTAGGAATATTGTTATTCCATTTGAGGGTTCGGGGGGGGCTATCTTGAACAGTTTCTGCCCTTTCCATATTGGGGCTCCCTTCTTCATGCATCAAGCAGCCTTGCCCCCGCACTGCAATTTCTTTTTCCTCGTTCGATGGGGTGGGGTATTGTTCTACATTAGGGGTGTCCCTCTCTGGAAACTTCCTCCCCCGTCCTATTGTCGGCGATCCCCTTCCATACTCTGCATGGGCCCGTCCAGCTGATTGGACACCGCAACTTGGTGTCAGGGACTTACGATCCAATCGCTTTCCACTATCTCCCTTAGTGTCCATAGCCCCACGTCCCCTCTTATCCTGTTTTCCTATATGCAGTCCTCGCTCTGCCCGGGGGGACATATAAGCTCGGATCCCTCCTGTCTTGTTCCAGCTTCCCTTAGCTGGCTGCTGCGCAGCTTGTCGGCGTGTAGTCATTGCTGGTGTCGATGTTTCAGAAGCAGCAGTCCAATAAGGGGGGCACCAATATCCCACAGAGATAATGTATATAGATTATTAAATGAGCAGGGGGGGGGAGAAAAAAAAAATAGTAGCACTAATTTGACTATTATGGCTTTACAGTCTCTTTCACCTCATATTTCTCCCCCTTCTCATTACTCAGTCTTTACGGACTGTCATCCCTCAGTAAATCGCTCAGATCAGCTAACTTTTGCAAAAGATAGGTTAGTAAAAGTCTATTTAGAAAGTTGGTTAAATTCTGTACTGTTTAGAAGTCTTTGATAGTGTACACTTTTCAGTATTCAATACTCAATGGAGCAGTTCAATGTAGCCCTATATCAGCATAGCAGAGCAATATAACTGTGTAACGGTGCAGCGGTGTCGAGTAGTTGTAGCCGTGTAGCTAGTAGCAGGAATAAGGCACACCTGACATAATTGGAGGATCTCCCAAAAGGGCTCAGAAATCAGATAGATTTTTCTATTTTCCAGTAGTTTGTTAGTTTTGTTAGTTCCAATAGCAGATGAACGTAGCTGTGTAACAGGATATAAATGAGAGTGACAGTGTAGTAAGATAGCAATGTATCATATAGTGATATAGCAGTGTAGCAAGTAACAAATGGCAAGCTCAGTTGATACAGTTAATACACTTGAGGGGGATTCTCCCACAAGGAGCTCAGTCCTACTCACTCACTCTAAAGTCCACTTATCCACATGGATATACACGTCACAACAACGATGAGAGTGGCAGTATGGCAAGTATATGGCAGCATAACGAAGTGGCAGTGCATCAATGTAGTAATTTAGCAATGTAGCAGTGTAGCCTCAATAGAGCGATAATAACAAGTAGCAAATAGCCAGGTCAGTTAATAGCTCAAATAGCTCATTTAGTACAATCGATACACTTAGGGATTCTCCCTAGTGGGCTCAGCCTTACTCACTATGAAGCCCATTTGTCCATACAGGTAACCATATAGGTAACCAATAACAAACACCCCTGCAGCTTTTTGTGATGTAACTTAGTACTCACAACTCCCGATGGCTCTGCACAGATGACCAAGCTGATCCGGATAGAATCGTGCCTCACCAAAGCTTCTGTGATGTCTTCTGTGACAGATGATCGGCTCCAGGCAGCTCCAGCACCTCGGACCATGAACCTGACAAGCTCCTTGGGAGGTTAGGAGGTTACAGCACCGCACAGCGCAGCACGGAACCAAGCAGACGTCTAACATCGGTGAATTGTCCCGAGCACGGCGTTTGCATCTTGGGGGTTCAGCAGAGGGTTTTCCCAGCGCAAGGCATCAACAGTAGGGCTTCAAAGGAGAGGCTTCAGCAGCGGCAGCGAGGGTAGCTTTAGATAGCTCAGATCCCCAAGAATCTCTCCTGCTTAATGGCAGGTGTATGAGCTCTCTGGCTTCATGTCCAGCTGCTGGTGCTTAGCGGGCTCAGATAGCAATCCAACTTAGGAGTCTGAGGGCAGCATGGGAGCTCAGACAGAGGACGTGCTCACGTGTCCACACTCACACCCATCTCATCTCAATTGCGAAAACTTTCTTATTTTATATACTTTATTTAGGTAAGATATACCTATCAATGGTTGCCATACATCGACCGAGCATTCGGCACCTTCTGTACTGGGGACTTTTCTGACCGAGCAGACGCCTGTCCTGGGGAAAGCATAACTATAAGGCCTACCTATCCGTGACCAAGGACAACTTAGACTGAGCCAACAGGAGGATCAGATCGATAGAAGCCTCCCCCAAAAAGACTGTCGCCAGCTTCAGGTCCTTAACTGCTGAACTTCTGGCCAAGTCTTCCGGAACGCCCCTGAGTACAGAGACTATGTTCTCTGTCCAGGCTTCCAAAGCCTTAACCTGCCCTGGCTCTAGCAGCTATGGCTAACAGTCATACCGGCAAGCCCATAAAACTTTCTCGGGTCTTGATCCATTCTTCTCTCAAGCCCGTCCAGAAGGACACAGCATCTTCCAAAGGAAGAGAAACCTGTTTTGCCGGACGTAGCAAAGTGCATGACATAGAAGTTTTCTTGTCCACCTTGCTCCACTCCACAACAATGACATCCTTTGATTCTGAAAGGAGAGAGCGTTCTTTCCCCGAGTGCTTAAAGAACGTTCTTGCTTAGCCGGGGGTGGAAGGGTCTACCCAATTAAGGGCTTCCTTAACCGTCTTGAGTAGCAGAGGAACCAGAGAGGCGTCAAAGCCTCTGACACATTCGTCACCTTCCAACTCGCTGTCCGAATAATCCAGAGAAGCAGCGTAGGGCTGGGAAGGACCTGCATATTTTTAGGCCACATCAGCCAAGGAGCCAGGAAGAATGGGGGACTGGCTCGGTGTGTGGGATGTACCCCATTTTAGGGATTGCTGCACCACATGTTTGACAAGAGACCATATTTGCTTTCCGTCTCTTTATTCCCTCAACCACCCGGACATAACGTCGGTCACATAAAGACTTGCCCTCCGGGACTTGCGTCCCAAATCCCCAGCAGGCTCTGCAATCAGAGCGGCTGACATGGCGGTGACTGGAGGAGGAATGGAAACATCTCCTCTAGTTGGAGGAGGAATGGTAACATCTCCTCTAGTTGGAGGAGGAATGCAACATCTCCTCTAGTTGGAGGAGGAATGGTAACATTTCCTCTAGTCGGAGGAGGAATTGGAGCATCTCCTCTAGTCGGAGGAGGAATGGAAACATCTTCTCTAGTCGGAGGAGGAATGGAAACATCTCTGCTGCCCAGATAGAAATTATTGTCTAGATCTGGACAATGAATGGAAGAGTTGTGGCCTGGCAAGGTCTCTGTCATCACGGACCACGACTTGCGGGTCCAATCTGGAAGGGATGAAAAGAAAGATGTGGGGGTGACACCAAACGCAATCTCAAACCCCTTGAGATAGCAACCTCGACCCCCTCCCCTCGCCTGCACATACCTTGTGCGTGAGGGTCGGCCGCATAACGGCAGTGACTTTTCCATAACCTGTCGACATATTTGGTATCTGCGTTTTCTTCCAGAAAATAGGGAGTTGCCCTCTAGCGGCGTCTAGTATGTGAGGTAGTGCGTTTTTTTTATAACGACTTATGGGCATGGAAGGGACGTGCAAGAGAAAGTAGACCGGAGAGAGGGGATATCTATCCCCAGGACTTCCTTAATCTGATGTTTAATATCTTCCCGGTATGGAGTGATTATGGGGCAATCCCACCATATTTGTAGGAGGGTTCCCTGGCCTCCGCATCCCCGTCAGCACCGGTCAGAGCTATTGGGGTACATTTGCGCTAAGTCTGCTGGCACTCTGTACCAGCGTGATAACAATTTGTAATTTGTTTCTTGCATTTTGGAGTCTGCAGAGCTAGAATGTGTCATCTGATACAGGTATGACAGTTGGGAACTCGTGAGTTCCTGCCCCAGATCTCTTTCCCATAGCCGTATACAGCTGGATTTGGAGGCTGAGGACCCCAACAGTTGATACAGTTTCGACACCAGCCGTGGGACTGGCTTGTCTGCTACGAACAGGCCCTCGAAAGGCGTGAGTGTCGTGAGGTCTCTTATCGAGCTACTATTTGTCTCGAAAAAGTGGTACAACTGTCTATATTTCCAGAAGTTCTATTGTGTTTTCCCCGTCCTGTCTGCTAAGGAGTCGTAGGGTATCAGTTTGCCGTTCCGCATTAGTTTCCCACAACTAGCCTTCCTATCGTCGACCCATGTACCAAACAAGTCTGCGTTCTCCCCAGGGGGGAACCAAAGGAACCCTCCCAGTGGTGCCAAAGGTGACATAGGGGGGGCTAAGCTTCTCGTTCGGTTAAGTTTGTCCAATGTGTGGAAAAGATAAGTACAGCGCTAACAATGACTAAAAACGTAAGTGATAAGAATAAGATAATAAATAAAGAAGGAAAAAATATATATAACACCACTGATCTATGTGTCAAAGGTTGTTTTGACACAGTGACCCATATGTACTGAAACTAGGGTTGTCCCGATACCGATAGTAGTATCGGTATCGGGACCGATACAGAGCATTTGCGCAAGTACTTGTACTCACACAAATGCTCCCGATGCCTGACCCGATACCTGGTCGGCGGAGTTTGCGAGCGACGAAGGCGGGCGGAGTTTGCGAGCGACGAAGGCGGGCGGAGTTTGCGAGCGACGAAGGCGGGCGGAGTTTGCGAGCGACGAAGGCGGGCGGAGTTTGCGAGCGACGAAGGCGGGCGGAGTTTGCGAGCGACGAAGGCGGGCGGAGTTTGCGAACGGAGAGGGAGGGCGGAGTGGGTGGGACACGTCCGTAGGCGGAGTCAGTGGGGCGGAGAGCGAGTCCTCAGCTAGGTAAGCTGGAAGTGTGCAGCCGCATCAGGATTGGGTGACTGTCAGCTTGGACATCCCGACGCCCATCTTGGTACACCCTGCACTTGGCCACAGTAAGCCAGCAGCGGACATCTTGTTACACCCAGCCCAAATAGTTTGGGCTGGGTGTAACAAGATGTCTGCTGTTACTTACTGATGCTGAGTGCAGGGTGTACCAAGATGGCCGTTGCAGCATAACATTTCAGAATCTTTTCCTCATGTCATTTATTGCAGCATTTCAGTGCCTGCACATAAGTGCCAGCCACATATAAGTGCCGACTATCAGTGCCATCCATCAGTGCCCATAAGTGCCGTCAGTGCCAGCCAACTGGCAGTGCCATCAGTGCCCATACGTGCTGCCCATCAGTGCCAACCATCTGTCAGTGCCAACTATCAGTGCAATCCATCATTGCCACCTATAAGTGCCATTAGTGCCGCCCATCAGTGCCAGCCACCTGTCAGTGCCCATAAGTTCCGCCTATCAGTGCCATCTTTCAGTGCCCATCAGTCAAACTGTCACATGACATTAAAAAAGTATCGGTAATCGGTATCGGCGAGTACATGAAAAAAAGTATCGGTACTTGTACTCAGTCCTAAAAATGTGGTGTCGGGACAACCCTAACTGAAACCTTAAAAAATTTACCAAAAATTTGGATGAAGTGTACTCCCTAAACAATATTCTGTGAAAGAACTTCAGGGTAAAAATATATATATATAAAAACGTCCAAGGGAAAATTAAAAAGAAGAAGTCCAAATATCAAATAGATGTAAATTGCATACTGGCAAAGTGAAAAACACTGAAAAAGTGTTTTTCATATATATACACATATATATATATATATATATATATATACACACGCACACACTCATGTCGTTTTTATTTCTATTCTTTCTATGTCGTGACGAGGTGCTCCTGTTGCCTGATTGGACGCGTGACCAGAGTTGATGAGACACCCCGAAACCGGACCCACGTACAAGACACAGAGGATCACAGACGGATCAGCGATTACTACAGCTCACCATGTCGTGGCCTCCTTTATAAGTCATGCTCCTGAAGAATAGAGTCTACATGTCAATCTGTGTTTTCCTTTTTATGGACTCGTATGGACTGTAAGGACTGATTCATTTCCAGGTGTAAGAAGGAGATCAAGTTTCATCGATGGACATGGGGTGCATATGACAAAAAAGGGAGGACTGTTGTGAAGAATTTTATGAAGGTGTATTTAATATGTATTGTCATAGTGTCACCCAGTGTTAGTACTTCCGCAACCCGCTCTAATGAGCTGACTGGGGCAGTCTGAGGCTGGTTGAGATAAACTTCCTGATTTGGAGTAGGGTGTTTGCGGAGTGAGGCCTCTCTGCAAACACATTATCGGTTTAGCGGATGTGTGCTCTTGTCGCCTCTATGTCTGATCAGCATTGAGGTGGTGGCGTGAGCATACACCTGCAGATAAGCTCCCCTAATCAGGAACTGTGTTCATTGGTTATTGTATTATTGAATTGTATCCTTTAAGCTATATTTGATGTATTGGATTGTATGGGACATCTTGTTAGAGGGATGCCCTTATATGGACATTTGCTGTGTAAAGAGGACATCATGTGATGACCACAACCATGGAGGTCAGATGCTGTGTCCTCACTTCCTATGGAGGAGGTCACGTGTTGTGACATCACTTCCGGCTGGGAGTTTAATAAAATAACCTTTGGTGGGTGTCGACAGGGAGTTGATGCTGGGATGCCTTGATGATAAGACCAGTCTGGTGATGCTTCCTTCTTTGAAGGAATGGGGTTCGAATGACGGTGAGTGAATTTTAGCCTAAGATAGCATAATTGCAATAAGATGAAGTGTGCTTATTTAGCACAAGGCAAAGATGGCTGCTTGCTCTGCAAACAGCCAATTTTGCCACGACACTTATACACAAAACCTAGCGCACAGGTCAAAGTAAACGGCATGCTCTCATCCACATTCCCGATTAGGAATGGTACGAGACAGGGGTGTCCGCTGTCACCCCTCCTCTTCGCACTAGCTTTGGAGCCTTTACTACGTAGAGTGAGAGTGAATCCGGACATAACGGGCCTGACGATAGAGCATAAACTTTCTGCATATGCAGACGATGTATTATTCCACCTGACAAACCCCCTTACCTCGCTACCCGCCCTACTGAAAGAACTCCAACACTTCGGGACAATTACAAATTTCAAAATGAATTACACAAAGTCTGAAATTTTGCCCATACAACTGCCCCCGAACATGACTGACATACTGAAAACAAAATTTCCCTTCACTTAGGCCAAGAACTCTCTTCGCTACCTAGGCATACAATTGACTGACAGCTTTGACACGCTCTACACGATGAACTACCCCAAATTGATATCAGAGGTCAAACCAGACTTGCTACACTGGACGAAAACTGCATTCACATGGCTAGGAAGAGTAAATGTAATAAAAATGAATGTCTTGCCCAGAATTCTATATGCAAATGCTCCCTATATTCCTGCCCAAAACCTTCTTTATCCCACATGCTCACTAAGTTCATATGGAACTCCCAGAAACCACGTATAGCTATGGGGGTCCTGAAACGCCCAAAGCGCTCCGGTGGCTTAGGGGTCCCAGACCTATAGAGATACTACCAGGCTTTAATTCTCCAAAGATTGCTTAATTGGCGATTTCATGACCAAACCACACTTTGGGTCACAATGGAAAAGTATATGGCCGGAAGGAACCTATCATATGCACCCTGGCTCCTGAGGGAGCACAGGGGGCTATCGGACAGCACATCCCCTCTGACTCTTCTGACACTCAGGACATGGGACAAACTTAGTGTAAAAAAACAACAAAAAGGTGTTAATGTTGAAAACACTGCACTAGATATAAAGTGTGAATAAATGTGGTATATGTGATAAAATAATATAAGCTGCCAGTACAAGAATTTAGATACAAAATTCAAAACATGTGTGGAAAAGATAAGTGCAGCGCTAACAATGACCAAAAACGTAAGTGATAAGAATAAGATAATAAATAAAGAAGGAAAAAATATATATAACACCAGTGATCTATGTGTCAAAGGTTGCTTCGACACAGTGACCCATATGTACTGAAACCTTAAAAAATTTACCAAAAATTTGGATGAAGTGTACTCCCTAAACAATATTCTGTGAAAGAACTTCAGGATAAAAATATATATATATAAAAACGTCCAAGGGAAAATTAAAAAGAAGAAGTCCAAATATCAAATAGATGTAAATTGCATACTGGCAAAGTGAAAAACACTGAAAAAGAAAGTGAATCCTGAATAAACAGTCCTTGAAATGGGTTTCTTCAGTATGGAAAAAAACTTGTGACAAAAGGAAGGTACATAGAGAGAAATTTCCATCCACCAGTGAAGACACCCGGAAAGCTGATAATACAGTCTCCTTACCAGATCCGGTTGACCACTATGACGGTGGTCTATGCAGGCACTGGGATATAGGTCTCCCTAAGGACCAGCAGCTGATCACTGGATCGGAATACAGGCAATAGATGGTGTCTCAAGACATAAGGAAAAAAACTCCATAGTGTGATACTGCATGGAATTTATTTAAAAATAGAGAATATATTGCACTTACAGGAACACGGTTATTCAATAGCGGTGTGAGTAAAAGATGGGGCGCGACTCGCGGCGTCTCATCCAGGCTTCCTCCGCTCGTGGCACTCGTTCGCGTCTAGTGTTTAGCGTGTGAAGAGGGCGTAATGACGTCAGTATTGCAGGCCACACCTACGCGTTTCGTCACTAACGGACGTCGTCTGGGATTGGCTCAAATCAGCCAATCCCAGACAACGTCCGTTAGTGACTTCCTTTAACCACGATCCGCTGTAAAATAAAAATTGGATCCCCAAAGATTCCCAGACCCCTAAAAGGACTCCCAACCTTCACTAGCTATAGCTCTGGCTTCAACAGTTACATGAAGAACCCTATCCTTAATGGATGAGAATTGTTCAATCGTATCCTAAGCTCGAGCCCCCCCCCCCCACCTTGTATATGCAGGAAACCATGCCTAGACCTGGTCGGGGTTGGTGAACAATTCCCTTCTAGCTGTCCCTGCCATTCTTAATTTCTCACGCCATCAGATCCTCGCAATTGGCCGTGACATAAGATGCTGGGACAGCTTCACCATCACGCATGAACCTCTTGCATTGGGGGAATTACCTTATAAGCTGCAGATCCGCATAAGCACCAAACTAAAGTTCAAACACACTTGTGGGCTACCCAGATACCCAAACCGACAAGAGACAGAGCCATTAAAACTAAATAATTTTACCCTCTAAAAAAGCATTGTTAGATTCCATTGACAAGTGTCTGTTTGGAGTCTTCACCAGTTTGTCAAAACTCCTCATACCCATAATAACATCATAAATGGCATATACCGCTGTCATCGCTGGGTACTAAAACTCGGTGGAGACTCAGAACAGACCCAGCAATCGGTCCTGTTCGCTTTCTGAGCTGGTCAGGAAATACACTTTAAATAATAACTTGGGATGCTTTTCAACGTTACCCTGGCTAAAATGTACTAAACAACAAAAATATAAATAAACGAAGATACTACTCAGTCCTTTGGTGTGGTTGAGTCGCTTCTTGCAGTGGCTGGCGTGGTCTCATCCCTCAAGCTTCTTTACAACGACCCAGTCACCTGGTTGGAAAGAATGTAAACTGATTATTGTGTCAGGGTCCAGGAGGGACTCGTGAACCCTGTGGTGGGCATTTTGAAGTTCATGTTACAGTGATCGCACCCACCCCATCAGCCGAGAATACAAGTGACAGCTAATGAGGAAAGTACGACTTGATTGCCCTCCAAACAACCCTCATATGACAATAACCCAGACATCGGGACTGTGGTCACTGCATAACCTGTGCGTGGCTTACAATACCTGGAACCATTGACAAAAGGTTCTTAGCATCTGGGATGGGAACCTACTTCACCAGACTGCTGCTCGCCGATTCAAATTCTAGCAAAGAAAGACAGTCTTGGCACAAACTTGGTTAGAATTACAGAGTTTAGTATTATTAGTTTGAAAAAAAAACTGTAATTCTTACATTTATCACTTCTCCCCCCTTTTCTTCCTCATTACAGACTGAAGGAAGAAATGAGTGGTGCAGGAAAAAAGAAACAATGAAATAGCCTATGATACTTTTACCTCCTTAGACTCGTATTTATCCATACGTACAGCTGTCTACATACACCTGCTCTCTGTGTACATACTCTTTCAGAAACTCCTTTGGATCTGAAAAATACTTATAAGCAAAATCATTACTCTACCCTTCATATTTAACCTGCAAAGAATGGCAAACAATAATGACATTCCTGTACATTGGTAAATTGTCAATGACATTCTTTCAAAACCGATTCAATGAAAACCCTCTGTAACCCTTACTTTTCCCGTTCCTACAAAAATACAGACGCATCGGAGGATCGCCGCGGTAAGTTCGAACATTTTCACATTACTACATACAAACATTCCGATACAAATGTGGGGGAGAGACTTCATAGTTTCCAAAATCGAAAATTAAAAAACAAAAAACAGCCAGAATTCTCCCTTCACTCTTTTAGCAATAGAAAAAAATACAATGGGAAAAACATGAGAGCAGTTCGAGAACCTTGCATGGACCAGCCATACAAAGTTCAAACAAACGGGCATGAGAATTTATCCACCGTTCCTCCTCTGAGAATCACAAAAGCGTGTACTACACCTCCATCAACACACTCATCATTACAGATTTCTGAAGCCGCAGCTCAACTACATCCACTCCAGAGGGATACCCAAAATAGTATCCTTGGACCACCTATGTTAATCTTTTTGGGGTTCAAAGGTCTTTGCCCCAAAACTAGGCTTTGTGCACCGTGTGACCGTCTGACTGTGGGAAGCCTCCATTCCTTCCCTTTGCACAGACCTCCTTGTGTCCATGGCGATTCGAATCGGCTTATCGTCTTACTCCTGCGTCCAGGAGAAACCATTGCACCCATTTCGAGGAGCACCGCCCGGTGTCTTCTTATACGGTGGATTGAAGAACTACAACCACTATATCTGGTCCAGTCCCCCAACTAGAAACCCTAACCGAGGCGTCAACTCTATGGCTTGTTGTCCCAACACTTTTGGAACTACAGCAACAACCACAGATCAACCCTCGAATTATGCCTCTACCCCTCACAGTGTATGCATACACAAGCGTTTTCCACTATACACCCATACACTGCGTCGCCAGACTAAACCACACAGAACACTTACGCCCGTTTACCACCTGCAGAACAATGTGGCTTCTCTCTGTATCTAGATGATAAAACAGTAATGGTGATGCCCCCCTGGTTGCTCTCCAACCAAAACTGTATTACAGTGTAAAACTTCACAAAACTGGAACAAAATATAAAACACTTTTTTCCAAATGCCAAAATGCTTTCCATTTTCCTTCCAAGCACAAATCTCATGGCTCACCTCTAAAACCCCAAGCTCCTCCCACCAACTTCCTGTTACATAGTTACATAGTTAGTCAGGTTGAAAAAAGACACAAGTCTATCCAGTTCAACCATAAAAAAATAAATATATATATCGTACAATCCCATATACCCAATTCTATACCCACAGTTGATCCAGAGGAAGGCAAAAAACCCCAGCAGAGCATGATCCAATTTGCTACAGCAGGGGAAAAAATTCCTTCCTGACCCCCCGAGAGGCAATCGGATATTCTCCGGATCAACTTTACCTATAAATGTCAGTACCCAGTTATATTATGTACATTTAAGAAAGAATCCAGGCCCTTCTTAAAGCAATCTACTGAGCTGGCCAGAACGACCTCTGCAGGGAGTCTATTCCACATTTTCACAGCTCTTAATGTGAAGAAACCTTTCCGTATTTGGAGGTGAAATCTCTTTTCCTCTAGACTCAAAGAGTGCCAGCTTGTCCTTTGTGTTGACCGTAAAGTGAATAATTCAACACCATGTTCACTATATGGACCCCTTATATATTTGTACATGTTGATCACATCCCCCCTTAATCTCCTCTTCTCAAGAGTGAATAAATTCAGTTCCTCTAATCTTTCCTCATAGCTGAGCTCCTCCATGCCTCTTATCAGTTTGGTTGCCCTTCTCTGCACTTTCTCCAGTTCCCCAATATCCTTTTTTAGAACTGGGGCCCAAAACTGAACTGCATATTCCAGATGAGGTCTTACTAATGATTTGAACAGGGGCAAAATGATATCTCTCTCTCTGGAGACCATACCGCTCTTAATACAAGAAAGGACTTTTCTCGCTTTGGAAACCGCAGCTTGGCATTGCATGCCATTATTGAGCTTATGATCTACCAAAACCCCCAGATCCTTCTCCACTACGGATCCCCCCAGTTTTACTCCCCCTAGTATGTATGATGCATTCATATTCTTAGCCCCCAAGTGCATAACTTTACATTTATCAACATTAAACCTCATCTGCCACATAGTCGCCCAATTAGACAGAGCATTGAGGTCGGCTTGTAAATTGGTGACATCCTGTAAGGACGTTATTCCACTGCATAGCTTGGTGTCATCTGCAAAGACAGAAATGTTACTTTTGATCTCAGACCCAATATCATTTATAAACATATTAAAAAGTAAGGGTCCCAGCACTGAACCTTGGGGTTTGGGGTACACCATTGATAACCTTGGACCATTCAGAGTAAGAATCATTAACCACTACTCTCTGAATTCTGTCTTTTAGGCAGTTTTCTATCCATTTACAAACTGATATTTCCAATCCTGTAGACTTTACCTTGCACATGAGCCGTGTGTGGGGAACTGTATCGAACGCTTTTGCAAAATCCAAGTATACCACGTCCACAGCCACCCCTCTGTCCAAGGTCTTACTTACCTCTTCATAAAAATAAATCAGGGTTGTCTGACAACTTCTGTCTTTTATGAATCCATGCTGTCTGTTGCTTAAATAGTTTTTTTCCAGCAAGAACTCATCTATGTGGTCTTTTATTAATCTCTCCAGTATCTTCCCAACTATGGAAGTTAAACTAACAGGTCTATAGTTACTTGGTAAAGACTTAATTCCCTTTTTAAATATAGGCACCACATTGGCCCTACGCCAATCCAGTGGTACTATTCCTGTCATTAATGAATCCCTAAAAATTAAATACAATGGCTTTGAAATTACATAAAATGCATTACATAAAATGCTGAAAAGAACCTCATGTTACATGCTCAGCTCTCAAAAAAAAAAACTGGTTTATTTACATATCATTTGTCCAGGAAGAGGGAGGGGGGGAGCCTAGCCCCATCGCCTTGTCTATCAAGACACCAAAATAAATCCATGGCTAAACATCATATATATTTCAACAATTTAAAAAAACCTTTGTCAAGGAAATAATGGAACAAACCCCCCTTTTTCAAAATGGGAGGGAATCCCCCCTGACCCAAACATCCCCTGGAAGTCAAACCACAAGTTGAGACTCAAATACAAACTCCTGCCAAAAGATGGCTATACAGTACAAGCTTCAAAAACAATGAATTGCCGTCTGGGAAACGCCCAAATATTTAAACATAAAAACACACACCACTGTATACAAAATCTCAGTTAGTCTTACAATCTATCAAGATTCAGTGTAAAGTAGAGTTTTCACTTAAAAACGAAATCCAATACAAAAACCGCTGCTCATATACTGCAAAGTCATGAAAACAGAGAAATCCCCATCCTAACACCATCTGCATGGAGTTTGCATGTTCTCCCCGTGTCTGCGTTTGCCTCCTCCCACACTCCAAAGACATGCTGGTAGGTGTCACGTACCTGACGGTGACGAGCCCGGATTTGCAGAGGAAGGCCTCCCTTACGGCTCCCACCAGCGGCCCCTGGTAGTGTAACAGAAGGCGTGGAGGTAGGAGGGGTACAAGTGCCTGGCAGGATCAACCAAGGTGGAGGTAATTCCGAAGACTAGGCTGGATCCAGGCACACAGGAAGTACGGCAGACAGAACTGGAACCAGGAACACAGCAAGCGGAACTGGAACAGCTACAGCAGACTGGACCGAAACCAGGAACACAGGAAACCAGCAGGCAGAACTGGAACCAGGAACACAGCAAACGGAACTGGAACAGCTACAGCAGACCGGACTGGAACACAGGAAACCAGCAGGCAGAACTGGAACCAGGAACACAGCAGGCAGGACTGGAACCAGGGGTGGTAAGATTGGTCAGACAAGCCGGGTCGGTTAACTGGCTGGCAGCAAAGGTACTGAGGGATCAGGCAGAGGAGAGGTCACAAGCCAGAGGTCGGATGCAGGCAGAAAACTGGAAAGGTCATAGGCAAGCCGGGTCAGATGCAGGTAAGTCTTTGGATCAGGTACTAAACGCTGTAGAGCAGACAGAAGGGACTGTCTGTCATTGACAGGTTTAAATAGCCCTTCTGGCGCCACCTGCAGAACGCGCATGCGCGGTCGCATCCGCGACCGGGAACCAGGAAGTCCGGGGCGCCTGTTTCTGGCAGGATCTCCGTGACAGTAGGTCAACCAGATCCCATCCATAAATAGGCCCCAGCATGTGCATGTGTCCGCAAGCGCGTCGGGACCCCTCGGGGTAAGACCCGCGCTATATCAAGATACCACTCAACTCAACTCAAAAGGCGATACTTAGAAAAACTATTTAAACTAGCAAATTTAACATGAAACAAAAAGAGCCTCTCAGTATGTCACCCTGGTGTCTCACTACTCTCCCCAGCTGTGCACAGGTCAAACTGTAAACGCATAGAACATGCGCCAATCAACAAATGTTAATATAGCATCCAGGGGCTGATGTACAGTGCACACTCAGCAAAGGCACCAGCCACTAGATACCAAAAAATCAATGTCCAATGATTAGAAAAGATATGATAAAAGTCCAGATGAATGCCCAGATGATGCAATAAAAACCCAAAAAATTAGACCACAATACTGATTTATAGAACTAAATGATGGATTAATAGTCCCATGCAAAGGCATAAATCCTGCAAATCACAAGATGAGATCAGTAGATGATTATGCAACACCCAGTGACATCAGCAAACAAAGGTGCCCTTCACCATAGTAAGGTAGCAGCTTACCAGAGGCAAGCCCACGAATGGTGGATGAACCATCGCAAGCCTCATGGACAACAACAAAATGGCGCCATTAACGCATGCAATTTTTCCCGCCAAAACCAGCACAAACATGGGACATCAAAATGAATCACTTAAAAACATAAGACCACATGGGTTCCCACACACAAAGGAAAACAAAAATGGTCTCCACCAGATTCCAACACAGAAAATAAATTAGAAATTTCACCAGCAAGACAGTCGACGAAGAATGCCACATGGTCATGGGTGTCCGCTCCATAGGGCAAGGGGGGTCAATTGCCCCCCCCCTGGAAGTCAGAGTGAAGACACACTTGCCCCCTGTGTTGCAATGGCCGCTGCGGCCACCTCCGCGGCAGCCGTGGACTTTTTTTTCTAATTCTGCAGCCTGCTGCTGGCCTGGGGGCTGGGGCTGCTCTCAGTCTTTTCTGACTATCTGTCCCTCCCTCCTCACCCCCGGCCCGAGCATCGGATTGGCTCTGCCGCTCGAGCCTCTGCTTAACAACACCGTGACCCTGACCCGGCTGTTCCATGATTGGCTGCTGCCTCAGCCTGCCTCTGCCTGTGTAAATGTGCCTATGCCGATCCGGCCGGCGCGGCGCCGGCTCTTCCCACAGGTGCATGGCGTGCAGTGGCCGAGACGAGAGACTGAACACTCTGCCAGTGCCTGCCCTATCGCTGAAGAATTACAGGTAACAGCAGTGCCTGTGCCACGACACCACTGTGTACATCTTTTTGTATTGCAATGTGTTGCAATACATCTGTGTTGTGGCTACAGTATACAGTATAGGCTGTTTTCATCAAGATCAAAATATGGCCACAACAGATGTATTGCAATATAGAAAGATGTACATTCTCTAGGCTATATTTATATGGGCATGGAGTGAAGCGGAATTATCCCCAAGAATGATGCCCCCCCCCTGAAAAAAGTTCAGCGGATGCCAATGCACATGGTATAGCACCCAAAGGAAAGGTGGCTGCACCTTCCCTTATAGGATACCCACAGGCCAAGGAGAAACTGCGCCTCAAGATGGCAGACAAACCACATGGCCAGGAATGGCGCCATTAGCGCATGTACTTTTTCCCGCCAAAACCAGCATCTCTTCACTACTAGCCAAAACATCTCCACAAACCCTGACAACCATTAAAACTTTTCTAAATGACCATCAAAATCCACTGAAAAATGTGTGTCTTGAGTCAGCTACACTGCACAAGGCTCATGCCATCTCCACAAAGCCTCACACCTGAGACACCACATGAGCACTAAAACATTTTAAGACCCTTTGGCCAACTAAACAGCACATTCAAAAATGTTATACATGCACAACATTAAAACAACACTTTTCTCTACACATAGTGGCATTAGCTTCCATAACAAGCCATTGAGAAATATAACTCCTCAATGCTAGCATCCAAAACAGCCTGCAACCATTCAAAGGGCATATTCCTTTCAACAGACAGCTACTATTGTCTGGCTTCCAACAATGCCTGGCCACTTGAATATTCAGCAGGCTGCTTTCAACTTAAAACCAGACCCTTTACTTAAAATATTTTTACAATTATGAGGACATGTGTCTTGGTCCCATACGAAGGTAGAAATCACAATTGATCCATTTCTATTTTTCGTATAGATCACAAACATATTACACATAATTTTGTTCTGAACCTTGGAAAGTCAACAGGTACACAGAACTATCCACCCCTCCCCCGCTAAACCTCATGGGAGCAGCCATTTTCAGCTTCTCTACACACTACAAAATTCATGCATTCACACACACTCTTACACACACCAGACCTCTCTCATACCGCAGACACTCACACAGACACACAACAGTCATCTCTCATACATTCACACACACACATCTCTCATAGACATACACACACACATACACAGCATTATTTCAAAAAGACGAAAAATTTGTTCTTTTACAAAGCACAGCCTCTCCACACATCAGATCATGCATCCATACTCCCCCTCTGCTGATCTGATGCTCAAAGAGGCCGTAATTAGTCCCACCGCGAGTCACCATTCTGTCGTGGCAAAATTGGTTGTTTGCAGAGCACGCAGCCATCTTTGCCTTGTGCTAAATAAGCACACTTTGTCTTATTGCAATAATGCTATCTTAGGCTAAAATTCACTCACCGTCATTCGAACCCCATTCATTCAAAGAAGGAAGCATCACCAGACTGGTCTTATCATCAAGGCATCCCAGCATCAACTCCCTGTCGACGCCCACCAAAGGTTATTTTATTAAACTCCCAGCCGGAAGTGATGTCACAACATGTGACCTCCTCCATAGGAAATGAGGACACAGCATCTGACCTCCATGGGAGTGGTCATCACATGATGTCCTCTTTACACAGCAAATGTCTATATAGTCCATATAAGGGCATCCCTCTAACAAGATGTCCCATACAATCCAATACATCAAATATAGCTTAAAGGATACAATTCAATACAATAATACAATAATAATACAATAACCAATGAACACAGTTCCTGATGAGGGGAGCTTATCTGCAGGTGTATGCTCATGCCACCACCTCAATGCTGATCAGTCTTAGAGGCGACAAGAGCACACATCGGCTAAACCGATAATACGTTTGCAGAGAGGCCTCACTCCGCAAACACCCTACTCCAAATCAGGAAGTTTATCTCAACCAGCCTCAGACTGCCCCAGTCAGCTCTTTAGAGCGGGTTGCAGAAGTACTAACACTGGGTGACAATACATATTAAATACATCTTCATAAAATTCTCCACAACAATAAGGCATGTATCCAATTTAGCATTTTGGAGCATAAACCCCATGCAGCAAGAACTGAATGCAGGTAGGACCAAATGCCTTCTGATCAAAATTCTTTTGATCGGTACTCACCTCTCCGCTGGCTTCCGGGTCTTCAGGGAGTTCCGTCAGAGATCCGGTGATGTCACGGACAGCGGCGGGGCTTGCCGTGTCCATCTGAAGGGCTCCTTTGCTGTGCCTTCATATCTGCATGCCGGCGGGACCTTACTATCTGCCACATGCAAGGGCTGTTACACTTCCCTCTATCACTTCCCTTTATCAACCTGGGATTCTACAGCCATCCCCTGGGAGTTGTGATAGTTCCCTTCACGTGACATCTACATGCCGATGGACTAAAGTTAACCCCTCCTCATCTGGATTCAGCAGTGGTATCGTTGTACACATTTTTATACCAGTATCATACTTAGCTACATGTTTTTATGACTGCTTTTGCTACAGTTTGGTATTACTCGCACCATTTTTACAGTTTATGTAGCTACATTGATTTCATCTCCAGTGCAATATTTATTTTTTTACCTACTTGAAGACTATAAAAGTTTTAATGCTATTCCCATCGATTGCTGCCTTTGTGTGTTTTTTGTATCCTGCTATCCATTTTTCCAGTGGTTGGTAGCTGCACTGGGAATCAGCCTGCAAGGAGATCAGCTAAAAGTAGTTGGATCTGTATGTGCATTATAATTAATCGAAATGAGTCTATTAATCGATTAAAATTTTCATGTTCGATTAATCGTTTTTTTTTTAAATCAGTAACATCCCTAATATATATATATATATATATATATATATATATATATATATATATGTAGCACTACCCCCATAGGAGCTGCTGTTTTAAGTTTTGGGCTTTGCACGTTACCTCTAGGTTTGTTGTCAGGAGAAGAAAGTCTGTAGGAACTGCAATGTCCACACAAGATGTAAAACCTTCAACTGTTGGGTTTTATTTTTGCTGCAGTAACTTGTAGAGAAAGTAGAAGGTATGAGAAGAGAGGGGAAGGTTCAGGTACACGTTGCAGAACACACAAAAATGTTTAAAGTCATTCACCACTCTCCCTTTTGAGTGGGTATTGCTCACCCGGATAGACCCCTCATCTGGCCTAGCAGCTGGGATGATGCACGAACCAGTGTGAGAACAGTCTCTGCCACAGACCGTTTGAAAACAAATATGGATAGCCAGGAATCCTCTGCCACAGGATTTCAGTCCTGAACTTCCAGCCGTGCAGTAAAAGAACCTTCAAGCCGATCCGGCAAACTGCTGGGCTTTTAAAGTAGTGGATCCCTTCTTAACGAGGTCACCAGGCCTATCCCGAGACATTAGCACTTTGCTGGTCTCCTCCATGGCAGGTCCTCCCCCGGTTTCCTTCGTTAAGCAGCTTCCTCCCTCTTGGTGGACAGCTTGGGAGCCCCTTTAGGATTGAGAGACCCCGCACAATGGCATCTGCCCCTTAAGTATCCCTCCCCAGCATGCACAGCAGGGCCCTACTCTCACTGAACCGCTGCCGAGAAGGGACACCCAATACCCATTGGTCTGCCTCCGTTCCAACATGGACCTGAGGTGGTACCGCCACCTTCAGGCAACAAGGGAAAATACTACCAAACACCACCTTAGCCAGGACAGAAGCAATTTGTATATAATTACATAAGTCTGAGCCCAACTCTTGGCTAAGACACCCCCTAAATTTACAATAGCGCCCCAATCATCGGGGGTAGGGCGCTACATATATATATATATATATAGATATAGATATTTTTTATTTTTTTACATCATCAAGGAATATATATTTCTCTTATCGTCCATGGACTGACACAGCTGGATACTGTAAACGTGTGGGGTATATGTCCCTGCTCGCAGGAGAAGATCTAGGCAGAATGTTAGAAACATACATTCTAGAACAAACCAGAGCTGAACAGCCCCGCCCAGGGGGGGCGGTCCCTCCGGACATTACCCTCCTACCTGCAGCTAGCAGCCTCAGTTTTTTTCTGCCTAGCAGAAGGAGAAGACGTGGCTCTCTCAGGAGCCAGTCTCCTGAAAGATTTTACTTTTAAATTTTATTCCTTTGGGAATTGTATTATTTTATTTTTTGAGACCTTCAATCAACTGTCGGCTGGGCAACAGGTTGGGTACACTGGTATCCTCATAGTCTTCCCTGTCCGACCATCGAGCGTGCTGATCCTCGCCTTCTGTGCGTGAGACTCAGTTCACGACATGCCCCATGACTCCAGGGGTGGCCGGGTTGCTTTCATGTTCCCGCGGTCCTCTCAAGATTGAACAGTACCTGACTGACTGTATCTCTCGCGGTGGACCGGGCCGACAGCTACGCAGTACTGCTCTGTGATAGGTCTGTCTGAAACAAGCCAGTGGGTCCCTGAAAGGGACTGGTAAGCAGTCTCTCCTACTGCAGGTGAGTACATGCTGGCTATGTTTCTTTATATGGGGGGTTTCTCCCTGTCTCCCCCCTGTTATGCTGCTCTCTGCACCCTGTACTGGTGCTGTGCTGTGGGGGTGCTTGGGGGTCACTCTGGCCTGGCTGGGCGCTCATGTCTGTAGTGGGTTCTGGAGAGAGGGGCAGTTTTTCTGGTGTGTGAGGTGATTATTGCGTGCGCCATTAGCGCGCATTAGAGCTTTGAATTTCGTGCTCGGCGGCCATCTTGGCGTGGTTCAATGGCGCAGTTATAGCTGCGGCCGGCGGCCATTTTCTTGTAGCCGACGCGCATTTACTTTCGGTTGCAGCGGCGCGAATCTCCTCACAGATTCTTCACTCTCCTCAGGCTCACAGCGCGGTTTCTTCAGCAGGACTGAGCGGTCCTTAAGGGTTGGTGAGTCCTCCGGGTGTCCCCTCCTCAGCCTCAGCGTAGCCAGTGGGTGGACTGTAGATTCACTGTATAGTGTATAAGGTCTCAGAGGGTGGCGTTATGGAGTCTGATACACCTGCTCTCCACACTTGCCTGGGGCAACTGGCAGTGCTGCACAGTTAAACATGTTCATATGTTTCCTGCACCTACGGTCCTTATGGACCAGTTGTCGGCAGTCCTGGAAGCATTCCTTGTCAGAATGGAAGCGGTGTGCGAGCGAAAGGAGCTATAAGCCCCCTCTCCCCACAAAAATCTTTAGTGGAGGAGTGCTCTGATTCAGATATGGGCCTAGCTACGGTGCTCAGGACCATAGCTCTGAATATTTAATGTTTATGAACAGGACATTCCCTTGTGAGGAAGACTCCAGTTCTGTGTCAGTGAATGACAGGGCGCTTGTAAGTGAACTCATTGATGATGTGAGGAACACTCTCAAGCTGGGTGCTGTGGCTGAGGTACCTCAGGTGGACGCTGTTTCCCTTGGTTCCTTCAAGCTTTTCTTTTACACAGCTTCCTCACTGTTTTCCTCACACGCTGCGTCAAGAACAGCGTGGATGATACAGTGGTACACAGTGTTTCCCTCCCCCTGGTCGGTGCAGCATGGTGCATTCATTTATGTCTCTAGTCCCTGTGAACCTTCTGTGTGATGTCCTGATGCAACAACAGGGTCTCTGCACCTGTGGTTTCCCGCCATTTCCTGGGGAACGCTCTGGGCTCTGACAGACACACGGTCTGAGGATCAGAGGTTACCTGTTACCTGCATGCTGCCTCGGCAGCACAGTCAAGCAGGTTGGAATGATACAGAGAAGATTATGCGCCTCTGCGCCATAATTTAAACTCATCCTATACCTCTACACTGCATACATTCACAGTGTATGTATGTGTTATTGGTCTCTGTGTCTGCATGGGTGTCCCCAAACGTTCCAATGCTGTGTTCCAGTGCCATACATGATATAAACGTACAAAATATGTTTATGCACGACTCCAGATACATTCACAGTATATGTATATGTATTATACTCTCTGGGTCGGCGCGGGTTTCCGCCGGGGGCTCCGGTGTCCTCCTCTCCCTACTTGGGATCTGAATTGGATGCATCTCGGTTCTCCAAGAACATCCCTTTGAGAATATCAGAGAGATTCCTCTCTTGACCTTGTCCCGGAAGGTGGCCTTCTTAGTGGCCATTGCTTCGGTTAGACGGGTGTCTGAGTTGGCGGCCTTGTCCTGCAAGTCGCCTTACTTGGTCCTCCATAAGGATATGGCGGTGTTGCGCCCACAACCGTCCTTCTTTTCAAAAGATGGTCTCGGCCTTTCACCTTAAGAAGAACATTGTTCTTCCGTCCTTGTGTCCTCACCCATCGCATCCCTGAGAGTTTGCGCTTCATACATTAAGATGGGTACAAGCCTTATGGGTGTACCTGTCTGCTACTGTTTTCATTCGGAAGTCTGTGTCTGGTCCAAAACAGGGCCGAGCGGTGTCGTCTGCCACCGTCTCTAGGTGGATCAGGCAGACCGTCATAAAGGCCTATGCCCTTAAGGGGCGGGCGCCTCCCTTTCCGGTTGCAGCGCATTCCACCAAGGCAATTGGTGCTTCCTGGGCCTTCCGACATCAAGCGTCGGTTGCACAAGTGTGCAAGGCGGCGATGGTCGTCTGTTCATACATTTTCAAAATTTTATAAGGTTGATGTGGCTGCATCTTCGGATGCTTCCTTCGGGCCGCAAGGCATTGCAGGCCGCTGTTTAATGTTGCAACTCCTCCGTTGAGGAGCTCTGTTTGTTTGGAGTGAAGTTTTGGTTGTTCCTTTACTACTGCTCCCACCCTTCTGATACTGCTTTGGGACGTCCCACACGTTTACAGTATCCAGCTGTGTCAGTCCATGGACGATAAGAGAAAATAGGATTTTTGTACTCACCGTAAAATCCATTTTTCTGACGTCCATGGACTGACACAGCACCCACCCTTCCTTTTAAGGTTTGTACTGCTTTGTTACGAACTGAGGCTGCTAGCTGCAGGTGGGAGGGTAATGTCCGGAGGGACCGCCCCCCTTGGCGGGGCTGTTTAGCTCTGGTTTGTTCTAGAATGTATGTTTCTAACAATCTAACATTCTGCCTAGATCTTCTCCTGCGAGCAGGGACATATACCCACACGTTTACAGTATCCAGCTGTGTCAGTCCATGGACGTCAGAGAAATGGATTTTACGGTGAGTACAAAAATCCTATTTTTTATTATTTTTTACTTTATATAACATTTCCATATGTGTACTGTTCAATACTGTATATATATGCTTTTTCCCTTTTATTTTAATTCATTTCGTTTTTTGTTTTTTTATAAGGGGGGAAGGACACTAATAGGACAACTGCAGGCCAAGCTGGGGGGGGAAGCCGTTGCTCACTGTCTGCGGGATTCCCATCCTGACAGGAGAATGCAGCCCTTCAAATCCCCCGCCTGGGTGATGTCACCGCTCCCCCACCGCGTGCCTGCGCTGTGGGAGACAGCCGAATGGCGCCTGCGTGGCCGCCGGACAATTCGCCATCCTGCGCATGCGCGAGCCAAGCCTCGCTATCGTGGAGGCCCAGCGCATGCGCAGAACAACAGCGGCGGCCGCGTCCCGGAAGCACCGCGGCGACCTGGAATGCAGAAGCGTTTCAAGCGCCGTGAGGGGAAATAGAGGTACCGGGGAGAACCAGGGAGTACAATAACAAACATAAAAACACAGATGCGACTGCCATGAGAAAGTAGGAAATTGCAGACCTTGCCAGCCATTGATGCATCCATCTTCAGGCATACAGAGGCAACCTCCCTTCATCACTGGGGAATCTAGTGCCATGAAAAGCTACTCGCCCGCTCTTAGCTGGGCCCTGAGCTGCACCGCATGAGTGGTATGCCAGATTCCGAAAGTATTCCGACCGGATGCTAACAGGAACAATCGTGATGTAGGTCCATGGAGGAGGACAAAAAAGGAACATAGTACTGAGAGGTGAGCTTACTTTTATGGGTATGGGGTCCTATAGCATTGGAGAGGAGGCGAGGTTAACCCACACATAGGCTGCCATGGAGTCTGTCAGGAAAACTATATTTTACGGTCCTCTGTGTTTCAAAGTAATTTGACCAGTCTTGGTCCGTTCATCCGTCCTTCTGTGTGTATTTCTCCTAAAATACAAAACTCAAAAACCATTAATAACACCTCACTGTACCTCTCTGAGAGTTTTCTATGGACTAACTGGCAGTATATGCTTGGAACAGACTTCCAGCAGAGGTAATGAGTGCATCAACAGTAAGTACAGTGAAACTTGTACAGACTCACCCACATATCTGTACTCTGACAAACAAAAAGTTATTGGAAAACATGGTGGGTTTGTAAGTACTTACAGTCTAAGAAGACAACATGTCGACATAAAACCTTTACACATATTAACAGCACATGCGTAAATTTGGAAGGAAAAAAACAGACAAAACATTAGACCTACTGAATCCATAAGATGCCACAAGGTGCAACGTAATGTATTATGTCGTTTCCGAGTGTCAGAGTGAATAAAACTTCACTCTAACCACAGGAAACAAAAAAAAAAACACACTTATTGATGGCCATAAAATGAAAAAATCATATTTACACATGGACAGTTCATTCAGATCCATTCCGTCACTCAGACACACACACATTCGTTTAGAACAGGGGTCTCAAACTGGTGGCCATCCAGCTGTTGCAAAACTACAATTCCCATGAGGCATTGCAAGGCTGACAGTTACAAGCATGACTCACATAGACAAAGGCATGATGGGATTTGTAGTTCCGTAACAGCTGGAGGGCCGCCAGTTTGAGACCCCTGGTTTTGATTAAATCCCCTAGATTTTGGATAGAGCTTTGGTAATTTGTAAATGACTTGCTATGTGTTTCTGCAAAATGGGAGAAAAAACAAACAAACAACCAAGAACACCAACAAAAACAAATAAAATAAATAAATAAATAAAAATAAAGCAAGAGTAAGCTTCTGTACTAAGCAATACTTGTACCCTATACCTTTAAATATTTATGGCAGTCTTCTGATCCTTTGGGGAAGATAAACACCTGTATTACTAATAACCATGTTTGAATGCCTAGTCTAATATACGTTACCTTTGTTAGGTGTATGTATTTATGTCTATATTGATACACCTGCTTAATATGTAAATACTTTTTCATGAGCTCACTGCACCTGGAAAATAGAAAAACTTATAGACAAAAGTTATTACCCTTTTCCCTTTCTTTGACACCCAAAGAGAGAAAACACTGCCACGTTGTACATTTACATATTTACATTGGTATATGTTCACTGACATTTACACTTGGATCTGGTGAAAATAAATTACTCAGATCATAGACATCCGAATGAGACATTAGATCTGGTATTTCTTTCGCTGTTTCTACATAACTTATATTTAAGTTTTGTTCCCAGTAAGGTGAAGTCCTGGCAGATAACATAGATAGGTTGGGCCTCCCTCCTGTATTTTCTGTTTGAATGGAACAGACGGTTTTCTGTGGGACCTTAACAATTCAATCCAAAGATTGTTTTATTTATTTCAGTTCTTTCCTACACTGTACCACATCTGCATGGCATGCTTCATATTTTACCATAGAAACTTGTGATGTTTCCATTATTTTATTGGTATTTTCCCAATTATGAATATGCGACTTCAGTAATTCAATCCCCTTTTCAAGAGAGGTAATTATGGTAATTAATTTAAGTTCTTTCAGAACAGATCTCCTGTGCTGTAATCTGAGATCGCTTTCCTTGGAATTTACATCCAAAGGGGAGCATGAGGCTATTTGCCTCTGACTCGTAACTGCAGAGCCATGTCTATAGATCTTATCTTTCGAGGCATTCTAAATGTAATGGTGCCTCTTCCTGTTTAAAAAGGTGACAAATCCTACTTAAGGCCCCTTTCACACTGGGGCGGTTTGCAGGCGCCTGCAAACCGACCCTAAACAGCGGCTGCTGTTTCTCCAGTGTGAAAGCCCGCGGGCTTTCACACTGGAGCGGTGCGCTAGCAGGACCGTTCCAAAAGTCCTGCTAGCAGCATCTTTGGAGTGGTGAGAGGAGCGGTGCGTTTACCGCTCCTCCACCGCTCCTGCCCATTGAAAGCAATGGGAAACCGCGACTATACCGCTGGAAATGCGCCTCTGCAGAGGCGCATTGCAGGTGGCATTAACCCTCTTTCAGCCCCTATCAGGGGTTAAAACTGCATCGCTAGCGGCCGAATACCGCCGCAATTCCGACGGTATAGCGCCGATAAAAATAGCTATACCGCCAGCGCATCCAGCGCTTCAGTGTGAAAGCGGCCTAAGTGTGACTTGAATTAGACCTTCTGACTACATGAAAATGCTTGTGCATGCAGTCCATGATACATTGATAGGGTTTTGTACTCTGGGTCCTCTCTGTGTCCATTTCTCTGTTTGCCTACATAATAAGCTGACCATAGCCTGTTTGCATAAAGAAGTGGATTCTCATTATTTTCCTGTTTTGTTCTATACGCTGCTATTAAGCCTAGGTCAAATGGATATAATATTTTTAGCAATTCATCTACCGTTTCATGCCCTCAACATGGGGAGGATGCTTTTGGGGGTCTGTGATCCCTCAAAGCACCATGTCCCCATGTTGATGGGGGACAAGGGCCTCATCCCCACAACCCTTGCAGGTGGTTGTGGGGGTCTGCAGATGGGGGGCTTATCGGAATATGGAAGCCCCCTTTAACAAAGGGGACCCCCAGATCCCAGCCCCCCCTGTGTGAAATGGTAATGGGGTACAAATGTACCCCTAACATTTCACAAAAAAAGTGTCAAAAATGTTAAAAATTACAATAGCCAGTTTTTGACAATTCCTTTATTAATGTCTTCTCCTTTCTTCCATCTTCTTCTTCCACCTTCTTCTTTTCTCCATTCGGGTTTCTTCCTCCATCTTGTTCTTCATCTTCCTTTTTCCTTCTGTGTTCTCGTCCGCATCTTGCTCCGGCTTCTTGTTCCCCTCTTCTTTCTCCGGACGATCCGCTTGCATTCGAGGTTCCCGCTGTGTGACTCTTCAGTTCTGACAGTTCTCCTCTGAGTCCGCAGCCACCCGGTGCCCCCACCCCCCCTCTGACACACATGGACTTCACGGGGACTTTCCCCTTGGTGTCAGAAGGGGGCGGGGCCACCGGGTGGCCGCGGACTCAGAGGAGAACTGTAGCGTCACACAGCGGGAACCTCGAATGCAAGCGGATCGTCCTTAATAAAGGAATTATCAAAAACCGGCTATTGTAATTTTTAACATTTTTGACACTTTTTTTTGTGAAATGGTAGGGGTACATTTGTACCCCATTACCATTTCACACAGGGGGGGCTGGGATCTGGGGGTCCCCTTTGTTAAAGGGGGCTTCCAGATTTCGATAAGCCCCCCGCTCGCAGACCCCCACAACCACTTAGCAAGGGTTGTGGGGATGAGGCCCTTGTCCCCCATCAACATGGGGACATGGTGCTTTGAGGGGTCACAGACCCCCAAAAGTATCCTCCCCATGTTGAGGGCATGTGGCCTGGTATGGTTCAGGAGGTGGGGGGCCGCTTTCTCGCCCCCCCCCTTTTCCTGCGGCCTGCCAGGTTGCGTGCTCGGATAAGGGTCTGGTGTGGATTTTTAGGGGGATCCCAACGCCATTTTTTTTAAGTTTGGTGTGGGGGTCCCCTTAAAATCCATACCAGACCTGAAGGGCCTGGTACGGATTTTGAGGGGAACCCCCACACCATTTTTTTTTACATTTGGCACGGAGTTTCCCTTAATATCCATACCAGACCTGAAGGGCCTGGTAATGGAATTTGGGGGGACCCCCACGCATTTTTTTTTTTTACAAAGACTTTCAATGACTTTTATCTGTATTGACGGGAACCAGCAATTCATTACAGCCGCGAGTACTTTTAAATGACTATTATTTTACTTTAGAAATTTAATTTTGCTCTCGGACTGTTATAAACATGGAAAACATGCGCTACTTTACAGGCATACTATAGACACCCCCCAGGTATGATATTTAGGGCCAGTTCACACCGGTTGCAGTGCAGTGCGTTTTTTTGATGCATGAAAAACGCAAAGAAAAGTTGATCACATTAATGCCAATGGCATAGTTCACACCACTGCAGTCCATTCCAGTGCGTTTCAGAAGGTAAAAAAAATTGGTCATGCTGCATTTTTTATGTACAGAACTGTACTGGACCGCAGTAAAACACATCAAAAACGCACCGGAACGTACCAAAAACGCACCGGAACGTACCTAAATGCACCAAAGACGCACTGCAACACACTTGTCCTTATTAGGGCCCGTTCACACCAGACGCAGTTCCGTTCAGTTCCGTGTGCTTTTTTTCTGCACAAAATGCATGCACAGTATTTTCCATGTATTCCAATGGCACAGTCAGTTTCCGGTCAGTTTCTTCACCGGAAACTGACCGTAAACTGACTGTATGGTGTGAACTAGAGCCAACAAGAGCCATTGGAATACATGGAAAACACTGTGCATGCATTTTTTAGTGCAGAAAAAATGTGCACGAAACTGAACGGAACTGCGTCTGGTGTGAATTGGCCCTTAAGGTTAAGTGAAAAGAGGGGGGAAAAAGCACTGGACTGCATCAAAAACGCATCAAAAATGCACTGGAACGCGTCAAAAACGTGCATGCAGAAAAGCACCTGGAACGCATCCAGACTGCTTTCTATGGTGTGAACTGGCCCTTAGAGATGTGTTCCAGGTGCTTTTTTGCATGTGCGTTTTTTTTCACCCCTCTTTTTTATTAACCATAGATAAGGATAAGTGTGTTCCAGTGCATTTTTGGTGCATTTAGTTGTGTTCCGGTGCATTCCAGTGCGTTTTTGATGCGTTTTGCAGCGTTCCAGTACAGTCCAGTGCAGGTAAAATGCAGCATGTTCTACTTTCTTTGTGGAACTGGAACGCACTGGAACAAACACTGCCATTTAGAACCATATAACCAACTTTCCATGCATTTTTTGATGCATAAAAAACACAATGGACTGCATGTGGTGTGAAATGGCCCTTAAGTTTTGTTTTTGGTGTTGTCCAAATTGGTGACATTGATATATGTCCCTTAGGGTGGGACCTGGGCCCCCATACCCATTTTAAGGCCAATAACTAGAAGATAAGCCAGCCAAGTGGGGACTAGCAAAAGTAACAAGTCAGTTCGCATAGACTGCAATGGTATTTGTCGTATAACTTTTGCCCATGTTAGGCTCTTTGTTTTCCCCCCGGACCGGGGGGTGTTTGTCCCATCTCTAATTTTGTAGCATGCTGGATGATGTGCTTAATTTGGGACAGGGGGGGGCTTATTTTCTGCTAGCTGCATTTGTGTTGGTCTGAGCATGCTCAGGGACTTAGGTTTTTTTTTGGTGCTTTTTGTATGTGAACAGCACCTGGATATTTCTGGGCATGCTCAGAGCAGGGGCGTACCAAGCAGGGGGGACGTTCTGCCCCGGGGGCCACACATTGGGGGGTGTCAGTGGCCGGGTGACATTGCTATGGGGGTGAGCTCTGCACCCAGGTCCGGTGACACTGTCTGACAGAATCCGAGGGCATCCCTGGCTCTGGCTGCTCTGTTTAGTATTTTTTCTGTTAGCTGGAACACCCCCAGTGCTGTGGCCGAAATGGTATGGTCTGGTTACTGTTTTCCCCTGCTAGCTCCACCCACCACTGCTGAGAAGCCGAGCTGAGTGTGTCATCATTCAGCACTGGGGGGGCTGCTGCTGTTACACATTGTGTCCACCATCTCCTGGAGTCCAAGACCTCCCCAGCTGAACCTGAGAGCCCCAGGTGAGCTGGTGATAGGGGGGTGTGTGGGTTGTGAGAAGAGGCTGGAGGAGTGTGTCTGCCCTGCCATCCTGACTGTGCTGGTCTGACAGAGAAGGAGGGGGGGTTGCTGTGTCCACCACCACCCAGGTATAGTGTAGCTGACCTGATAAGGGGGCTTGCAGAATGAAGCGGCTGCTACTGTATATTCAGGATGTAGAATGCAGGCGTGTGCTATGTACAAGTTGTAGGATGGAGGCGTGTGCTATGTAAAGGCTTTAGAATGCAGGCATGTGCTATGTACAAGTTGTAGAATGCAGGCATGTGCTATGTACAAGTTGCAGAATGGAGACGTGTGCTATGTACAAGTTGCAGAATGCAGACGTGTGCTATGTACAGGTTGCCGAATGGAGGCGTGTGCTATATACAGGTTGCAGAATGCAGGCGTGTGCTATGTACAGGTTGCAAAATCCAGGCGTGTACTGTATATTGCTGTGTGACCACCACCTACCTATAGTAGCTGAGCTGTGAGCTTACCTGATAAGGGGGGGGGGTGTTGCTTTGTTCACCACCCAGGTATAGAGTAGATAAGCTGATCTGATAAAAGAGGGGGGTGTCTGCAGCCCAGGTGACATACATTGACCTACACCCATATCTTGCAGCCATCAGACCTGTCCAGCAAGCAGCATGTCACCACAGCGTCTTGCCATCTTCCCTGCGGCCATCAGATCCCGTCCGTGGTCCAGCAAGCAACACACCTTGTCAGCAGGTTAGTTCCAAAATCCAAATCAAATCATCAATGCCAATGATGCCATTGTCTGCTGTCCCCAGGGACAGATCAGATCCAGAGATCGTTATACAGTGGGATCTCTGGATCTGTCCCTGAGGACAGCAGATAATGCAAAGTATGGGCCATGCCTTGTATTGACAGTGTCTCAACATCTCACTCTGATGTCTCCCTCATAGCAGCTCCAGTCCAGCTCTCCACTTCCCTGAACGTAGCACGATCTGTCCAAAAATGTGGGATCTGCTCACACCTGAGTGACTGACACCTCTGTCCTGTCCCATCTATTGTCACTGGCTGACATGGATGAACAGCATCTGCTGTTATTACAAGGAGTGGGAGGGGATGTCCCCATCCCCCCACAGCTCCGCCCAGGTCTCCCATCCCACATGGAGACCTGAGCCACCAGCCGGCTGGCCAGAAACCCGAACAAAGCCGGATTTGCCTTTGACCGGGTCTCCAATGTAGAAACCCGGAAGAGACAGCACATTGTCACTTCCGGTTTACTCGGCAGCCAACAGCGCCATTTCTTTGAAAAAATATCAAAATTCAATAACGCTGATCTTGGCAGAGGAGGGTGTTTTCTTGTGGGTGTTTTTACATTTTACAGTTGGGGGGGGGGTGCCAGATATAGGATGGGCCCCAGGTGCCAAATGCTCTAGGTACGCCCCTGGCTCAGAGAGAGTGTGTTTTTTGGGTTAGTAATTGAAGGACGTCCATATTAGGTGTACCCACTTTGAAGTTCAGTGTCTACATTGGGTGAACTTGCATTTTGGGTGTTTCATGGACTGTGCATGTGTTTTCAATTGCCTCATTAGCACACAAACCTATGTTATATAAAGCTTGCAGATAGCATTCTCTCCCTTGCCCTGAAAAGAGGCAAGATTGTGTGTGTGGCGCCGGCCGGCAAAATGTACATTTTGGTGTCCTTATCGAGTTTGTAACACATGCATTTTATTTGTTATGTCTTTGCAAAACAGATGTTTGTTTTACTTTTGTTGATTGTTTTTTTTTTTTTTTTTGTGTGGGGGATATGTTTCCCTGAAATATTTTTGATGTTGTTAACGTGTGTTGTTTTTTCACTTTGATTTAATTGTCTGTACTGCATTATTTTGCTAAATCTTTCTCAAGATGTGACTGTTTCAAATTTACCTTCATGTCTTTTTTTTTTTTGCTTCCCTTTGTTTTTTCCAAGTCCTGTTTTGTTGACCAATAAAATTTGATGCAAAGTTTGATGTTTGTTTTTTGTTTTCTATGCAACAAAAATGACAGCTGCAGCTTAACTATGCTTATTGGCATGTCAAAACAAAACAGGTGTGATTTGTCTAACCTGGTGCCTTCATGGTAGCATATGCATGTATTGTGTGCTGCCATGGATAGTCATCAGGAAATGAAAAATACAGAGTGGTAAGTATTCAATTTTCCTTTTTACTGCAGTGGTTTTCAGCCTCAGTCCTCAAGTACCCCCAACAGGACATGTTTTGTGAATTTATCTTACCGATAATTGCTGCCAAAATACCAAACTATTGACTGTGATTTAAAGCACATGTGCAAGATGAAGGAAAACCTGCAAACATAGCCTGTTGGGGGTACTTGAGAAGCACTGATTTAGAGCACTGCACTTAAAAATAGCTCAAGGCAATACGATTCTAATTGTGGGCATTTTGAGGGAAACAAAGTAAGTGTTAGAACCCCTGCTTGTTTTTGTTTTTTAAGTTGGGCTTTGTGTCCCTTTTAGTAAAATTTGGCTTCACTTCCTGTCACACAGCTAAACAGGAAGTGAAGGTAAAACCCTACCAATGTCTTTTTCTTGGGGACACAGATCAATCTAACTAGTGTCCCCATTAAGCAAATTGCACTCTAGCACTTTGTTGTGTACACCCCCAAATCATTAGGTAGTTTGGGGTTTAGTAAAGGCAAATCCACTCTGCAGTACAAGTGTATTTGCTAAAAATCTGAGGGGAAGCCCTGGTGATTTTAACATCCAATCATGTAGAAGCAAAGATGGTGTTTTTTTATTTTCCTTTCATGTCCCCCTCGGATATCCAGCAAGTGCACTTGTAGTGCAAAGTGGATTTGCCTTTAGTAAATAAACCCCCAAGTCCAAAATACCTAATAATTTGGGGTGTACCCAGCAAAATGCTGGAGTGCAATGTACATAATGGGGAAACTATTTGGATTGACCTGTGTATCCCCAAGGAAAGACATTGGAAGGGATTTACCTTCACTCCCTGTGTGGCTATGTGACAGGAAGTGAATTCTTTGGAAGGATAAAGTGGCCAAATTTGGGAGTTGTCTTCACCCTATCAGGGTTGCAAACATCCCCAAAAACTGTCTAGACTTCTAATCCCTCTGCACTCTATCCCCAAGCAAAAATAAGAAAGGATTTAATTTAGTTTAACTTTGCAAAGACACATTCCTAAGTTGAATTGTGATGCATGTCAATGGCCCATTTAGACCCTCTTTAATCACTTGAGATCAGCGCTATAGCTGATCGCCGGCCACAGCACGGTCCTCAATTGCCGAGAGTCTGTCAATAGACGTCCTCCCCTTTGCGCGCGCGCTGTGGTCACCGAGTCACTGAGACTCGGGTGATGACAGATCCGAGTAAGGGGCCGATCCCTGCCCCTTACCACGTTATCAGCTGTCAGCCAATGACAGCTGATCACGTGATGTAGACAAAAGCTCGGTAATGGTTTTTGTTTTCTCCTTGTGCTGACAGCGTGAGCATAAATAAAGGCAATCACCGGCTTATGTGCAAGGGACATCAGGCCCGAAGAGGAAGAGGCAATTCTACGTCATCTGTGACAATCAGTAGCCTCTGCCAGTGCCACCTATCAATGCCCACCACTGGTGCCAATCAGTGCCACCTAGCAGTGCTGCCTATCAATGCCCATCACTGCCAACTATCATTGCCACCTAGCAGTGCCACTTCTCAATGCCCACCAGTGTCAACTAGCAATGCCACCTCTCAGTGCCCACCCTTGCCACCTTATCGGTGCCCATCAGTGCAGTCTCAATGAAGGAGAAAAATTACCTTTTTTCAAAATTTTCGAACTAAATATTAACCACTTCCCTACCGCCCACCGTCAAATGACGTCCTTGACTTTGTGCGGTGACATCTGAATGATATCATTCAGATATCATTCTTTTCAGCCGGCAATTCTGTGCACGATAAAAACGATCATAGCGGCAGTTCCACCACTTGATCATTCTTATAGGCGGCGGGAGGGAACGTTCCCCCCCCCTCCCACCTCCCACCGCCATCCGGTGCCCCCCCCCCTCCCGCCGCCATCCGGTGCTTCTCCGGGCTCTCCCGTGCCCGGAGAACGAATTGGCTGGCGCCAGATGGGAAGCATAGAGATGACTGGTGACCAGATGGTCACCAGTCATCTCTATGACCGTCGGAGGCCCGGGCGCGACGTTATGACGTCACGCCGGGTTCCCATATGTAAACAAAGCCATGATCTCGGCTGTCAGCATGAGATCGGTGATTTTTTTTTACCGATCTCATGCTTTCCAGCCTGGAGGAGAGATGTGGGGTCTTATTGACCCGGCATCTCTCCATAAAGGAGGACCTGTCACAATAGATTCCTATTACAAGGGATGTTTACATTCCTTGTAATAGGAATAAAAGTTACATAGTTACATAGTTAGTCAGGTTGAAAAAAGACACAAGTCCATCCAGTTCAACCATAAAAAAAATAAAAAATAAAATAATAATATCGTACAATCCCATATACCCAATTCTATACCCACAGTTGATCCAGAGGAAGGCAAAAAACCCCAGAAGAGCATGATCCAATTTGCTACAGCTGGGGAAAAAATTCCTTCCTGATCCCCCGAGAGGCAATCGGATATTCCTCGGATCAACTTTACCTATAAATGTCAGTACCCAGTTATATTATGTACATTTAAGAAAGAATCCAGGCCCTTCTTAAAGCAATCTACTGAGCTGGCCAGAACCACCTCTGCAGGGAGTCTATTCCACATTTTCACAGCTCTTACTGTGAAAAAACCTTTCCGTATTTGGAGGTGAAATCTCTTTTCCTCAAGACGCAAAGAGTGCCCCCTTGTCCTCTGTGTTGACCGTAAAGTGAATAACTGAACACCAAGTTCACTATATGGACCCCTTATATATTTGTACATGTTGATCATATCCCCCCTTAATCTCCTCTTCTCAAGAGTGAACAAATTCAGTTCCTCTAATCTTTCCTCATAGCTGAGCTCCTCCATGCCTCTTATCAGTTTGGTTGCCCTTCTCTGCACTTTCTCCAGTTCCCCAATATCCTTTTTGAGAACTGGGGCCCAAAACTGAACTGCATATTCCAGATGAGGTCTTACTAATGATTTAAACAGGGGCAAAATGATATCTCTCTCTCTGGAGACCATACCTCTCTTAATACAAGAAAGGACTTTTCTCGCTTTGGAAACCGCAGCTTGGCATTGCATGCCATTATTGAGCTTATGATCTACCAAAACCCCCAGATCCTTCTCCACTACGGATCCCCCCAGTATGTATGATGCATTCATATTCTTAGCCCCCAAGTGCATAACTTTACATTTATCAACATTAAACCTCATCTGCCACATAGTCGCCCAATTAGACAGAGCATGGAGGTCGGCTTGTAAATTGGCGACATCCTGTAAGGACGTTATTCCACTGCATAGCTTGGTGTCATCTGCAAAGACAGAAATGTTACTTTTGATCTCAGACCCAATATCATTTATAAACATATTAAAAAGTAAGGGTCCCAGCACTGAACCTTGGGGTACACCACTGATAACCTTGGACCATTCCGAGTAAGAATCATTAAAGGAGCACTAAAGCTTCCCTTTTTTTTGCTTAAAAATAACAAACATGTTATACTTACCTCCACTGTGCAGCTCGTTTTGCACACAGTGGCCCCGATCCTGGTCTTCTGGGGTCCCTCGGCGGCTGTCTTGGCTCCTCCCCGCAAGGACTCCACACCTTAATGCGAGTGAGCTCGCATGGTGTGGAGTGATTGCGGGTGCGCCCCCCGCACGCCGCGTCATTGGATGTGATTGACAGCAGCGCCAGCCAGTGTAGCCAATCGGCGGCCAGGCTGAAAAACGAAGAGGATGACGGGGACGAGCATGGGACTTTCGAGGGGCCAGGTAAGAAAAACGGGGGCTCGGGGGGGGGGGCGGTATTGTCGAATGTTTTTTCACCTTAATGCATAGGATGCATTAAGGTGAAAAAACATGTAACTTTACTACTCCTTTAACCACTACTCTCTGAATTCTGTCTTTTAGCCAGTTTTCTATCCATTTACAAACTGATATTTCCAATCCTGTAGACTTTACCTTGCACATGAGCCATGTGTGGGGAACTGTATCGAACGCTTTTGCAAAATCCAAGTATACCACGTCAGCAGCCACCCCTCTATCCAAGGTCTTACTTACCTCTTCATAAAACGAAATCAGGTTTGTTTGACAACTTCTGTCTTTCATGAATCCATGCGGTCTGTTGCTTAAATAGTTTTTTTTCCAGCAAGAACTCATCTATGTGGTCTTTTATTAATCTCTCCAGTATTTTCCCAACTATAGAAGTTAAACTAACAGGTCTATAGTTACTTGGTAAAGACTTAATTCCCTTTTTAAATATAGGCACCACATTGGCCCTGCGCCAATCCAGTGGTACTATTCCTGTCATTAATGAGTCCCTAAAAATTAAATACAATGGCTTTGAAATTACAGAGCTCAATTCTTTTAGGATCCGTGGGTGTATGCCATCTGGTCCAGGTGCTTTATCCACCTTTTATTCCATCTAAATATTTCTGGACCATATCACTTTTGAGCCATTGTGGATTTGGGGCTGTGTCACTACCACCCCCATTTTGGACATGAGCTCCCCCATGCTCCTTTGTATACACAGAACTGAAGAAAGTATTTAATAAATTAGCCTTCTCTTTGTCCCCAGTCACCCACTCTAGATTATTTTGTAAAGGGCCTACATGTTCAGACTTGACCTTTTTACTATTAATATATTTGAAGAATTTTTTGGGGTTTGTCCTACTATCTTTTGCAATCTGTCGTTCATTTTGAATTTTTGAATCCTTGATTTCCTTTTTACATATCCTGTTATATTCTTTGTAACATTTAAATGACACTAGTGTTCCCTCATTTTTATATTTTTTAAAAGCTCTTTTCTTATAGTTTATAGCTTTTTTAACTTTGGCAGTGAGCCACATAGGTTTTATTTTTAGCCTTTTACACTTATTGCTCATGGGAATATACTTTGCAGTGAGTTCACAAACAGTCTTTTTGAAGAATTCCCATTTCTGTTCTGTGCCCATTGATGCCAATATTCCTTCCCAGTCTAAGTCCTGGAGAGCAGCGCTCATCCTTGGAAAATTTGCTCACTTGAAATTAAGTGTTTTTATCTTTCCCGTATGTGATTTTTGCTTACAACCAACATCAAATGAAATCATGTTATGGTCACTGCTACCCAGGTGTTCCTTTATCTGAACATTAGTTATACGCTCTACATGGTTTGAGATTACCAGGTCCAACAGAGCATCATTCCTAGTTGGGGCCTCAATAAACTGGACCATAAAATTGTCCTGCAATAGGTTTATAAATTTTTGCTCTTTAACTGTCCCAGCAGTTCCATTACTCCAGTCAATTTCTGGGTAGTTAAAATCTCCCATTATTATCACCGTCCCAGCCCTTGCAGCCCTTTCCATCTGTGCAAGGAGCTGAGTCTCCAACTCCTCATTAACATTGGGTGGTCTATAACAAACTCCAATGATTAGCTTTGAACTACGCACATCTGTATGCAGTTCCACCCATAATGCTTCAGACTCATCACACTCTCCATCCACCAGTTCCTTTTTCACACTTGCTTTGAGATCACTTCTCACATAGAGACAGACCCCTCCACCTTTCCTTTTTACCCTGTCTTTCCGAAAGAGTGCATAGCCAGGAATATTAATAGCCCAGTCATGTGAGGAATGAAGCCAAGTTTCAGCAATACCGATTACATCATAGCTCTCCTCATGCACCAGAGCTTCCAACTCACCTATTTTGCTTGGCAGACTTCTGGCGTTGGTGAACAGACACTTTAATGCATTAATATATTTTGACCGGTCACATACTATCCTCTTGGGTGTTCCCAGATTGCAACTAGGACTTGCTACTATACTTACCTTGGGTTTATGTGCTTTGGTTACCCTACCACTAATGCCCCTAATACTACCCTCTAGAATATGTTCCCCGCTGACTCTCACTATCTCTGGACCCTCCCCCCCGTCGCCTAGTTTAAAAACCCCTCTAACTTTTTGGCCATCCTTATTCCCAGCTGATCTGCACCCTCCTCATTTAGGTGCAGTCCGTCCCTTCTATAGTACTGGTTATCGACTGAGAAGTCGGCCCAGTCCTCCAGGAACCCAAACCCCTCCTTACTACACCAGCTCTTCAGCCACTTGTTCACTTCCCTAATCTCCCTCTGCCTTTCTGGTGTGGCTCGATGTACCGGTAGTATTCCTGAGAATACTACCTTGGAGGTCCTTTTCCTCAATTTAGCTCCCAAGTCCCTAAAATCGTTCTTTAGGACACTCCATCTGCCTCTGACTTTGTCATTGGTGCCAATGTGCACCATGACAGCTGGGTCTTCCCCAGCCCCTCCCAGTAATCTGTCCACCAGGTCCGTGATGTGCCGAACCCGAGCGCCCGGTAGACAATATACAGTTCGGCGCTTCAGGTCTTTGTTACAGATTGCCCTCTCTGTCCTAAGAATTGAGTCCCCTACCACCAGAATCTGTCTTTCCTTTCCCTTCGCTTCCCCCCCACTCTCACTGGAGGAGTTCTTCCCCCGGCAGCTAGGAGAGTCCCTCAGCTCCAGCAGTGCTGGTCCCTGACTGGTTTCACCAATGTCACTCAATGGAGCATACTTATTGGGATGCTCCAGCCCTGGATCGGCCTCCCTGGCACTTCGCCCTCTACCCTTCCTGACTGTCACCCATCTACTATTTTCTAGTGCCTGCACCTCTGTCTCCACCCACCTCTGTGCTGGCCCCTGCCATCACCTGCCGGGTACGTATCCAGCTCTCCTTTAGTGTGGAGGGACTTCCCAGTGTTGACAGTTGCTTCCCTAGATTCAGAACCTGGGCTTCCAGGGAAACAATGTGCTTACATTTTGCACAGCAGTAATCGCCCTCGATCTGATGATCAAGGAACGCATACATGCTGCAAGATGTACACCGAGTCGCCTCGTCACACCTGCCGGGCATCGTACCTATTAATTTAATGAGGATTCGAGATTATACCCTGTCCAAATTACCTAACACTAGCTTCCTGACCCAACTATTCAACAAGACAATACACAGGTACTCAACAAGACAATACACAGGTACCACGCAGACCTACGCGCACCCGCAGACCAACAGACCCGCGTGCACTCGCAGACCAATGGACCCGCGTGCACTCGCAGACCAGCGTGCACTCGCAGACCAACGGACCCGCGTGCACTCGCAGACCAGCGTGCACCCGCAGACCAACGGACCCGCGTGCACTCGCAGACCAGCGTGCACCCGCAGACCAACGGACCCACGTGCACTCGCAGACCAGCGTGCACCTACAATACACAAGTACTAACGATCCACACACACTACTCAGACAACACCCAGGTACTCACACTACACATCTACTATGACCCCTGTTTTAAACTCTTGATTTTAACTCACCACTTAGTCCAGTTCCACTTGGACAGAGTTCCAAACTCAAAATGAGCAGGCTCTAAATGAGCTCTACAGAAATTTATATAGGCCTCAAGCACCTGTGACCAATTAACCCTTCCCCTAATTAGTAGGCTGAAGGTAAAAAAAGAGAAAAAAAAGGCTGTTTAAAATGTGCCAGAAAAAGGTGTTAAAAAGCTGCAAGGAAAAAGAGCCAAAAATAACCAAAAATGCAACCCAGCAGTCAAAAGCAGAAACTTCTTCACTCTCCACGCAAGGTCTCCACTGTCTACCCTCCAACAAGACTGGCAATTTCACATGTGCTCTACAGAAATTTATATAGGCCTCAAGCACCTGTGACCAATTAACCACTCCCCTTAATTAGTAGGCTGAAGGAAAAAAAAAGAAAAAAAAGGCTGTTTAAAATGTGCCAGAAAAAGGTGTTAAAAAACTGCAAGGAAAAAGAGCCAAAAATAATCAAAAATGCAACCCAGCAGTCAAAAGCAGAAACTTCTTCACTCTCCACGCAAGGTCTCCACTGTCTACCAACCAACAAGACTGGCAATTTCACATGTGCTCTACAGAAATTTATATAGGCCTCAAGCACCTGTGACCAATTAACCACTCCCCTTAATTAGTAGGCTGAAGGAAAAAAAGAGAAAAAAAAGGCTGTTTAAAATGTGCCAGAAAAAGGTGTTAAAAAGCTGCAAGGAAAAAGAGCCAAAAATAACCAAAAATGCAACCCAGCAGTCAAAAGCAGAAACTTCTTCACTCTCCACGCAAGGTCTCCACTGTCTACCCTCCAACCAACAAGACTGGCAGGAGTGATCAAAAAAAAAAAGTAAAAAAAAAGTGTAAAGCGAACACACATGTAAGTCCCACCCACATTTGTAAACGCAGTTCAAACCACACATGTGTGGTATTGCTGCGTGCGTTAGAACGAGTGCAACAATTCTAGCACTAGACCTTAAAAAAATTTAAAGCATCGCCTATGGAGATTTTTAAGTACTGAAGTTTGGTGTCATTCCATGAGTGTGCGCAATTTTAAAGCGTGACATGTTAGGTATCTGTTTAATCAGCATAACAACATCCTTCACATTATAAAAAAAAATTAGGCTAACTTTACTGTTTTGTTATTTTTTAATTCATGAAACCATTTTTTTTCCCAAAAAAAGGCGTTTGAAAATGTATTGCGCAAATACCGTGCGAGATAAAAATTTGCAATGACCGCCACTTTATTCCCTAGGGTGTCTGCTAAAAAACATATATAATGTTTGGGGGTTCTAAGTAATTTTATAGCAAAAAAAATCTGATTTTTAAATGAAGGAGAGAAGTGCCAGAATAGGCCCGGTGCTGAAGTGGTTAAAATATCCTAATTTTTTTTTTTTAGTCGGTCTTTTGTATTTATAGAAAAAAAACAAAAACAAACGCGGAGGTGATCAAATAGCACCAAAAGAAAGCTCTATTTGTGTTCAAAAAATTATTACATTTTCATTGGGTTACAGTGTTGTATGACCGCGCAATTGTCATTCAAAGTGCATCAGCGCTGAAAGTTGAAAATTGGTCTGGGCAGGAAGGGGGTTTAAGTGCTCAGTAAGCAAGTGGTTAATATAAGGCTACATGCACACAGACATTTTTCCAGCCGCTTGTTTGAGCGTTTTTTGCAGCTTAAAAACGCCTCTCCATGTTAGCCTATGGCCTCATGCGCACCATGGCGTTTTTGAGCTGTAAATGGCATAGCCGTTTTTAGGCCCCATGTACACGGGACGCTGGTGCAAAGTCTTCAGAACTAAGGTTGAAACTGGCGTTTAGAAACGTGCCTTTTGTTGCGTTTGCATGCTGCGTTTTACCGCATTTGCGTCTATAAGCGAGCTCAAAAAACAGTATTATTAACCATTTCAGCTATTTTGTGAGACCAGAGTGAGTAGCAGCAGCTGAGAGAGCAGCAGTGTACTTGTATTTAGCGTATCACTTGCCACAAGTTGTGGATTGTCCACTTGCCATGTCACCTGGCCATGTCACCTGGCACAAGTTGTGGATTGTCCACTTGCCACGTCACCTGGCCACGTCACCTGCCACAAGTTGTGGATTGTCCACAAAGCAATGCAAACAATTACATATTTTTTTTATATTTTTAGTCTCTATTTCCCCAAGTAACTCCAATGTCCACACCACCTTAAACTCCAACGTTGAGTTTATTTTTATAAGCAAAGTTCAATAGACAGTAAAGATAGATAAGAGAAAGGACAGCAAGGTGTTGGGAGATAGGTCCTGGCACAATTAATATTGTAGTTGCCACTCGATCCCGAGTGGGCTTAGCTCACCCGGATAGTTCCCTGTAAGAGCGGATCCTAGCAGCCGGAGTGATGCTCGAACGTTTTCTTGAGTTTTCCTAGAGATACGATCGGAAGATCCTCTGCCACAGAATCTTTAAGTCCCGAACAGGCGGCTGGTGAAGTTTTAGGATGGGGGGGCGCAAGACCCCGCCCCTCCACAGTTGGTCCCTCCCACTTCTCAAAAGCCACACCCCTTATAGAATCCACTCACTCCGTCCCCTGTATTCCACTCATAGTGTCAGCATTATACACCAGGCTCTGCACATCATATACCAGGCTGCACATTATACACAGGGCTCTGCACATCATATACCAGGCTACAGATCATACACCGGGCTCTGCACATCATATACCGGGCTGCACATTATACACAGGGCTCTGCACATCATATACCAGGCTGCACATTGTACACAGGGCTCTGCACATCATATACCAGACTGCACATTATACACAGGGCTCTGCACATCATATACCAGGCTGCACATTATACACAGGGCTCTGCACATTATACACCGGGCTCTGCACATCATATACCACGCTGTACATTATACACAGGGCTCTACACAACATATACCAGGCTGCACATTATACAAAGGGCTCTGCACATCATATACCAGGCTGTACATTATACACAGGGCTCTGCACATCATATACCAGGCTGCACATTATACACAGGGCTCTGCACATCATATACCAGGCTGCACATTATACACAGGGCTCTGCACATCATATACCAGGCTGTACATTATACACCGGGCTCTGCACATCATATACCAGGCTGCACATTATACACAGGGCTCTGCACATCATTAAGGATGAGTTCTGGCGTGTTCGCATACTCACCGTGCAGAGCCCGCCAGGAATTTGGCACGGCGCTGTGCTAATCACAGGTAGGGAGACATTTCCCGATCTCTGCAGCCGAGCATTGGGACAATGTCTCCCTGCCTGTGATTAGCGCAGCGCAGCGCCGTGCCGACTTCCTGGCGGGCTCTGCACGTGGAGTATGCGAACACGCCAGAGCTCATCCCTACACATCATATACCAGGCTGCACATTATACACAGGGCTTTGCACATCATATACCAGGCTGCACATTATACACCGACGAAGCTTCAATTTGTTTTAAAACCCAGAAGATATCTGGAGATCACAGACTAGGAAATGGTTTAAACTTGCATTTTAAGTTCTGACTTTATTAACCCATTGCATAGCCTCTCTACAACATTAAACGTTAGACGACAGGGGTTGCATTTAAAAGGTCATTTCGCTTTTGATAAGAAAAAAATGTAAGTACTACACTATATTTTGTATTTTTATAATTACCTATGTAGTTTCATCTGCTGCCCGCTATGACTCATAAAACTGGCAAATGTTTAAACATGGTATACATGTAGGGTGGTGTTTTGTACACGGTCAATGTACAGAACACCAACTGTGTTATGTAAGTTTCAATACAAGCAATACCATGTAGGGATCTGCAATGACATTTGCCAACTTACAACCTGGAAATATGCTTTGTTTTAGGTCCAAATGCAGGCAAAAATTCGGGCCCGATTCATCCCTGAAATGGAGAACAGGGACGCACCAGACCCCTGCTGTGAGCCTCTCTGCACAACAGTGTGGATCTAGCCTGAACAGGGCCTTAAACTTACTCTGAAGCATGAATCGGACTGATGCTATATCAAGCACAGAAAAAGACTTGTGATGATCGCTTAGGAATATGGCTACATGAGATTACAAAGGGCTCCGATTAAAGCTTAAAAAATACTGGCTTTGACATTTTTTTTCTCAGCCTGTAAAAGCACCTGTATGTTAGCTGATGTGTCCATGTGCACACAGGCATTTACAGATCCCTAGAGGGGATCTCCCTCGTGACTTTGGATACCAACAGGAACCATGGCGACATCGACCTTACCCACAATATGGGGATTTTCCCAGGGTAGATCAAAATCAGAGACCCAGAGAAAGAAGAGAGGAACCAGAGGTGGAAGGAGATCGAGGCAACAAAAGAAAAAGGGTGTAATAGGCCAGGGTATTTTTAACCTGAGTTCTGTTGCTCTCTCCACAGATGAAATGTCCATTTTAGATAAAGGACTTAAATTTGCCCCTCCATGTAGGCTGAATAAATTTCAGACCTACATGGATATACATAAGTACAGTAGAAAACTTAGTGTGAAGCGATTATATTATGTCCAATCCCATCAAACCAGGCTCAATCAGGTCTGATGGTATATCACATTCAAGTTTGGCAAATGCGTCCCTGTTTAATCCTCCAGGAGGATTAACTCCTTCTGTTAGAGTATTTAGGGACGTTCTCCTTAGGGATTTGGAAAAAATCAAAATCAAAAATACCAAATTAAATAAGTCGCTCCAGACAGGTTTGGATCAGCTGTGTGAAAACAAACAGATTATCATCCGCCCAGCGGATAAGGGGGGTGGAATTGTTATTTTGAATAAAACAGACTATCTAGAGGAATTAAATTCCCTGGTTGGAGATAGGGATACTTATACACCTTTACCTGGTGATCCACGCCCCGCATATAGGAGAACCCTTGTTAGGTTGGTTGAAGAAGGTTTTAGTTTAGGAATTTTGAACAAAAAAGAAAAAGCGTTCTTAGTCCCTAGTTCGTCCAGGTTGCCCGTCATTTATTATTTGCCCAAATTACACAAAAATCCCATAAATCCACCGGGTCGTCCCATTATAAGTGGAATCGACTCTATTACTTCTAGAGCTGGTAAATATATCGACGGTTACTTACAACCATTAGTTAAGGCATTACCTGCTTACCTTAGAGATAGTAAACAGGTTATTAACCTATTGAGTGAAACCCCTTATGAGGATGATTTATGGATGGTCACAGCAGACGTGACATCCTTATATACAATCATACCTCATGAATGGGGAATTTCCTCAGTTAAACACTTTCTGGATAGGGACTCCGGATTACCACGGAAACATAGGAAATTCATTCTGGAACTCCTAAATTTTGCAACTACTCATAATTTTTTTTGGTTCAGCAATAAGTTTTTTCTACAGCATAGGGGGGTTGCTATGGGAGAAAAATTTGCCCCCAGTTTGGCTAACCTTTTTATGGGGAAATGGGAGGAGGACGTCATTCATGCTACCGAAAGGCCCGAACTTGCCCTTTGGGCTAGGTACATTGATGACGTCCTCCTCCTGTGGAGGGGATCCAGGGAGTCTTTGGATCTTTTCATGACATCTTTAAACATGAATGATAGGGGTATTGAATTTAAGTATGAAGCAGACCAGAAGTCAATACATTTTTTGGATCTTCAAATTAAGGTGGAGGAGGGACGATTTATCACCTCCACATATTTTAAAATCACAGACAGGAATGCTTTCATACCCCAAGATAGCTGTCACCATCGTTCGTGGCTCAATGCGGTTCCTAAAAGCCAATACTTGCGTCTAAGGCGAAATTGCACCAAACTTAGTGACTATAGAGAGCAAGCTGATATCCTGACCAGGAGATTTCTTGAGAAAGGATACCCCGCTCATGACCTTGAACAAAAACTTTTGGAAGTAGAACAACTGGATAGGGAGTCGCTTTTGGGTGACAGAATGGTTAATACAGATGATAAAGCTTCTTTTAATGTACCATTTATTACTGGCTTCTCTAACCAGCACTTTTTGGTGAAAAAGCTTATCCACAAGCACTGGCATATTATCAAGGATGATGTGGTGCTGGGACCTATACTACCTGATAACCCGCAGGTGGTATTCAGGGGGGTACCCTCTTTGAGAGACTCAAAATGTATGTGATCCTCCTATTAATAAACCCATGTTTTTTCAATATCTGGTGGGCTATCATAAATGTAAGAAATGTGCTGTTTGTAATATCAACCATATTAAGGAGCGAAAAACCTTGAATTTCGTTTCCAACAGCACTTCTCAACAATTCGATATTAAGACCTTTATCACATGTTCAACTACCCATGTTGTGTACCTTCTTACCTGCCCTTGCGGGTTACAGTATATAGGAAGAACTGTTCGGGCTTTCCAAGTCAGGCTCAATGAACACATTGGTAATATTAGAAGGGGCTTTAAGGGGCACTCTGTTTCGAGACATTACAGGGATGTCCATAATAGGGACCCCAGCGGGACGTCCTTTGTGGCTATTGACAAGTTGAAGTGCCACTGGAGGGGGGGTCCGAAGAGGCGTGCGATATCCAAACTCGAAATGAGTTGGATATACAGGGTAAAATGCCTCAAACCATTTGGGTTAAATGTTGATATTGAAATCAATGCATTTATAGATAATGCTTGATCACTTGAACCCATTCTATTGTCATATTTTATATTTCATATAGTTTATATACTTTACTATTCTGATAATTCATTTTTTTAGATAGCTAGGTGGATTTATAGGGTATTTTTTCAATTTATTTTTAATTTTTATTTATTTTTATTTATATATTTTTTATATTTTATTTTTCTAATTGTATTTCCTTTTATCACCATGCATCAATAAGCAATAATATATTTTATATTACCAAGCATTCGTAATTAATAATGTATTCCATTTAGCTTATACGCTGAATTCTTTCAGTGTTTATTATTTTTCATCTTAACAATTGTTGTTTTTTTCTTGTTCATTCCTGACGTTGGTGGGACGCTTTTCCGCTACTTGCAGGGGAATTTCGAGTGTTTTCTCTCCTCCCCTTGCACTAGTGGAACGTTTCCGCATCTCCGTCATGATGTTCATTATTTTGTTTAATGTGGTTTGAATGTACCCATCTGCATTCTTTGATTGGCCAATTTTTTTTCGCTGCTTTGGGAGGTGGCTGTGGATCTCTGGCCCCTCCCCCTGCATGAACGCAGGGCCATTTTTTACGTCCTAGGTTTTACGTTTCACTATCAGGACTGCTGATGTGGAAACGAGGTTTGGATGCGTCATGACTTCATTGTCATGACGACTGACATGAAAGCGAGGCGTGGATCGCGCCTCGCTAGTATTTAGTGAGTGACACTTCAGTGCGTCGCCCGTGCCCTTTGAGAACGTTTGAAGTAAACGAAACTAGTCAGGGCGGTGCAACGCACTGACGTCACTACCACGTGACCCCGCCAGCACGGGCGAACGCTACTTTTTATGCCGGCTATTTTAAATACCAATTTTTACCTTGTTTATTGTTTTTTGGCTGTATACCTCTGTAATTGGGAATAAATCTTTCATTGAGGTAATACACTACTGGAGTTCCTCTCCTCTTTTTGTTTCCTATACAAACTCGGAGATTTCGTTTCTATACCATTTGGAGTGATTCATCGCAGCAGCCATAGTGAAGGAAGCAGTACTAGTGGATACTATCAAACTGCATTGGGATAACAGCTTCCTAAAATCAGGTGGATGAACTCCTGTACCCCGCAGATGGTGATATCTGCAGGCCTGATAGACCTTGCCATAGCGGAGGTCCACCACTTCTGGTAACGTACCCATTTCTTAATATACGTATTCACCGTGGTGGATTTGATCTTCTCTGATAACCGTGGATTTCCTGGGTTAATTCTCCTGCACTATCATCTCTCACCTTGAATTACCTTCCAGAGTTTTTCTTCTCCCGTCATCCAGTATGAAGGCGACACTTCCATACCTGTGCTGAACTTCTTCTCCCCTATATACACGCTGGACTTCCTTTTCCATGAAATTTTTTCTAGCTTGGAGCTTTGCTCTAAAGATTTTCAAGCATCTTATTTGAATTTAATTTAATATATTGGACACTGGTGTTTCATTTATTGACAATAATTACTCACTCGGATTGACCATTCATCTTTTGCTATTATCGTTTATTAATATTGATTTAGGATTTTTTTACACATTTTGCTACCATATTCATTTATTTTGGTGGTAGGAACCCCTTCACAAAGGGTTTTTTCACTTGAGTTGTGTCACCTGTGTATTTTCAATCAATTAATTTTCATTATTTATTTCATGTATTTTGGGCGCGATATTTTCTAATTTTATATTGTTTGTATATGGTTTCACATATTTTATTTGTCGCAGCCTTGGTGTGATTAGCACAATTATTTTTCATATTTTTCTTTTTCACATTAGCGTAGTATATACCCCTAATTTTACAGATATATTAGAAGCAGAGCAATTACAGTCTGAAAAAAAAAAACATGGAAAGCACGTTTAGGAGAGGAGGTGAAGCGCAGAAAAAAGCTAAACACACTGAAACGCTAGACGCATTTAAAATGGGGGATAGGTGCTGAGGACGGTCTATAGAGTAAAGGTTCCCGCATCCCATTAGCTAAATGTATGGAAAAAGGGGGTTCCTCTTAGGGGACTTTAAAAGGAAGCTTTACTCTTGTAGTAAGTGCGTAGAACAACAAGTTGAAAATAAAGGGTAGTTTATTTTAAACAGGGTAGTGGTGGTAGATATGGATAATCTTACAGGGATAATTGGTGTGACATAGGAAGGATGCTAACACAAAGACATACAATGCATGAAATAATACAATCAGGGACACCATATAGTTACAGAAAAAACATATAATGGTGAAAAACGACGCGTTTCGAAAAATAGAATTTTTTCTTCTTCAGGGAGATGATTGTGTCAACAAGGATATTTAGTATGTCTAGAAAATGAGAAAAGACATTAATGAACAAAAAAATATACATAAAAGGGTAGGTGTATAATAACATTGTTCTTGTTAATAAAAATGCTGACCATATGCATAGACTTGGGAATCATAGGGTTGCATCCAAAGGGCGGATTAAACATAAAATCAATAGGCACCAGGAAGAACCTCTGATTCCAAATGAGCCATGTCCCACCGGCGTCCGGTGCCCAGGGTGCACCTAGGAGGCGCAGAGTACACCCCCCCGGGAAGAAAGGGCTCCCCAACAAAGGGCACGCTGCGCTAAGAGAAGGTCAGAAACCAGTATGTGGGTATTCACTGTGAAACAGAGGCAAAAGGTAAAAACACACATTGTACGTCTGCTGTATTAAAAGGAGGGAAATTCAGTGTGATTTAAGGACCCTGTGTGTCCACAAGGGGTCCACACCCGGGTCCATAAAATGGTAGTTTCTGTACCTGTAGGCTGGTCCAAAATAGAGAAGGCTTGCGTGCGCTGTAAGTCCTAGTGCCGTGCTGTGAGGATTTGAGCAGGGCTGGGTTAGGTGGTCCCCTCCGTTTCGGTGGTCCCAGATGACCCCTGGGGTTGGGGGGGGGGGTTATAGTATGTAAAAACCCCCTGCCAACGGTGATCATCAGAGATGTTGGAGGAGACGGGAACAAAAGGGGGGGGGTTCCCTGATTGACCCTCTGGTTCTTGGCCTATATGCAAAAGGATGGCAAAAGGATAGGGTTAACAGAACTGTCCAGACTCTGTGGTGGACTAGTGCTGATATGGTGGGTAATGGGAAAGTGTAAATATATGTGGGTATATGTATCCCTTCCCCTCATGAGAAGGGGGGAGGGGGGGGCTGACCCATGTGTCGATCAGCCAAGGTCAAAAAATGGGGGTCCAAAAGTAAGTTAGAATATGGTAACTTAGCAGTATTATAATCAGCGAGGATATATGCTGGTGGTGGGTTGGAGTTAAAAATGTGCCATCATAGATGCCAAGACATAAATGGGGTGTATCAAGATAACAAGTTGAGTCTACACAAGCGACTAGCAGAGGAAAACAGCGATTATGATCAAAGAAGTACCTTTAGCAGGATCAGGGAGACAGCATGGAGCACAGCAGCGTATGTGATGATGAATTCAGCTGGTGGTGGAGGACAGGCTAATGTGTATGTCCATTTAAGGATTGGGTTGAAGGGGTGGGGGTTTCACTGACCAATCAGGCGCAGCCATCAGAGCTTGGCTGCAGCTGTGCCTGCTGAGCGCGCCCCTCGGGCCTTCGGCGCGCGCACCGCCCCCCCCCGCGCCGAGCCGGTCACCATGGAGATGGAAAAACCCCAGTGACGGCGCCGACATGTGCGCGCCCGACGTCGTGCTGACGTCAGGCGCACGGAGGATGGGGGCGTGGACCCGCGCCGGTGACCCGCGGCGCAGAGGGTGATGGGACACAGCCGGATGGAACAAGCCAGTCCCTCCCACCTTTGGAAAGGTGCCGCCCATGCAACGAAATTATGCGTGTGACGGCCCCCCTGCGCCGAGTGGGGAGAATCCGGGGGGGAGGAGACAGCACCTGAGGGGGAGACACCCATACACTCAGGCACAGATGGGAGAGGCCGCTCAGGATGGAAACAAAAAACAGAGGCAAGGCAATGTAAGGCAGGTACCGATGGAATAAAACAAAAACTTTTCACTTGAACAGCAAAAGGACATTTAAAAGGAACATTTAAAGGATTCATTGAGGGAGCCCTTGGGGTGTCAGCAGGGTTAAGGAAAAATATATGTAAAGAATAATGCCAAAATAATTCTCTGTGATATGGGCATAATGAGGTAACCAGATGGTGGAAGGTATTGATGCCCAGCGAGGGGGGAACGTAAAAGGAGATGCTGGTGAAGATGCATGGTGGTGCATGGGGGGGGAAGGAAGGAGGGAGGAGCTCAGGAGGATGGAAGGAGGGGAGGGGGGCCTAGGAGGGGGGGAGAAGAGGGAGGGGTGGAAAGGAGGGGAGGGAGAAAGAGGAGAGGGGGGAGGAAGGGGGGAAAGAGCATTCAGATCAGGCAGAAAAAAGGGAGGGGGGAAAGGGAGAGGGGGGGGGGAGGGGGGCGGGCGGTATGTAATTTGGGATTCAATGTGTGTGCTCAGGTTCCCATTCAGAGCCACCTGATTCAAAGCCCTCAAGGAACGGTCTATAGGATATAGAGCCATTGAGTCCTGGGGGTTGTGTGGCATTGAGTCTGAAAATCCACTTCTGTTCAAGTTGTAGGAGGGTTTTGTTAATATCACCCCCTCTCATGCCGGTGTGGACCCGGTCAATGAGCAGGAATGAGAATTTGGGGCAAATACCCTCATGTAATTTGGTCACATGTCTGCTCAGAGGTAGATTGGGGTTACATGTTCTCATTGCAGTAATGTGTTTATAGGCTCTACGCCAGAATTCTTGTATTGTCTTACCCACATAAAAACAGGAGCATTCACATATCATCAAATACACAACTCCACTGGTCTTACAGTTCGCAAAATGTCTTGGTGTGTATGGTTTGCCGTGAGGCAAGATAATGTTCTTCGAGGTGTTTATAAATTGGCAGTAGTTGCAGCCACCACATGTGAAGGTGCCTTTATTTTTACAGGGGTCACGTTTGCCGTCTGCTTTGAATTAACTACAGACGAGTTGGTCTCTGAGGGACACAGCCCGTCTGTATGTGAAGACCGGAGTGGTTGACACAAAGGGGCCAACTAGTGGGTTAGCATATGCCAGTATTTGGCAATCGTTCTTTTAATTGCCAGATGTTGGTTTGAAAACGTTGTAATGATGGAAATTGGATTAACTTTTGTCTTTTTGGATGCTGGGTTGTATAGGATATCATCCCTTGTTCTGGTACACACTCTTTTAAATGCCTTTTTGAGGCATTTATTAGAGTATCCACGGGCCAGTAAACGGGTTCTAAGTATATCTGCTTCTTGTTTAAAGATTTTATCATCAGTACAGTTTCTTCTAGTGCGTAGGTACTGGCTATAGGGGATTGAGCAGATCGTAGGTTGTGGGTGGAAGCTGCTGGCATGAAGTATGGAATTGCCAGCAGAGGGTTTCCTAAAGAGGCTAGTAGAGAGGTGGCCATTGCTGTCCTTGTGTATGGTTACATCAAGGAAAGTAATGCACTCATGGTTCCAAGTCATAGTGAAAGTTAGATTGAAATTATTGTTGTTGAGGTGTTGGAGGAATACTGGCAGTGTATTGGTCGGGCCCCTCCATATAAGTAGAATGTCATCTATATATCGGAACCACATGACCACGTTTTCCATGTAGGGGGCGAACAGTGTGGATTGGCTTAACATCCGTTCCCATTCCCCCAGACGCATTTAGGCGCATTTGAGAGGTAATGCATTTAAATGGCCAGAACAAATACATTTTTTGGCCAATAGGATACATTTACGATAAAACGCATGACGCACCTGCAGTGGGCTTTTCTCCTGCCAGGAGTTCTGATGTTTAGAGGAGCAAAGCAAACACCCTCTGTGCATGAGGTCTATTGGGTAGATTATGAAATTTTATGGACATTAGACTATTATTAAAGAAGTAGGGAATCCGCACTCAGGAAAACATCGGACAGAGGTTGCAGCCCCCCTAATAACTCCCTAGGGAGAATAGGATATAATATAAAAGAATGGGGTGTTGGCGCTACCTCTGACTATAGAGCCCCACCGGGTCTAAGTGATCTCAAGTAAATGTATAAGGACAGGCTGTACTGAGTTCCCGGGTCTGTACACCTATGGTGGCCATTATGAGGGGCTCCCACCATCCCTGTACTGAGTTCCTGGGTCTGTACACCTACTTTGTCCATTATGCAGGGTTCCCACCATCCCTGTGCAGAGTTCCTGGGTCTGTACACCTGAGGTGCCCATTATGAGGAGTTCCCACCATCCCTGTACTGAGTTCCCAGGTCTGTACACCCGCTGTGCCCATTATGAGGGTTCCTCCCACCATCCCTGTACACCTACTGTGCCTATTATGGAGTGTTCCCACCATCCCTGTACTGAGTTCCTGGGTCTGTACACCTGCTGTGCCCATTATGAGGGTTCCCACCATCCCTGTACTGAGTTCCTGGGTCTGTACACCTACTGTGCCCATTATGAGGGGTTCCCACCATCCATCCCTGTAACGAGTTCCTGGGTCTGTACACCTGCTGTGCCCATTATGAGGGTTCCCACCATCCCTGTGCTGTGTTTCTAGGTCTGTACGCCTGCTGTGCCCATTATGAGGGGTTCCCACCATCCCTGTGCTGAGTTCCTGGGTCTGTACACCTGCTGTGCCCATTATGAGGGGTTCCTATCATCCCTGTGCTGAGTTCCTGGGTGTGTACACCTACTGTGCCCCCCCCATCTGTCTACTAATCTCTGTATTCTTATCTCCCATCAGTACAACTCTGCCCCTAACTCATCATCTGCTAACCTCTGTCCCCCAAACCCCTACTTTGCTAACCTCTGCAATCCAACCCTTCCTTCCCATCCACTCTGCACCTCTGTACACCACCTCTGACTGCACACCTCCTCTGCTCAACTCTGCACCTCAAGCCCCCCTTTTTGATTACCTCTATATGCCCTCTATGCTCACCTGTATGCTGTCTAGGTGGGCGGCATGCAGCGGATGGGGTGTGATTTGCATATGAATTTCGGCGGCCGATCTAATTTGCATAACAATGCCTGCGCGATTTACATGTGAATAATGTTAATTTAAGAACAATGCCTTTTGTTTCTCTATAGCAGCTGAACAGGCAGGGGAGAAAAGGCAAGGTGTACAGACTTGCATTACATGGAGAGAGGTGAAGATCCCTCTGTGTGCACTGCTGGATGCCGAGTCTGTGTCACAGGGATGAATGGAGCTGCCTCAGCTCCCTGTCTGCCCTGACCAGTTCTCTTCTGCTCATGACTTCCCCCTCACTTACTGTAGGAGACAGGCAGCCTGTGAGCCAATTATGCTGCAGGTCTGATTAAAGCCCCACCCTATGGACCCAATCAATTACAAGCACTGGAAACCTAATGCTAGAGCCTAGAGGTGGAGTTTTCGTGGCTACAGGCTTTGCGACCCGAACACACTCTAAACGACGCCAATAGAGCTTCTTAGCCGCAATCACGTGTTTACACACGGGTCATGCCTCCAATAGCACCCTGTGTCCGGCGCCCTTAACACACCCACTTAACCACTTAACGACCGCTCACTGTATATATACGTCTGCAGAATGGCACCGACAGGCACAATCACGTAGAGTGTACGTGATTGCCTTTTGTGACAGCAGGAAGGTAAAGTCACCTGGTTGCATCCAGGGGGGTAGATATATTTCGCCCAGATTCAGGCTTTACGCCGACTTATACAACTAGGTGGAGAGTTGTATAAGCCCAGCTGAGGCTAGTGGGCTCATGGATGACTCATACCTCTAGGGAGAGTGTGGGGCGTCGTGCAGACAGGGAGTTGATGAGACCAGCTGAAGCTTGTCAGCTCATTTAGGCCTCTATAAGAACTCCCAGATTCATTAGGTGTTAGCTCATGCCTGGACCCAGACCTGTGTGGACTGTCTAGGGAGAGTGAACCCCTGTGCGGTGAGACAAAGCCTGTGTGGCTATTTGCTTGGACATTTAAAACCAGGGACTTAGGGACTAGGACAGCACTAGGCTGATCCCAGTTGTTAGTTAGGAAACCTGTATGTTTAGTCAGAGGTCAAGTTGACCAGGATTTATTTTGTTTGTTTCTTTTGCTTTGCTGTGTTTTGTCACTGTAAATAGAAAATAAACCGCACCTTTTTGATTTTGAAAACCACAACCTCCGTTTGCTGGGCCTGTTTTTGTGTGGGGAGCCCATCTCGGGGGTCACACACACCCGCTGCCGAGCTAACCCCCTCACACTTTGTACAGTTGGGGGGTCCAATCGGACCCCCCTCCTATACAGTGAGCGGTGGCTAAGTGTCCGGGAGCGTTCCGGGATGAGGGGGCAGCCATTCGTTTCTGGCCACCCCCTCGCGATCGCTCCCGGCGAATGGAAATGCCCCCTCTGTCTGTGTCAGACAGAGGGAGCAGGAGGAAGTGATGTCATCTCTGGTGCGGCGCTCACATATACCGAGCGCCGTACAAGAGAAGATATCAGGTCAGTGCACACAACACTACACTGACACCAGGACACATAGGGACATAAATCGCCCCCCAGGCCCCCCCATACACCCCAGATCACCCCCCAGATCACCCCCCCAGCCCCCAGTCACAGTGTCACTGATTGCAGTGACCATTTATTTAGTGATCACTGCAATCAGTGACATTTGTGACTGTAAAAGTGTCACCAAAGTTTAGTCTTAGGTCCAGTGTAGCCCCCTAACCCCCCTAATAAAGGTTTAACCCCCTGATCACCCCCAGATAACCCTTTCACCGCCTATCACCACTGTCGCTTAGCGATCATTTTTCCGATCGCTGTCTTAGCGTCAGTGATGCCGATCGGCAGCCAGTAATTTTTTTTAGGTTCGCCGCAGGTTTTTATAGCGTCAGATACCCCAATATATTATCTAATAAAGGTTTAACCCCCTTGATCGCCCCCTAGGTAACCCTTTCACCCCCTATCACCACTGTCACTAAGCGATCGTTTTTCTAAACTCTGTCTTAGTGTCTGTGATGCAGATCGGTAGCCGGTAATTTTTTTTAGGTTCGCCACAGGTTTTTATAGCGTCAGGTACCCCAATATATTATCTAATAAAGGTTTAACCCCCTTGATCGCCCCCCAGGTAACCCTTTCACCCCCTATCACCACTGTCGCTAAGCAATTGTTTTTCTAAACGCTGTCTTAGTGTCGGTGATGCAGATCGTAGCCAGTATTTTTTTTTAGGTTCGCCGCATGTTTTTATAGCGTCAGGTACCCCAATATATTATCTAATAAAGGTTTAACCCCCTTGATCGCCCCCCCAGGTAACCCTTTCATCCCCATCACCACTGTCGCTAAGCAATCGTTTTTCTAAACGCTGTCTTAGTGTCGGTGATGCAGATCGGTAGCTGGTAATTTTTTTTAGGTTCGCCGTAGGTTTTTATAGCGTCAGGTACCCCCATATATTATCTAATAAAGGTTTTAACCCCCTGATTGCCCCTAGTTAACCCTTTCACCAGTGATCACCATATAAGTGTTACGGGTGACGCTGGTTAGTTAGTTTGCTTTTTATAGTGTCAGGGCACCCGCCGTGTATATAACCCAATAAAGGTTTAACCCCCTGATCGCCCGGCGGGTGATATCAATTAGGTTTTAGCGTCAGAGAGGGTCTGAGTCACACCCCAGGCAGCGTCAGGTTAGTGCCAGTAACGCTAACACCCACGCGTGAAGCATACACCCCCCTTAGTGGTATAGTATCTGAACAGATCAATATCTGATCTGATCAGATCTATACTAGCGTCCCCAGCAGTTTAGGGTTCCCAAAAACGCAGCGTTAGCGGGATCAGCCCAGATACCTGATGGCACCTGCGTTTTGCCCCTCCGTCCAGCCCAGGCCACCCAAGTGCAGTATCGATCGATCACTGTCACTTACAAAACAAAAACACACATAACTGCAGCGTTCGCAGAGACAGGCCTGATCCCTGCGACTCCAGTGCTGTAGGAGGTGATTTCACCACCACAGTTAAAAAAAAAAAGCAAATATGCCGAAGCATTGGGGCAGCAGGGGCGGAGGAGCGATTTTGCTCCTAATGCCGCGTACATACGGTCGAAATTCCGACGGAGGCTTGCCCGTGGAAAAGTCTGACCATGTGTGTGCGGCATAACTTTTTTGCGGGAGGATGCCCCCATGCTTCGGCATATATAAATGGTGCGTGTATGCCCATCATTGGAAGTGGGTGGATGAAGGGCGGTATTCTAATGGTGGGCATACCCACCGATCAATCTCTTTTTTCGTTCAGCCAACTGGCTGCATGAAATAAAAAGATTACAATACATGTCCAACAAGGACCAGCAACGTACTGGTATGTTGCTGGACTTTGAATGTTTATACCAGAATGATGCCTGCGGGTTTAGGTATCATCTTGGTATCATTCTTTTCAGCCTGCGGCCGGCTTTCATGTAAAAGCAATCCTAGCGGCTAATTAGCCTCTGGACTGCTTTTACAAGCAGTGGGAGGGAATGCCCCCCCCCCGGATATAAAAAGCGCCATTGGGAAATTGGGAAAGCATTTTATCACACCGATCTTGGTGTGGTCAGATGCTTTGAGGGCAGAGGAAAAATCTAGGGTCTAGAAGACCCCAGTTTTTTCAAAAAAAGAGTACCTGTCACTACCTATTGCTATCATAGGGGATATTTACATTCCCTGAGATAACAATAAAAATGATAAAAAAAAAAAATACTTGGAAGGAACAATTTAAATATAAAATAAAAAAGCAAAATTAATAATAAAAAAAAAAAAAAAAAAAAAAAGCACCCCTGTCCTGCCCTGCTCTTGCCCAATGGCGAACGCAAGCGTCGGTCTGGCGTCATATGTAAACAGCAATTGCACCATGCATGTAAGAATTTTAACCGCAAAGGTCAGATCGAGGGCAATCATTTTAGCAGTAGACCTCCTCTGTAAATCTACTGGGGTAACCTGTAAAGGCTTTTAAAAGCTTTTAAAAATGTATGTAGTTTGTCGCCAATGCGCGTTTGTGCAAAATTTTAAAGCATGTTGTGTTTGGTATCTATGTACTCGGCCTAAGACCATCTTTTTTATTTCATCAAACATTTGGGCAATATAGTGTGTTTTAGTGCATTAAAATTAAAAAAAGTGTATTTTTTAACCCAAAAAATGCGTTTGAAAAATCGCTGCGCAAATACTGTGTAGAAAAAAAAATGCAACACCCACCATTTTAATCTGTAGGGCCTTTGCTTTAAAAATATATATAATGTTTGGGGGTTCAACATAATTTTCTTGCAAAAAAAAAAATGTTTTCATGTAAACAAAAAGTGTCAAAAAGGGCTTTGTCTTCAAGTGGTTAGAAGAGTGGATGTAAGCTTCCTAATGCTGTGTATAAAATGCCAGAACAGTTCAAAACCCCCCCAAATGACCCCATTTTGGAAAGTAGACACCCCAAGCTATATACTGAGAGGCATGTCGAGTCCATGGAATATTTTATATGTTGACACAAGTTGCGGAAAAACGACAATTTTTTATTTTTTTTTTGCACAAAGTTGTCACTAAATGATATATTGCTCAAACATGCCATGGGCATATGTGGAATTACACCCCAAAATACATTCTGTTGCTTCTCCTGAGTACGGGGATACCACATGTGTGAGACTTTTTGGGAGCCTAGCCATGTACGGGACCCCAAAAACCAAGCACCGCCTTCAGGCTTTCTAAGGGTGTAAATTTTTGATTTCACTTCTCACTGCCTATCACAGTTTCGGAGGCCATGGAATGCCCAGATAGCACAAAACCCCCCCAAATGACCCCATTTTGGAAAGTAGACACCCCAAGCTATTTGCTGAGAGGTATTGTGAGTATTTTGCAGATCTCGCTTCTTGTCACAAAGTTTTGAAAATTGAAAAAATATATATATATATATATATATATATATATTTTCTTTCTTCATTTTCAAAAACAAATGAGAGCTGTAAAATACTCGCCATTCCTCTCAGCAAATAGCTTGGGGTGTCTGTATTCCAAAATGGGGTCATTTGGGGGGGTTTTGTGCGATTTTGGCATTTTATGGCCTTCGAAACTGTGATAGGTAGTGAGGAGTGAAATCAAAAATTTGTGCCTAGAAATCCTGAAGGCGGTGCTTGGTTTTCGGGGTCCCGTACGCGGCTAGGCTCCTAAAAAGTCCCACACATGTGGTATCCCCGTACTCAGGAGAAGCAGAAAAATGTATTTTGGGGTGTAATTCCACATATAACCATGGCATGTGTGAGCAATATATCATTTAGTGACAACTTTTTGTAATTTTTATTTTTTTTTTCATTATTCAATCACTTGGGACAAAAAAAATTATATTCAATGGGCTCAACAGGCCTCTCAGCAATTTCCTTGGGGTGTCTACTTTCTAAAATGGGGTCATTTGGGGGGGTTTTGTGCTATTTTGGCATTTTATGGCCTTCGAAACTGTGATAGGTAGTGAGGAGTGAAATCAAAAATTTGCGCCCTTAGAAATCCTGAAGGCGGTGCTTGGTTTCCGGGGTCCCGTACGCGGCTAGGCTCCCAAAAAGTCCCACACATGTGGTATCCCCGTACTCAGGAGAAGCAGCAAAATGTATTTTGGGGTGAAATTACACATATAACCATGGCATGTGTGAGCAATATATCATTTAGTGACAACTTTTTGTAATTTTTTTTTTTTTTTTTTTTTTTTTAGTCATTATTCAATCACTTGGGACAAAAAAATAAAAAATTCAATGGGCTCAACATGCCTCTCAGCAATTTCCTTGGGGTGTCTACTTTCCAAAATGGGGTCATTTGGGGGGGTTTTGTACTGCCCTGTCATTTTAGCACCTCAAGAAATGAGATAGGCAGTCATAAATTTAAAGCTGTGTAAATTTCAGAAAATGTACCCTAGTTTGTAAACTCTATAACTTTTGCGCAAACCAATAAATATACGCTTATTGACATTTTTTTTACTAAAAACATGTGGCTGAATACATTTTGGCCTAAATGTATGACTACAATTGAGTTTATTCGATTTTTCTTATAACAAAAAGTAGAAAATATCATTTTTTTTCAAAATTTTCGGTCTTTTTCCGTTTATATCGCAAAAAATAAAAATCGCAGAGGCAATCAAATACCATTAAAAGAAAGCTCTATTTGTGGGAAGAAAAGGACGCAAATTTCGTTTGGGTACAACATTGCATGTATGCACAATTTACAGTTAAAGCAGCGCAGTGCAAAATTCTGAATTCACCTCTGGTCCTCTAGCTACCAAATGGTCCGGGGCTTAAGTGGTTAAAGGGACACTTTAAAAAAAATATATATATATTTTTTTTTTTAATAAGTAGCTTTGGGGGGGCGGCGCCCCTGTGCCCCCTATTGACAGGCCGCCACTGGTCCCGAACTTCTCAGCACATGCAACAAAAGGACAGGTGCCAGCGACAGCACGTTGCAAGGCCTATAGTGCAACTTCTGGGATGTATAGCTGCAGAAATCCCGGACTCGAGCCCCCATGTGTAGTACACTGACCTTTTCCTGCCCTTGGTATTCCATCCCAGCCCTTCTTGATAAACCTCTCATCGATGGCAAAGTCTCCCACATCAGATGATGAGTCTATATCAGAGGTGTCATACATCTTTGCGGGCAGGCAATTTCTAGCAGACATGGACACACTGCCTGCTGAGGGCAAAAGTTCCCGTGGGCTGACTGTCCGCACGTCCCCAATAGAATAGGGCGCAAGCTTCTTTCCCTTCCCCGGCAAACTCTGTACTGCATTGTCCCCAGCCTCCTTACCGTCCCCTGTCGTGGATCTCCTGGAGGTCCCTCCGGTTCGAAGCTCTGATTCGGGTAGGCGCTGGGGTGGACCTCGACCGCGCCGCGGGAGGCTTTAACGTAGCCCATCTTCCGCTTGGGAGGTGGAAGGGAGGTCTCGGTTGTTGCGGGGGCAGCATCTGCTGGGTTCTCCATCTCAGGCTCCATGGTGACCGGAACCTCCTCCTTGACTTCCTTTGCAGTCATGGTGGTGCGCGTGGGCATGGTTGTGGGAGCACAGGTTTCCTCCTCTTGAGTGGTGGCCCCTGTTAGGCAGTTTACCCGGTAGACCCGGGGCTTTTCTGTGGCTTGATCCACCTCGAAGAGGAACTCTCCACACTGGGTACATCTTCCAAAGGGCCGAAGCTGTACCACCAGTCCCTGTAGCTTAGGACAGATCATGCCCAAGGCCTCTGCATCTCTGCATGTGTAAAGCGCAAAGCGGCCTCGGGGCTTCAGCCGAATCCCTGTATCTGTCAGGGGGGCAGTTAGCGGAGAAACATTCATAGACAAAATAGGTGGGAACCACGAGGTCCCGATGAAACAGCAATACATGGGGCGGCAGACATGTTGCTCACTCACTAGTCCGATCTGTACTGTCCTTTGGCGCCAAAGACACCACGTGCAATACACTCTTGGCGGGGGCTCCTCCCCCTTCTTCCTCTCACTGCACGTAACTCGCAGGCTTTTCTGTTTCCAAGACACGCCCACGAACTACGCAGTTAGAGATAGAGTTAGGCCTGTACCTCCACCTCTTCTTACAAGTGGCGCAGCTCAAATTCTCCAAAATGGCCGACCTCCACGGAACCACACAGGAAAATAAAGTCCAACTTCTGGGGGGTATAGCTGCAGAAATCCCGGACTCGAGCCCCCATGTGTAGTACACTGACCTTTTCCTGCCCTTGGCTTGCTTGCAGGTCAAGGCACACCACGCTATATGCCCGTATCCTCCCTTTGAGAGGTTGAGCGGTGTTAACAGATTTTTGGGTCCTGCAGCCGGGTTCTCCTTCAGTTGGTTCTCGTTTCCTAAAGTATAAGGACAAGTCTCTATTTCCCCAAGTAACTCCAATGTCCAGACCACCTTAAACTCCAACGTTGAGCTTATTTATATAAGCAAAGTTCAATAGACAGTAAAGATGGATAAGAGAAAGGACAGCAAGGTGTTGGTCCTGGCCCAATTAATATTGTAGTCGCCACTCATTCCCTAGTGGGCTTAGCTTACCTGGATAGTTCCCTGTAAGAGCGGATCCTAGCAGCCGGAGTGATGCTCGAACGTTTTCTTGAGTTTTCCTAGAGATACGATCGGGAGATCCTCTGCCACAGAATCTTTCAGTCCCGAACCTCTCAGCACATGCAACACAAGGACAGGTGCCAGCGACAGGACGTTGCAAGGCCTATAGTGAACCTTTGAATCCCTCCAGAAAGTTACCGGGCCTCTCCTTCACCGTGAACTTTCACCGGTCACTCAGAAAGGTCCTCCCCCGGCCTCCTCTTCTTAGAACGGGTTCCCTCGCAAGGGCACCCTGGGATTCCTCTTTCGGGGATGGGCCCCAGCTAAAGGTGCTGGGCCCAATAGTAGTGTTGCAGCTCCAGGTTAAAGGTGCCTGAGACTGATACACACGCGCACCCCTGGCCTGGAGGGCCGGGTGATGCGGACTGCTCCCCAAAAGATGGCGTCTGCCCCTTATGTATCCTCTCCCAGCATGCACAGCAGGTTAACCACGCCTACCGCACCACTGCCGAGAGAGGACACCCTAAGGCATAGCAATGCCACCCACGGTTCAACCCTGACCCAAGATGGCAGCGCCACCTGCAGGCCACAGGGAACTGTACATCGGGCTGCATTACACAGGCAGAAGCTAACCCTAACAATCAAAATGGTCTGAGCCTGACTACTGGCTCAGATCAAACCCCTAAATTTGAGTACATAGCACCCCTGAAAGTAAAGGGGTGCTACACACACACCCCTATAAGATAGACACTGTCCCCAGTGTCTGAAATAAATCCGTGCTCCTCAAGCCTGAGCAAGTGCAGATTTATTACCAAACTATATACAAAATTTTGAAAATATTTTTTTTTTCTTGTGCCGGAAGCAATATAATGGGAAGGGCAGGAATAAAAGGGAGGAAGAAAGAAATAACAGAGTACAAACATGGACATCCCATTCTCAATGTCACATTGGCATAGCATAATATAAATTATCAATTCCACCCCCCTCTAATCTACCACTCCGCCCATTCTTCGACAGTTGCTAGTAGTTCACCTGCAGAGGGAGAGAAAACATACACAGAACAAAACATCCTATCTAACTGCTGTACAAAGAAGTGAGCTATCTCCCCGAAGAAAGACAGTTCCCTTCACTAAGTGCACCAACGTTTTAGCATATATTATTCTTTATGAAAGTTCTGCAAATCACCGCCACCTGGTGGTAGTGCAACCGTCATAGCATCTGGCACTACCTCACATGGAAATTCATCATTGTTATAAACATTCCCCATTTTGAACACGGCGACTTCCAACTTTGACCCTAGCTAAATCTACCCCAAAGTTCAGTTCTTTAGAAAGGGAAAGAAAAAAAAACGTTCCTTTTTGTTGGCTGAGGAAGAGAGAGTAAAAATAAACATGGAACGGCTCTCCAGCTCCTCAACTGAGTAGATTCCCTGGCAGGGACAAAGTTACATGTTCAGGCAGATCAGTTCCTAGAGTGAGAAAAAAAATAAAACACAAGTTCTCACTCTAGAGGTAGTAGTGTGGGTCTGGAAGGACAAGGGTTTTCTATTCTTTGTCAAGTGTCTCAATGGAATACACAGCATCGTCTCTGTCCTTATTACGGATCACCACTCTGTCCGCATGAATGTGCCGACCCAGAGTCTAATCCTCCCGGCATCCTTTAAAGCGATCTGCCATGACAGCAGAACATCTGAAGTACAGTGGCCTCTCTGTACCTTCAGGTAGTCCCAAACGAAGTCAGAGTACCACCGGTCCCTGTAGGCCTCAACCTCAAAAAGCAGCTCCTTAGGGACGTACGGGTATTCCCACCCGTACTCAATGGCAATCTTCTTGTTAAGGAGCCGCTGTAACCGGGCCAAAGGCGGCATGGTGGCCCGATCCCCCGCTCCAGGAAGGACAATGGCATCCGGAGACCTCTTTAATGGTATGGGCTTTAGCTGAGGCATAGGTGGCCGCAAAGGTAAATGAGCCTCCATCGTAGAAGACATAGAATGCTCCAGAGCAGGTAAAGCGGGCAGGGAGACAAGGCCTTCCGCTAGAGTAGGGGCTTCCCGCCGGGGCGTAGTTTCCCTCAGAGTCCATGGGCAACCCCTCCCGAAAGCTACGGGGAGAAGTCACCGGTATTCCATCCCAGCCCTTCTTGATAAACCTCTCATCGATGGCAAAGTCTCCCACATCAGATGATGAGTCTATATCAGAGGTGTCATACATCTTTGCGGGCAGGCAATTTCTAGCAGACATGGACACACTGCCTGCTGAGGGCAAAAGTTCCCGTGGGCTGACTGTCCGCACGTCCCCAATAGAATAGGGCGCAAGCTTCTTTCCCTTCCCCGGCAAACTCTGTACTGCATTGTCCCCAGCCTCCTTACCGTCCCCTGTCGTGGATCTCCTGGAGGTCCCTCCGGTTCGAAGCTCCGATTCGGGTAGGCGCTGGGGTGGACCTCGACCGCGCCGCGGGAGGCTTTAACGTAGCCCATCTTCTGCTTGGGAGGTGGAAGGGAGGTCTCGGTTGTTGCGGGGGCAGCATCTGCTGGGTTCTCCGTCTCAGGCTCCATGGTGACCGGAACCTCCTCCTTGACTTCCTTTGCAGTCATGGTGGTGCGCGTGGGCATGGTTGTGGGAGCACAGGTTTCCTCTTCTTGAGTGGTGGCCCCTGCTAGGCAGTTTACCCGGTAGACCCGGGGCTTTTCTGTGGCTTGATCCACCTCGAAGAGGAACTCTCCACACTGGGTACATCTTCCAAAGGGCCGAAGCTGTATCACCAGTCCCTGTAGCTTAGGACAGATCATGCCCAAGGCCTCTGCATCTCTGCATGTGTAAAGCGCAAAGCGGCCTCGGGGCTTCAGCCGAATCCCTGTATCTGTCAGGGGGGCAGTTAGCGGAGAAACATCCATAGACAAAATAGGTGGGAACCACGAGGTCCCGATGAAACAGCAATACATGGGGCGGCAGACATGTTGCTCACTCACTAGTCCGATCTGTACTGTCCTTTGGCGCCAAAGACACCACGTGCAACACACTCTTGGCGGGGGCTCCTCCCCCTTCTTCCTCTCACTGCACGTAACTCGCAGGCTTTTCTGTTTCCAAGACACGCCCATGAACTACGCAGTTAGAGATAGAGTTAGGCCTGTACCTCCACCTCTTCTTACAAGTGGCGCAGCTCAAATTCTCCAAAATGGCCGACCTCCACGGAACCACACAGGAAAATAAAGTCCAACTTCTGGGGGGTATAGCTGCAGAAATCCCGGACTCGAGCCCCCATGTGTAGTACACTGACCTTTTCCTGCCCTTGGCTTGCTTGCAGGTCAAGGCACACCACGCTATATGCCCGTATCCTCCCTTTGAGAGGTTGAGCGGTGTTAACAGATTTTTGGGTCCTGCAGCCGGGTTCTCCTTCAGTTGGTTCTCGTCTCCTAAAGTATAAGGACAAGTCTCTATTTCCCCAAGTAACTCCAATGTCCAGACCACCTTAAACTCCAACGTTGAGTTTATTTATATAAGCAAAGTTCAATAGACAGTAAAGATGGATAAGAGAAAGGACAGCAAGGTGTTGGTCCTGGCCCAATTAATATTGTAGTCGCCACTCGATCCCTAGTGGGCTTAGCTTACCTGGATAGTTCCCTGTAAGAGCGAATCCTAGCAGCCGGAGTGATGCTCGAACGTTTTCTTGAGTTTTCCTAGAGATACGATCGGGAGATCCTCTGCCACAGAATCTTTCAGTCCCGAACCTCTCAGCACATGCAACACAAGGACAGGTGCCAGCGACAGGACGTTGCAAGGCCTATAGTGAACCTTTGAATCCCTCCAGAAAGTTACCGGGCCTCTCCTTCACCGTGAACTTTCACCGGTCACTCAGAAAGGTCCTCCCCCGGCCTCCTCTTCTTAGAACGAGTTCCCTCGCAAGGGCACCCTGGGATTCCTCTTTCGGGGATGGGCCCCAGCTAAAGGTGCTGGGCCCAATAGTAGTGTTGCAGCCCCAGGTTAAAGGTGCCTGAGACTAATACACACGCGCACCCCTGGCCTGGAGGGCCGGGTGATGCGGACTGCTCCCCAAAAGATGGCGTCTGCCCCTTATGTATCCTCTCCCAGCATGCACAGCAGGTTAACCACGCCTACCGCACCACTGCCGAGAGAGGACACCCTAAGGCATAGCAATGCCACCCACGGTTCAACCCTGACCCAAGATGGCAGCGCCACCTGCAGGCCACAGGGAACTGTACATCGGGCTGCATTACACAGGCAGAAGCTAACCCTAACAATCAAAATGGTCTGAGCCTGACTACTGGCTCAGATCAAACCCCTAAATTTGAGTACATAGCACCCCTGAAAGTAAAGGGGCGCTACATAAGGAACACGAGTCTTAATGTGGAAAAAGTCCCCCGGTTGATAGGAGCAACGTCAGCACGCTGGAGAATGCGCCGGTAACATCTGGTGCAACCTGTGAGGTGTGTCGTGAGCTCTATGTACAATTTTGTATTGGACCAATTTGTCCCTTGCTGAGACCAGAGGGGAGAAGGGAAAGTCCCAAATCTCCCTCCAGTCGTCCTCATCCAGCCCCGGTATGTCCCCCACCCATTTCCTGCGGAGGGTGGACAGCTCGGGGACGGCAGCAACCAACAGGGATCCATAGAGCTGAGACGTGGGTTTCTCCAGGTCTTTTACCTGGAGGGTGGACTCGAGCTCAGAGTATACCAATTCAACTGGTTGGCCTAAAAATTGACACCTGTAGGCATGAGCAATTTGAAGATACCTATAATGGGCCCGTGCAGGCACATTAAATTTGGTACATAAAATGTGAAAGGGGGTGAGCTCTCTGTTGGTGATAATATGTTTAAGGGTCAGTATTTTGTATTTGGCCCAGGCCTGTGGATCCGGGATAGTGTTGAAATCCGATAGGTTAGGATTCAGCCACAGGGGGGTGTGAGGAGACCAAGAGTTCGGCTGGGGTGCCCTCAGCGCCTCACCCACCTTCCATGCCCTGTGAGAGTGAAAGCCCCTGGCTTAGTGAAAATGTGTGTAAAATGGACACAGGACTCTCAAAGAAGCAATTTGAGAAGTTCCAGCAAAAGATTGGTGAGCAGAGAAAACTATGCTTTAAGTTTTCTCTGGATTTTGTAAGCCTGGATTGGGGCTGGAAACTTGAAGACTTCAAAGAGCATTGGGAGGGATGGAGTCCTCAGTCATGTGTCCGGATTTTCTAGGAGCTCTGCAGGTTGTGTGTGTGTTCAGGTGCACACACTCGTTATAAGGCAGAGCTGAACATAGCTCAGTGTGTGAGGGAAAGGAGTTGGTGTGCCAGCAGTTGCTGGAGGGAAGTGTGCTACTGTGGAAGAACTCAGGCAACATCCTTGAGATGGTTCTCCATGTGGGAGAGGTTCCAGGTCAGTAGACTGAGAGAGTTGGGCCAGCTGAGAGAGCCGGGGAGACTATAGCTGAGACAACTGGAAGAGTGTCATGGAAACCCTGTCAGGAACAGACGCCCTGGACTTCCTGGTTCCCGCCCCCGCAGGTGACGCCCGAAGGGCTATTTAAACTCCTCACTTGCAGACAGTCCCTGCTGTCTGCTCTACAGCGTTTATCCCAAGTGACCTGATCTGCCTTGTTTACCTGTATCTGACCCGGCTTCCTGTGACCCTCCTGCTATCTGCCTGTACCTGACCATCGGCCTGTTTTCTGACTTCGGTATTGCCTGATCCTTTTGTGCCTCGCTGCCTGCCAGTTTACCCGACCCCGGCTTGTCTGACGATCCTGCCTGACCTTGGCTCTTGTTCACCTGCTGCTGCCTAGTGGTTCCAGTTTACCTGCTGTGCCTCCCGGTCCGGGTCATCTGCTGAGTTCCTGGTTCCTGTCTGCTCATCTGCTGGTTCCTGTCTGCTCATCTGCTGGTTCCTGTCTGCTCATCTGCTGGTTCCTGTTCACCTGCTGCTGCCTAGTGGTTCCAGTTTACCTGCTGTGCCTCCCGGTCCGGGTCATCTGCTGAGTTCCTGGTTCCTGTCTGCTCATCTGCTGGTTCCTGTCTGCTCATCTGCTGGTTCCTGTCTGCTCATCTGCTGGTTCCTGTTCACCTGCTGCTGCCTAGTGGTTCCAGTCTACCTGCTGTGCCTCCCGGTCCGGGTCATCTTCTGAGTTCCTGGTTCCTGTCTGCTGTAGTTCCTGGTTCCTGTCCACTCACCTGCTGTAGTTCCTGGTTCCTGCCTCCTCACCTGCTGGTTCCTGATCACCTGCGGTAGTTCTTGATCCTGCCAGGCACTCGTACCCCTTCCACCTCCGTGCTTCCTGTTATACCACCAGGGGCCGCCGGTGGGAGCCGTAAGGGAGGCCTCCCTCTGCTAACCGGGCTCGTCACCGTCAGGTACGTGACAAAGAGAGAGTCTTGAGGACCAGAGGGGACTGTAAGTCTTAGAGGAGTGTGAAAGCCTGGAGTGTCAGGAGAGCCCTTCCTAGAGGCCAGGAGTGGGCCTGTGCAGCAAGGAACTGCGCCCAAGGCTGAGCAAGCCTTAAGAGCCAGGTGGATTGGCATTTTCACGTGTTGATGTTTTTGGGAGAAGAACCCCTGTGTGGGAAACTAAATGCACGTATGAACTTTTCCTTTTTGTTTCTTTCAATAAAAGTGGGCTACCACGCCCTTAAACCTTAGTTCCTGTTGGCTGTGAACTCACTTACAATGCATCTATCACTGAGCTAGACATCCCCCGATGTTACAGCCCATAGAGTGGTAAGCATCGAAGGGGTGAGATTGTGTGGCGTTTTAGGCCCCCTGAATAGCAACCCCTTCAATGCCTCCAGAGACCCCACTATGGCTGCCTCCAACACCATTGCAGAGTTCATCAGGTCTGGCTGTAGCCACCAATGGGCGGTCACAAGCTGAGTGGCCAAGTAATACTTGTGGCAATCAGGTAGAGCCAAGCCCCCACTGTCCACAGGCCTGTTCAAGGTGGTATATTGGAATCTAGGTGGTTTGGGCCCCCAAATAAAGGAGAGGAAGAGTTGCCTGAGAGAATTAAAGAAGACTTTAGTCAGCCATTGTGGGGAGTTCCGAAAAATGTATGTAAGTTTAGGCAGGACTTTCATCTTGAGAAGATTAATGCGCCCAATGAGGGAAAGGGGAAAATCACTCCACGCTTTTAGTTTGGTTTTAATGACTACCAAGACATGGTCAAGATTGAGCCGCATAAAGTCCCCACCCTCTCTTGAGACAACAACACCTAAATAAGTAAACTGCTCAACCCACTGAAGTGGGAGAGAGGAGGGTGAGGAGGACCTGGCCCCTGCATCCACTGGGAACAACTGAGACTTGTGCCAGTTCACTCTCAACCGCGTGAAGGCGGAAAAGGCATCCATGATACCGAGTGCGCCCCGCAGAGATTCACCAGCGTTATTCAAAAAAAGCAGCAGATCATCAGCATAGAGAGCCACTCTCTCCTCCAACCAACCCACCCTAAGACCACAGACCTCGGCTGAGCTCCTGAGGGCTTTAGCAATAGGCTCCATGGCCAGGCTGAAGAGAGCCGGGGAGAGAGGGCATCCCTGTCTGGTGCCCCTCTGCAGGGGGAACGGAGGAGACAGGGAGCCATTCACCTTAATGCATGCCGTGGGACCAGTATAGAGTGTGCGTATCCAAGCTATAAATTTCAGCGGGAATCCCATTCTTCTAAGCACCTCCCACAGATAGACCCACTCCACTGTGTCAAATGCCTTCTCTACATCTAGGGAGGCAATAGTCCTAGTACCTTGGTTAGTATGGGGGACATGTATATTAGAGAATAATCTACGTATATTAATGTCTGTGGACCTACTGGGCATAAAGCCTGTTTGATCAGAGTCAATCAGGGATTTTATCACTTTATTAAGTCTAGTGGCCAGTAACTTGGTTAAAATTTTTAAATCACAGTTGAGAAGTGCGATTGGCCTGTAGGAGGCGCACAGCTTAGGTTCTTTATTAGGCTTTGGAATGAAAACGACATGGGCTTCTCTCATAGAGGGCGGTAAGGAGTCTTGTTGTAAACAGGCTTGGAACATCTGAGCTAGTTTGGGGGGCGAGTAATTCTGTGTGGGCCCTATAATACTCTATGGGCAGGCCATCCGGCCCTGGGGTTTTACCTGCTGGGAAAGACTTAATGGCCAGTGTGACTTCTTCTGGAGTGATCTCTGAGACAAGGAGTTGCCTCTCCGTGTCAGAAAGCCATCCCAGGGCTAGCGTGTCCAACACAGAGATCATAGGTGTAGGGTCAAACCCGTCAGGGAGTTAAGAAACCTACAGAGAGGTATAAAACGTGTTAAATGCAGACAGGATATCCTCCTGAGAGGTGACTGAAACGCCAATTGTCGTGAGGATTTCTGATATAACCGCTGGGGGCCTGTCCTGCTGTGCTAGCAGCGCAAGTAGTTTGCTATTCTGGTCTCCATGCTCAAAGTATTCCTGTCTGCTACGTTGTATACCAAGCCTAGTGGTGTCTGAAACATGGAGATGTAGTTCTCGCCTAAGCTATGAAAGGTGAACGTGGAAATCTTTGGCGTCTGAATGCATTTTTTGGCTTTCTGAAAAACTAGGTTAAATGCAACTCCCTAAGGGCCAGTTCACACCTTGGAAACGCAGTCCGGTTGCATTCCAGGTGCTTTTCTGCATGCGCGTTTTTGATGCAGTACGGTTCTTTTTCCCCCCCTCTTTTTTCTTAGGCCTCATGCCCACGGACGGACGTTTTAAAAAACGGCCTGTAAGGCTTGATTCACACTAATGCGTTTTTTGGTGCATTTTGCATTTTGCAGAAATGCAGGGAAATATTTTAACATGGGTTCCTATGGAACATGTTCACATCAATGCATTTTTGTGCCTCTGCGTTTTTGGAAAGGGTCGGGGACTTTTTTTTCCCCATCAAAAGACAGCGTTTTGCATGTTATAGAATTCAATGGACCCGCATCCAAAACCGCGATTTTGCCGCGATTTGCGTTTTTTTTAACCTGTTTATAGCTGGTTGTTAAAGGAAATATAACCAAATAAACATTGTCGGCTATAAAAAAGAAACCTGGTACGGTTCAGGAGGGGGGCGCTCGCTCGCCCCCCTTTCATGACCTGCCGGGCTGAGTGCTCCATATAAGGGTCTGGTATGGATTTTGGGGGGACCTCCACGCCGTTTTTTCGGCGTAGGGGGTTTCCCTTAAAATCCATACCAGACCTAAGGGCCTGGTATGCTCCTGGAGGGGAACCCATGCCGTTTTTTTATTTAAAATTTGGCGTGGACTTCCCCTTCATGATTCATACCAAACACAGGGGACAGCGAGCGCGAGGCTTGCAGTACCCTGGGATCGCGCTGGAAACATTCTCGCGGGCAGGTACTGGCAAAGGAGACTGTACTAGAGGCGACTTTAAGCCGCCTCCAGGACACGACTTGAGCGTCTGCTTCACGCTCAAGTCGTGTCCAAGTTGCCTCGCAAAGTCGCGCTGCCCCTGTGTCAACCGGCACACGAGTCGCCCTGCAAGTCGGATCGTCTTGATCCGACTTCTGGTGCGACCTCTATTCAAATCAATGGGCTCCCATAGGGAACCATTCATTTTGAATAGAGACACAAGCGCCGCTGAGATTTTTATCTACTATCACAGTGTGCCGCCGGTTCACGCGCCCAATTAATGATTTATCCTGCGCACCAATTAAGGTATGAACCGGCGCAGCGCACTGTTGTTAGTAAATCACCCCCATTGTCTGCATGCAATGTTATGTGCACTCCTGGCAATAGTTTGCCAATATTGTTAGCTACAAGTAGCACATTTTCTAAAGACTGTCTGTCCTCCCTAGCCATCTTTTTTAAATAGACTGAATCTTCATGCATAGAAACATTGGGCAACAGCTCTTTTCCTCTCCTTCTAATGCATCTGGACTCTTCATGTACAAATTCTATATTATATTTAGCTTTTGACATAAGTTATGTGCTCCTCAGTATACTAACAGTAGTCTCCCTATTGATTACACACTGTACAACACAGCTATTTCTTATAGCCCCTTTCCTTTATTGAGCCCATAGAGCACCCAGTGTTCATTTTTAGCATTCAAATGAAAAACCCTTTCATAGTGTGCCTTTTTTTTAGATATTGCAACCCCTTGAGATATTGCTGAAAGAGACCACCACATTTTTCTGTCCCTTCATGGTCACCATTTGTTTGTGATTTGAGAGATCTTGTACAAAAAGAGGTAGTTCTATCCGCAATACACATTTATTGATAGGGTTCAGTGGGTTGTCAGCGCCTGGGGTGCAGGGCAAGAGATTTGTGCCCCCTAACCCGTGCATTTTTAGCACTCTCTGAGTCCCTTCTGCTAGTACAGTAGTACTGACCAACCTGATTCCTACACCGACCTACCTGACCACTATACTAACCTACCTGATTCCTATACTGACCTGCCTGATTCCTACACTGACCACTAAACTGACCTATCTGATTGCTATACTGACCACTACACTGACATACCTGATTCCTATATTGACCACTACACTGATCCACCCGATTCCTACACTGTCTACTACACACATTAATATTGCTCACTGATTGGTTGCTAGACGATACTGCACAAAATGCAAGTTATTATTGCTCACTGATTGCTTGCTAGAGATTACAGCAGATCATTACTGTTCACTGATTGGTTGCTGAAGGTTACTGCACATCATTACCACTCACTGGTTGCTAGAGGTTACTGCATATTATTAATGCTCCCTAATCGGTTGCTAGACATTGCAGCACATCATTACGGCTCACTGATTGGTTGCTAGAGGTTACAGCACATCATTACAACCCACTGATTTGTTGCTTAAGGTTACAGCACATCATCTCACTGCCTGCACACCACAGACTGCAGAAGTGATGGGACCCACCAATAGACAGAAAAGAAGAAATAGAACTAATTATTAGCAATGAGGGTTGAGGGGTGCACTGTGTATGGAGTGCAAGGCTGAGGGAATGCGCTTTGTACGGAATGCAGGGTTCAGAGGTGTGCTGTGTATGGAGTGTAGGGTTGAGGGGGGTGCACTGTGTGTGGCGTGCAGGGTTGAGGGGTGTGCTGTGTGTGGCATGCAGGGTTGGGGGTGCGCTGTGTGTGGCGTGCAGGGTTGAGGGGGGCTGCGCTGTTTGTGGCATGCAGGGTTGAGGGGGTGCGCTGTGTGTGACTTGCAGGGTTGAGGGGGGTGCGCTGTGTGTGGCTTGGAGGGTTGATGGGATGCGCTGTTTGTGGCTTGCAGGTATCAAAGGGGTTCACTGTGTGTGGCTTGCAGGGTTGAGGGGGGTGCGCTGTGTGTGGGTTGAGGGGGTGCGCTGTGTGTGGCTTGCAGGGTTGAGGAGGGTGTGCGCTGTGTGCGGTGTGCAGGGTTGAGGGGGGTGTGCTGTGTACATCTCACCCCCAAAAACAAAGCTCTCTTTCCCACAGATTCCAGTTCAGAGCTCAGCCCCAGCCCCCCTCCGGGTGCCATCATCCGTACAGAGCTTTCCTCTGTAGAGGCGTACTCACAATGTCCGTGCAGCTGTCGGTAAGTAGGGGCTTCTGTCTGTGTGGATGATGCATCATCCTCTTCCTCCTGGCCCCTGTTTCCTCCAGTCCTGTGGTGGTAGGGCAGGGTCAGAGTGTAGTGGCCGCGTAGCAGCACACTGACAGGCACATGCAGGACTCAGGAGAAGCGGCGGTGGTTGGAAGTCCGGGCTGTGGGGCGGGCTAAGTGGATGGACAGCATGTCGCACGTGGACCTCGTGTGTGGAAGCAGAAGAGCTCACAGTCTCCTAGACTGCACAGCGTAGGAGAAGAGCTGCAGGTAACCTGCCGCCTGTCGCTGCGCCCCTCTAAATTTTGCGCCCGGGGCGACCGCCCCACTGCCCCCCCACGCTACGCCACTAATAGGATTACATAATATATACAAATTACACACCAGACAGTATTTACAACCAGGGCTTTTTTTTTTTTTTAGACAATAGATGCAGGAACTCCCCTTTTCCGAGTCACTTGTTTTCTCCGCCCCCTACCCACCTCCGAGCAACGTCCCTTGGTTCCATCCCCTACCCACCTCCCCGTACCGCCCCTTTTAGACAATACAGAATCAAGTATCATTTTGTTGTGCTATGTAATTTTTATGGAATTTGGTTTCCCCTTCAGCCAGCAACAATAGATCCCCCTAACAATGTACCACCCACAACAAAATTCCCCCCCCCCCCAGCAACAATAGACTCCCGGCAGCATCAACAGATCTCCGCACAGCCAGCATTAATAGACTCTCTGGCAGACATCAACAATAGACCCCTCCCCCAACAGTAGATCTCCTTCAGCAACACTCAGGGAAACAGCAGCGTGGATCGGAGGGGAGAATGGGCCGACTTCACAGACTGACCTGCCTACAGCTCTGACATGAAGATATCATCATACACATAAGGAGCGTGGCAAAGGAAAGAGTCAGACCAAAGGAGGATTATCTAATTTGGCCTATATTGATTAAACATCTGGTGAGTGCATCCCCTGAAGGGGCTTTCTTACCCCCCACGTGGTGAAATTACACTTTGGTGAAAGAAGCACGGGAACTAGAAATGGAATCAATTATAATCAGACTCACTGATCACTATCCACCTCACCTATATGGTCAAATATATAGAAGACGTACATATGAACTTTTGTCCGTAGCGCTGCTGCAGTTTTAAATCTGAACTTTTAATTTAAGTTTTATAAGACTGTGTTTAGATCATTTATTCTAGCCACTAGAATGAGTTAACATTGAAATTTTTTAAAGCTTCTTTAATGCGGCAGGTTGGCTCCACTGGACGAAACGACATTCCCTTACGTCTGTTCACCCTTTGACCACTAGGGGGCGGAAGCGCGCCACCGGAGGCAGGTGCTCACCGCCAGAGCAGATGCGAGTGCCCGCGGGTGTGATGACCACTGGGCACCCGCGATCGCTCGTGACAGAGTGAGAACTGGGATCTGTGTGTGAGGAGACAGATCATGTGTTGATACCAAGAATCTCTCTCTCTCAACACACCTAGGGAACACAGTTAACCCCTTGATCACCCCCTAGTGTTAACCCCTTCCCTGCCAGTGACATTTATACAGTAATCCGTGCATTTTTATAGCACTGATCGCTGTATAATTATCACTGGTCCCAAAAATGTGTCAAAAGTGTCCAATCTGTGTGCCGCAATATCGCAGTACCGATAAAAAAAATCACTGATCACTGCCATTACTAGTAAAAAAAGAATAATAAAAATGCCATAAATCTATCCCCTATTTTGTAGATGCTATAACTTTTGCATAAACCAATCAATATACGCTTATTGCAATTTTTTTTTATTTTACCAAAAATATGTATACATATCGGCCTAAACTGAGGAAAAATATTGTTTAAAAAAAAAAATGGGATATTTATTATAGCAAAAAGTAAACAAACTAATGGGTATTCGTAGCAGCTTCCATTCAATTTCCTTCTTCAGGGTTAATGTATTGGTTGTACATGGATTAATATTTCTAAGAAGAGAAAATATAGTATATAGTAACAGTGTATTACATTACAAAATCGTTGCATATCTTCCAATTCTAGGCATCTCTCATATATGGGCGATTCGAACACACTAAAAAAAAAACAAAAAAAAAAACCAACATAGGTATTTGTTGACAATACAATCATGTATCATGTATTATGTATTATGTATAATCATGTTCGTGTGAGCATACTTACATCCCACTATAGATAAAATGTCCTAAATGCATCCATCTAGGTTCAAGACAGGGGAGGCAGCCAGTTGGAAGGACTATCTTGATGGAATAAAAGCCCAACCAGATATTATACAGCCAAAATTCCAAATTGATAGTCGCAGCACGGCTTTAACAAAGAAAGCCCATCGACCGTAGTGGAAGCAAGCAGGACATTCCGGAATTGGACTCAAAGACAGCCCATCAAATCTCGCAAGGAAGCCCAAGAATAAGGGAGGGCTTATCGCTGGTTTCTATGGAAAAGCAAAATATAAAGTATATGTAGATACTTGTATATAATTATAAATAAGATGACTTTAACCACTTCCATACAGGGCACTTAAACACCTTCCCGCCCAGACCAATTTTCAGCTTTCAGTGCTCTCACGCTTTGATTGACAATTACTCAGTCATGCTACACTGTATCCAAACAAATTTTTTATCATTTTTTTCCCACAAATAGAGCTTTCTTTTGGTGGTGTTTAATCACTGCTGGGTTTTTTATTTTTTGCGATATAAGCGGAAAAAGAGCGAAAATTTTGAAAAAAAAACACTTTTTTTTAGTTTCTATTGTAAAATTTTGCAAAGAAGTAATTTTTCTTCATAAATTTGGGCCAATATTTATACTGCTACATATCTTTGGTAAAAATAACCCAAATTAGTGGATATTATTTAGTCTGTGTGAAAGTTATAGAGTCTACAAGTTAGGGTGCAAATCACTGAAAATTGATCACATCTGATCACACCTGATGTACTGAAGGCCTATCTCATTTCTTGATACAATAACAATCCAGGAAAGTACAAATACCCCCAAAATGTCCCCTTTTTGGAAAGTAGACAGTTCAAGGTATTTATTAAGATGCATGGTGAGTTTTTTGAAGTTGTAATTTTTTCCCACAATTCTTGGGAAAATTAAGTTTTTGTTTTTTTTTACACAAACTTATTGTATTGATAGGTTATTTCTTGAAAACAGCATATGCATACTTGCAACTACACCCAAAAATACATTCTGCTACTCCTCCTGAGTATGGCGATACCACATGTGTGAGACTTTTACACAGCCTGGCCACATACAGAGGCCCAACATCCAAATAGCACCTCCAGGCATTTTAGAAGCAAAATTACACATATAATTTCATGATGACCTATCTCAATTTTGAAGGCCCTGGAGCACCAGGACAATGGAAACATCCACAAAATGACCCCATTTTGGAAAGCTAACACCCCAACGTATAATCTATGAGGCATAATGAGCCTTTTGAACGGTTCATTTTTTTCCAGAAGTTTTCGGAAAACGTGGGAAAAAAATGAACACGCATTTTTTTTACACAAAGTTGTCCATTTATAAAATATTTCCAACACATAGCATGTACATAGCAAAAATTACACCCCAAAATACATTCTGCTACTCCTCCTGAGTAGAACAATACCACATGTGTGAGACTTTTACACAGTCTGGCCATATACAGAGGCCCAACATCCAAATAGCACCTCCAGGCATTTTAGGAGCAAAATTACACATATAATTTCATGATGACCTATCTCAATTTTGAAGGCCCTGGAGCACCAGGACAATGGAAACATCCACAAAATGACCCCATTTTGGAAAGCTAACACCCCAACGTATAATCTATGAGGCATAATGAGCCTTTTGAACGGTTCATTTTTTTCCAGAAGTTTTCGGAAAACGTGGGAAAAAAATGAACACGCATTTTTTTTACACAAAGTTGTCCATTTATAAAATATTTCCAACACATAGCATGTACATAGCAAAAATTACACCCCAAAATACATTCTGCTATTCCTCCTGAGTAGAACAATACCACATGTGTGAGACTTTTACACAGTCTGGCCATATACAGAGGCCCAACATCCAAATAGCACCTCCAGGCATTTTAGAAGCAAAATTACACATATAATTTCATGATGACCTATCTCAATTTTCAAGGCCCTGGAGCACCAGGACAATGGAAACATCCACAAAATGACCCCATTTTGGTAAGCTAACACCCCAACGTATAATCTATGAGGCATAATGAGCCTTTTGAACGGTTCATTTTTTTCCAGAAGTTTTCGGAAAACGTGGGAAAAAAATGAACACGCATTTTTTTTACACAAAGTTGTCCATTTATAAAATATTTCCAACACATAGCATGTACATAGCAAAAATTACACCCCAAAATACATTCTGCTACTCCTCCTGAGTAGAACAATACCACATGTGTGAGACTTTTACACAGCCTGGCCATATACAGAGGCCCAACATCCAAATAGCACCTCCAGGCATTCTAGCAGCATAAAATTACACATATAATTTTTTGACTACCAATCACATTTTTGAAGGCCCTTCATATTTCTAACACATAGCAGGTACATACAAAATAACAAAAGATTACCTGTGGTTTTAGTAGTGCAGTGGTCCACAGAGGAGAGCATCGGTCCAGGCAGCAGGCAGGAATAGACAGGCAGAGACACCGCACAGCCAAAGCACAGGTCCAGGCAGCAGGCAGAGATGTCCAGGCAGAAATACTGTCCATAGTCAGTAGAGGCAGCAGGCAGAGAAATGGTCAACACAGCCAAAGTATTGGTCCAGGCAGCAGAAAGAAACATAGTCCATAAAGTCCTGGGTCATTACAGGCATCAATATGGTCAGCACAGCCAAAGTATTGGTCCAGGCAGCAGGAAGGACCATCAAGCTAAGAGCCAGGGGGACAGGGGTAGAGGCTTCTCCCACCCAAATCTCTTTGAAGCCTCCGGGCAACCAGACCCTGTTCTGGGAACACAGAAAACCAAAAACGGATTTTCTGTACTCAGAACGCTATTCTGGAGCCCCTCACATATGTGAGACCCCTGTGCTAAAGTAGAAGGGCAAAGATCAGTCCAAGTGGCAGGCAAAAACATGGTCGATTAACAGGCCGAGGTCGGTACACATGGAAGTCAGAAACGTGGTTAAAACGGCAGGCAGAGGCATCGTCGGTAAACAGGCTGAGGTTGGTGCACGTGGAAATCAGAAAGGTGTTAAAACGGCAGGCAGAGGCATCGTCGGTAAACAGGCTGAGGTTGGTGCACGTGGAAGTCAGAAAGGTGTTAAAACGGCAGGCAAAGACATTGTCGGTAAACAGGCCAGGGTCAGTAGCAGGCAGGCACAGGTATTAGAAAGGGGGAAATGGCAGTCTGTTACTAATAAGGGGAACTAGTATCTGATAGATCGGTGATAATTTTTGAAGCAATCGCCGATACACAGGCCAGGTTGGGAGGGACATTCGGGACAATGATAACTTGTATCTCTTCTAACTCCTCGTCTTGAGCATACACGACATCTCTTTTGGCGTCTTCTTCCGGATTCTGCGGGGGGAATACTATAGGGCAAATGTGGCTCATGCAGTCGACTCACACTATCGGAGCGAATGCTTCCTGGGGCGGGTCCTTGCTGGTAAATCAGGGCAGTGACAATGTCTTCAAAATATTTGAGGTAGGAGGTGGGTTGGTTTTCGGGTGATTTTTGATAGCAGACAAATGAATTGAACAGGGCCATGTTAAAGAGATGAAATGCTACTTTTTTATACCAATATTTTGACTTTCGGGTTGATAAATAGGGTTGTAGCATTTGATCGTTTAAATCCACCCCCCCCATGTACATATTGTAGTCATGAACACATTCAGGCTTTACTATGGGGCCACGTCTTCTCTGAATCTCCACCAAGTTGTCATCGTGGATTGTAGACATCATATGAACATCCTTCTTGTCCCGCCACTTCATGGCCAACACCTCCTCATTCCTCATGAATGCGGCTTCCCCCTTTTGTAGCTGTTTTGAAAGCAAATTCTGTGGGAACCCCTTCCTATTTTTTCGGAAGGTACCGCAGGCCAGGGTTTGTTCACGATACAGGTGACGGAAAAGGGGCAAGCTGCTGTAGTAATTATCTACATAAATGTGGTATCCTTTGTTGAACAAGGGGTATGCAAGGTCCCAGACAATTTTACCACTGGTTCCTATATATGTGGGGCAATCACGGGGCTGGAGCTGGGAATCTTTGCCTTCGTAAATACGAAATTTGTGCACGTATCCAGTGGCTCGATCGCACAATTTGTTAAATTTTACCCCGTACCTGGCTCTTTTACTTGGGATGTACTGCTTGAACTGCAGCCGGCCAGTAAAGTGGATAAGGGATTCGTCTACACAAATATTTTTGTCGGGGATAAACACTTCAGAAAACCGTTGGGAAAAAGAATTTATTAGGGGGCGAAGCTTATATAATTTGTCATGGTTGGGGTGATCTCGGGGAGGGCACTGCGAATTGTCATTAAAATGAAGAAAGCGCATTATCATATCGTACCGTGTCCTGGACATGACAGCAGAAAATATGGGCATGTGGTGGATGGGGCGGGTGGACCAGTAGGCATGCATTTCGCTTTTCTTTGTAAGCCCCATATTAAAACTAAGGCCCAAAAACAATTTAAATTCCTCTAGTGTGAGACGTCGCCAATTAAACATACGGGCGTAGGACGAATTGGGGTTGGCAGCAATAAATTGCTCTGCGTAAAGATTTGTTTGGTCCACCATGTACTGCAACAAATCTTCGGGGAAAAACAAATAAAAATAGTCCAATTGGGAAAAATTTGACGTGTTGGGCTGCACACCTGGCTGTGCGGTGAAAGGGGGGATTGTAGCGGATCCTGAGTTGGCAGGCAACCATAAGGGGTTTGCCAGGGCATCAGGAAGGTAGGACTGGGCCCGGATTCTTTGGGCTGGATGAGAAATTCCAGTACTGGTATTCGGCTCCTCTTCCTGGGGTCTGGCACTGCTGGTGGTAGGCAGGTCTTCTGATCTAGGTCCTAATCTTCTTACTCTTTTAGGAGGGGCGGTTTCCTCCTCTGACTCGGACTCCGATCCACTACCCTCCACTGGCTCGTATTCCGAACCAGAATCGAATAATGGGAGCTCCCCGTTGCTCTCATCATCCGACATGGCGAGGATGTTATATGCCTCCTCAGGTGTGTACATTCTTTGCAACATGGCGGTACTGGTGGTGCTACTGACAGCTCACTGATGGCAAGCCTGTGTGAGGGTAATGACAGGTTACTGATGACCTGTGTGATGGTACTTATGGCGGGACTGTGCGGCGGTAGTGATAGCGGTACCGATGGCGGTACTGATGGCTACCTGTGTGACAGATGGGCTGTCAGATCCTGGCGGTACTGATGGCGGTACCGTTGGTGGCCTGTGTGACAGATGGGCTGTGACAGATGGGCTGTGACAGATGGGCTGTCAGATCCAGATGGTACCGATGGCAGTACTGATGGCGGTACCGTTGGTGGCCTGTGTGACAGACGGGCTGTGACAGATGGACTGTGACAGATGGGCTGTGACAGATGGGCTGTGACAGATCCAGATGGCGGTACCGATGGCGGTACTGATGGCGGTACTGATGGCGGTACCGTTGGTGGCCTGTGTGACAGATGGGCTGTCAGATCCAGATGGTACCGATGGCAGTACCGATGGCAGTACTGATGGCGGTACCGTTGGTGGCCTGTGTGACAGATGGGCTGTGACAGATGGGCTGTGACAGATGGGCTGTGACAGATGGGCTGTGACAGATCCAGATGGCGGTACCGATGGCGGTACTGATGGCGGTACTGATGGTGGTACCGTTGGTGGCCTGTGTGACAGATGGGCTGTCAGATCCAGATGGTACTGATGGCGGTACTGATGGTGGGCTGTGACAGGTCCAGATGGGCTGTGACAGGTCCAGATGGGCTGTGACAGGTTCTCTTTATTGGGGGGGGGTGGGGGGGACGTGTAGTGCAGACAGTATTTTTTCTAAATCAAAATCGCAAAAAGACTCACAGATCTCTCCTTCTCTCTCCTCACACAATCGGTGTGTGAGAGAGAGAAGGAGAGATCCCTGGAAACCACCACATTGTTTATACTTGTGACCGGCTGTGATTGGTCACAGCCGATCACGTGGGTAAACAACCAATTTTATTGGCAGTTTACCCTGATCGAGGATGGGCTATGTCCTAGGGACACGCGCCATCCCCGATCGGCGCGCAGCGCGCTCCCGGTGGCGCGAATAAGGCGCGCCTCCTATTTGTTTGAACATGTGACCGGCTGTGATTTGACACAGCCGATCACATGGTAAACAGCCAATGAAATTGCGCTGTGTCCGGGGGATGCTTAAATTTTTTTACACGTTACCATTTTCGCATTACAGAGGAGGTCTAGTGCTAGAATTGTTGCACTTGTTCTAACGCATGCATCAATATCTCACATGTGTGGTTTGAACGGCGTTTACATATGTGGGCGGGACTTACGTGTGTGTTCGCTTCTGAGCGCGAGCTACCGGGGACATGGGCGTTTTTTTTTTTTTTTTATTATTTTTTTTGTTTTTGACTTTTTTGTATTTCTTACTCCTTTTTTTTTACTTTTTAGTTTTTTGGATCACTTTTATTCCTATTACAAGGAATGTAAACATCCCTTGCAATATGAATCTACTGTGACAGGTCCTCTTTATGGAGAGATGCAGGGTCAATAAGACCCCACATCTCTCCTCCAGGCTGGAAAGCATGAGATCGGTCAAAAAAATTCACCGATCTCATGCTGACAGCCGAGATCACGGCTTTGTTTACATACGGGAACCCGGCGTGATGTCATAACGTCGCGCCCGGGCCTCCGACGGTCATAGAGATGACTGGTGACCATCTGGTCACCAGTCATCTCTATTCTTCCCATCCGGCGCCGGCCAATTCGTTCTCCGAGCCCCAGATGGCACGGGAGAGCCCGGAGAAGCACCGGATGGCGGCGGGAGGGGGGGGACGTCCACTCCCGACGCCTATAAGAACGATCAAGCAACGGAACTGCCGATATGATCATTTTTATCGTGCACAGAATCGCCGGCTGAAAAGAATGATATCTGAATGATGCCTGCAACTGCAGGCATCATTCAGATGTCACCGCACAAAGCCAAGGACGTCATTTGACGGTGGGCGGTAGGGAAGTGGTTAATATTTAGAAAATTTAGAAAAAAGGTAATTTTTCTCCTTCATTGATGTACACTGATGAGACTGCACTGATGGGCTACACTGATGGGCACCGATAAGGTGGCAAGGGTGGACACTGAGAGGTGGCATTGCTAGTTGGCACTGGTGGGCATTGAGAAGTGGCACTGCTAGGTGGCAATGATAGTTGGCAGTGATGGGCACTGATAGGCAGCACTGCTAGGTGGCACTGATTGGCACCAGTGGTGGGCATTGATAGGTGGCACTGGCAGGGGCTACTGATTGTCACAGATGACGCAGAATTGCCTCTTCCTCTTCGGGCCCGATGTCCCTTGCACATAAGCCGGTGATTGCCTTTTTTTATGCTCCCGCTGTCAGCACAAGGAGAAAATAAAAACCATTACCCAGCTTTTGTTTACATCACGTGATCAGCTGTCATTGGCTGACAGCTGATCACATGGTAAGGGGCAGGGATCGGCCCCTTACTCGGATCTGTCATCACCGAGTCTCAGTGACTCGGTGACCACAGCGCGCGTGCGCGCGAAGGGGAGGACGTCTATTGAAGGACTCCCGGCAATTGAGGACCGTGCTGTGGCCGTCGATCAGTTATAGCGCTGATCTCAAGTGATTAAAGAGGGTCTAAATGGGCCATTGACATGCATCACAATTCAACTTAGGAATGTGTCTTTGCAAAGTTAAACTAAATGAAATCCTTTCTTATTTTTGCTTGGGGATAGAGTGCAGAGGGATTACAAGTCTAGACAGTTTTTGGGGATGTCTGCACCCCTGATAGGGTGAAGACAACTCCCAAATTTGGCCACTTTATCCTTCCAAATAATTCACTTACTGTCACACAGCCACACAGGAAGTGAGGGGAAATCCCTACCAATGTCTTTCTTTGGGGACACACGGGTCAATCTAAATACTTTCCCCATTATGTACATTGCACTCCAGCATTTTGCGGGGTACACCCCAAATTATTAGGTATTTTGGACTTTGGGGTTTATTTACTTTGCACAACAAGTGCACTTGCTGGGGACATGGGGGACATGCAAGCAAGCAAAAAAAAAAACATCTTTGCTTTTACATGATTGGATGTTACAATCACCAGTGCTTCCCCTCAGATTTTCATCAGCTACACTTTTACTGCAGAGTGGATTTGTCTTTACTAAACCCCAAACTACCCAATGATTTGGGGTGTACACAACAAAGTGCTAGAGTGCAATTTGCTTAATGGGGGCACTAGTTAGATTGATCTGTGTCCCCAAGAAAAGACATTGGTAGGGATTTACCTTCACTTCCTGTTTAGCTGTGTGACAGGAAGTGAAGCCAATTTTACTAAAAGGGACACAAAGCCCAACCTAAAAAAACAAAAAAAAAACAAGCAGGGGTTCTAACACTTACTTGGTTTCCCTCAAAATGCCCAAAATTAGAATCGTATTGCCCTGAGCTATTTTTAAGTGCAGTGCTCTAAATCAGGGCTTCTAAAGTACCCCCAACAGGCCATGTTTGCAGCTTTTCCTTCATCTTGCACATGTGCTTTAAATCACAGTCAATAGTTTTGTATTTTGGACAGCAATTCTCGATAACATAAATTCACAAAACATGTCCTGTTGAGGGTACTTGAGGACTGAGGCTGAGAACCACTGCAGTAAAAAGGAAAATTGAATACTTACCGCTCTGTATTTTTCATTTCCTGGTGACTATCCATGGCAGCACACAATACATGTATATGCTAGTGTAGCTGGAATCTCCTTTAATGATCCAGGACTACGATACCCAGAGCCCCGTTCAGCACCCAAGGTGCATTGCCAACCGCAGGGACTCATGCGGTGGGCTATAAAGGTGAAGCGGAGGCGGAGCTCGGCCTCTTTTGGACGCCGCCCTTCTAGCAAGAGGATCCCCTGTGCGGACTTGCTGCTGGTGCAAGGCCTGAAGCCTGGGCCTTGCGCACTTCCAAAGAGCCTTCCACTCCACTGCGGAGCCTGTGTGGCACCTGATCTCCATTCGTTTCTCACTGACATCAGGAGGACCGAAGACTCGGCTATCGCAGACCCTGTGTGCGGATACACAGCGGTGGAAGTTACGGACGGGGACTAAGTCCGGTGTGGTGAGAGAGCACTTGCTCAAAGTTATAGCCAAGTACTTTGTTTAGGCCTACTGACTGCCTTGTCCCTTAGTGCTATATCAACTATTCTAGCAGGAGACTCTTTCCAGAACTAAGTTTGATAGTCTCCTGGGAGTTGTTACTTTGCTGAGACACTGTCCCGTTGGATTACAATTATTGTTCCTGATGTGCACCATCGTTTTCCTTGCATGTGAAGATTCTTCACCCTAAGACTATACCTTACTTTAAGTCAGGCCTGACTGGGTAGCGTAGAACATTATTGGGCGCCATATTGCTCATGGGGAGGATAGCTGCAGCGTGGTGTGCTAGTATATTTTATACAGTATTGCTAAGTGTCACTAATATTGCAGGGCTCTGCATGTGTTATTATGTACTGTACTTCTACCTAACTTTTATACAACAGTAAAGTTGCTATAGTTAAGTACTCAGGTATCAATGTCAATTACTATACTTTATTACTGTTTGCTTTATTGTGGGGCTGAGTCATAGATGATCACAGAGACATTACCAGTCTATCATTCCCTAGACTAACTGTGCCAGGGGAGGGTCGAGTAGATTGCCGGGGGTTGGCAGTGCTGTGTACAGGGCCCGAAACAATATCTGCGGCTCTCTTAAGTTGGGGGTATCGCTACACCTGGGGGCTCAGAGTCCGGGATCCTGTACGCGGCAATCAAACACGCCAAAGGTATCGGCATGGACCCGCTAGAAGTGAAAGCGTGGTGCGAGGCAGTCAAGGCCAGCCCAGACATGTCAGTGGTCCTCAGTCTCCCGGGAGAAGAATGGCTGACGGATGCGGTGGAGCGACTCTTAGTGTCGTTATCCCCGAATCGAGAGTCATGGGTGATGGACCTGAGGTCGGATCCAGAAACCTTGTTCAAGTATGCACTGATAGAATGGAGGGATGGAATACCCGGGAATTTTAGAGGTCGAAGTGTGCAGACGGCACGCAGTGACCGCGAAGAAGGAGTCACCGCCGCCATCCCTGCCGGGGTCACCGCCAGGGACATCCCATACATCAGAGAAGCGCAAGGGGATGACCCCTCCGGTGACACCCCTGACTACTATAGGGCCGGAACTTTTAAATGCCCTAGGGCAGTGATGGCGAACCTTTTTGAGCCCAAGTGCCCAAACCGCGACGCAAAATCAACTTAATTTTTTCAAAGTGCCAACACAGAATTAAACCTGACAGCGGCTCTGTACAGAGGATGGGACTGATCATCCCTCTCTGAATGAGCCCTAAGAGGCCAAAAACGTACGATTCTGCCAGATTCGCTCAGAATGCAAGGTTTAGGAATGCATTGTGCTCAGAATGCACTGTGCAACATACACTGACCTACCTGACACATGCACTCACCTACCTGACTATAACACTCACCTACCTGACACATGCACTGACCTACCTGACACATGCACTGACCTACCTGACCATTACACTGACCTACCTGACCATTACACTCACCTACCTGACCATTACACTCACCTACCTGACACATGCAATGACACCAATAATGAGGCACAATGACACCAATGAGGGGGTTAAAATGTTTCCCAATGACACTAATAATGAGGCCAAAAAACAGCAATGATGGGGCACAAGGTTTCCAAATGACACCTATAATGAGGCACAATGACACCAATGAGGGGGGCAAAATGTTTCCCAATGACGCTAATAATGAGTATGGTTGGGTATCACCGAGTATGGCCGAGTATGGCTGAGTATCGCCGAGTATGTCCGGGTATGGCTGAGTATTTCTGGGTATCACTGAGTATGGCTGGGGGTGGATGGGATGGATGGCAGAGTATGGTGGGATGGCAGGTTATGGTGGGATGGCAGGGTATGGTGGCAGGGCAGGGCATGGTGGCAGATCTGTGGCTGCAATTGTCACTGAGCAGCCTGGTGCCACTAATGCACAAAGGGGTTAACTGACTGTGACTAGTCACGAATGCATCAGTGACCAATGGCAATACATTAACCCCCCCATGCTGCATATTACAGAAATTAAATAGCGTTGGTTGACCTCCCCTCCCCCAATCGGATCCAGACAGTTCATTTATTAATCTGCAGCAGAATAATAAATGAACTTTCTGGATCTGATTGGGGGAGGGGAGAAGACTGAGGGGAGGTCAATTACCAATGCTATATAATTTCTGTAATATGCAGCATGGGGTGGGTTAATGTATTGCCATTGGTCACTGATGCATTTGTGACCAGTGGCAGTACATTAACCCCCCATGCTGCATATTACAGAAATTTAAAAATAGGTAGCATTGGTAATTAACCTTCCCTCATCGGATCCAGACAGTTCATTATAATATCTGCAGATGGCATGGCATTCATTATCTGTTTAGTGCTTACTATTGTGTGTTGTGTGATACACACGTTGTTGGTTCCTCCTCGGTGGCTCCTCTAGGTTGCAGCTTCTGCAGCAGCTCTCTATTATCTCCTCCCATCCCGCCTCCGGCCGTGAGGGACGTCACGACGCTGGGACGGGACTACGAATCACCTTCATAGGGGAGTAAAGCGCTGACAGGGAAGTGCTGGTGCGGTCTGTCTTGGCTTATGTCAGGTGCAGGAGTGCTCTTGGCACATTGTTACAGAGTAGACTACATTACAGCTATTACACTAGTGTGTATGTACTATGAAGCACACTGCCAGTGCCAGCACTTCATCTGCGCCCCCCTCCCTTCAGCAAATGGTATCGCCCAGGGCGTCCGTCCCTTCCCCCCTGCTTTGTACCGGCTCTGCCGGTCAGTGTGTGCTTTTCTCCTGGCGTGCCCACAGAGACAGCTTGCCGTGCCGGGAGCGGCACGCATGCCACGCGTTCGCCATCACTGCCCTAAGGGATCTGCTCACTGAAGCCCTGTACACACGATCGGATTTCCTATGGATTTTCGTCCGATGGATTTGTCCATCGGAAATCCGATGAAACTGTTTTCCATCAGTTTTATCCACACACCATCAGTCCAAAAACCGACGGCAAAAAAACGACGGGACATACAACACGTACGACGTCGCTATAAAAGGGAAGTTCAAATCTAATGGCGCCACCCCTTGGCCTGCTTTTGCTGATTTCGTGTTACCGCGTGTTAGTAAAAGTTTGGTGAGAGCCGATTCACGCTTTTCAGGCTCCGTGCTTTGCAGATCGTTTCCTGGTGTTCAGTTTGTGCTTGTGGGTTCGTATTTGTTAATCAGTGCGTGCAGTCAGGTCGTTACTGCTTTGCAGTGCCTTCTTGGCCGTTCGTTTACTGTTTTTCAGGTCGTTCTTCTCAGGCCTTGCTGTTCCACGGTGCATTCTGTTTGAGTTCGTTCTGACCAGCCGACCGGTTTAAGACCATGTTTGAAGTGCGTTCTCGTTCTCGAGCTCGTGCTGGCTATGGACTTGGCTTTGCGGTTAACACTGTAACCCGAGTTCAGTCCGTGAACAGGGTGAGGAGGAGTTCATGGACCAAGAATTGGTTGCTCCAGCGGGACCAATTCTCACATATGTCTCTGCTGCTGGAAATCCATGAGAATAATCCTGATGATTTCAGGAATTATCTCAGGATGATGGACCCCGTTTTTCACTGTCTTTTGGATTTGCTGTCCCCCTATATCACGAGGCAGGACACTGTGATGCGCCAGGCCATCACTGCCGAGCAGAGGCTTATTGCCACGTTGAGATACCTGGCGACTGGGAGAAGCTTGCAGGCCCTCAAGTTCACAACAGGCATCTCCCCCCAGGCTCTCGGGATCACTATCCCTGAAACGTGTTCTGCCATTATTCAGGTCCTGCAGAAGGACTATATGAAGGTAAGTTTGCTCCTTTAACATCACATTATATGTTTGGATTGTTTGCTAATGTATTTTATTTCTTTCCTCCTTCCCAAATGTGCCTGATTGTAATATCCTGGGAATGTCCCCTTTCTCCCCATGCATGTTTTTACCTCTAATGGCCTTTTTTGGGGCCTACATGCCTTTTTCCCTTCACTAACCTCTCCAGCATGCTATCCTGTGCCCAAACACAGCTAGCCTAGTTTTTTACTCCCGTTTTTTTTGGGTCAGTGCCATCGTAGTTTTGCACCCCCCCCCCTAAAATGTGTACAAATGTTTTAGTTCTCATTCAAGTTCAGCAGAGTGGTAGAGCCTTTATTTTGGGCCCCCAAAATCACCTCCAACCCCCCCCATAGAATATTTTCTAATGTCCCCTCAGCGGGGGTGAGTCATCTGATAAGTGGGCCTTCTTTTTTGGGCATGAAATACTCCTTTAAATAATAATGTTAGACTGATGTTGGTCAACAATGTCTTTGTGTAATCTGTTTGCACTGTAAACTGAAAACGTACTAATGTCTTCTTTTTGTTTGACTCCACAGTTTCCTTGCACACCACAGGAATGGCAGACTGTGGCTGATCAATTTGCCCAGCGGTGGGACTTCCCCAACTGTGGAAGGGCAATTGATGGCAAGCACGTCCACATAGTGCCGCCCCCCCGTTCGGGGTCATACTATTTTAATTATAAAGGTTTTAATAGTATAGTGTTAATGGCGGTGGTGTCGGCACGGTATGAGTTCCTGTATGTGGACGTGGGGAAGAACGGCCGGATGTCCGATGGCGGAGTATTCGCTCAGACGGAGTTCACTCATCGTCTGCACTCTGGGGGTCTCGCACTGCCTCCCGATGCCGACAACTTGGATGGACTACCGTTTGTTTTTATTGCGGATGAAGCCTTTGGACTGGGACCACACCTGATGCGGCCGTTGCCCCAACGCACCCTCACCCCGGAGAGGAGGGTTTTTAATTACCGGCTGGCCAGAGCCCGGAGAGTTGTGGAGAATGCCTTTGGGATAATGGCCAGCCGGTTCCGCCTGTTTCAGACAGCAATCCATATGGCGGAATACAAGCTCAACCACAACGTTTACTGCTGCTGCATATTGCACAACTTTCTGAGACATTTTTCTGCGACATATGTGTCAACAGTTGGGCCTGAGGCCGGTCCATCAGAAATGAACATTATGAGCGGCCTGGACACTGCCCGTACTGGCTTGGCCCCCCAAAGTGCCTGTGAAGTACGTGATAAATACGTTGAGTACTTCACGGGTAGGGGGGCCATCGCAATGCCAGACCATATCTGACCTTTGGGTTTTTAAAATAAAATCTAATTATTTATTTTACATTCTGGTTTTGTTTTTGTCATTCTTGTTTTTTTAAATTATGTGTCTCCCAGGTTCTTGTAGTGCCAAGTGTATTTCTCCTTAGTAAATAGCCACAATTGTCACTATAATAAACATGGATTTAGCATTTTCAGAACTGCTATTGAGCATAGAAAGAACAAGCCACACCGTTTTTGAGTGTCCCAGAAACTTTTTACTCTGTGCACCAAATTTTTTTTATTTTTATAGAAATACAATGTAGAAAGTTTTACCTCCCCAAATTTTTTATTTTTTTTGGAGGTTTGTTTTGCAGATAGTAAACATTAAAAAAAAAAAGGAAATATAAAAATTCAAACTGAAAAAGAGAAACCTGAGATGGGGTGATGTCACCCCTGATCCATCCCAAATGTGAAGATCCCCACTTTCTTTTTGTGGCTCAAATGGGTATTTTCTACATGATCCCATGGCTAAAGTCAACATGTGCTATCTGCCATCATGTAGGATCAATGGACGTGCTTTGGCTGTGCAAACCCTTCCTCTCACCTACTTGAGTAGGGAGGAAGAGGTTGCACCCCCAAAACAGGGACATGGATATTCTGTGACGGCAGATAGCACATGTTGGCTCACTGTGTGCATCTTCACATTTGGGCTGGTGGGAATACCAGTGCAAATTTGTCAGGCGAAAAAAAAAAAAAACAGGGAGGGGTCAGACTATTCGCCCCAAAATATCTATAATGTTTTTATATTTTTGCTCAATCACATTCATTCTATTCCTCATAATGTCCATTTCGCTACTACATTCCATTATTTCTTGAATAATTATTTTGGCACTAGCACTTGAGAATGGAGGATTTGGAGTTCCTGACACACCACCACGTTCATCCCCTAAAAAAAAAAGAAATTTATAAATATGCAGGCCTACATCTGTATTTACCTTGAAGTTGTGGTGACAGACACTGACCTGTTGTGGTGATAAGCTCCACCTCTCCTTCCTCCACCTCTCCTTCCTCCACCTCCGCTTCCTCCACCTCTGCTCCCTCCACATGCTGATCTTGGGGTGCTTTTGGATCCTGGGGGTGTTTATGTGGTCTGTGCTTCCTCGTCTCCTCAGATTGGTGTCCTCCCAGTCTCCTCTCCCCTATGGGAATGCCAAAAAAAAGGTATCCTTTAGCACACCGAGATTTGAGGGCAGAAATTGTAAACATTGCTTGGAAGTGGGGTCCAATTGATATTTAGGCCTGATTTCCAAGATGAACTCATGAGATCTTGAGAACTCTACAAAGCTGCATGTTTTTTTTAGGGGCATAAAAACACACTTGGAGAACCACCAAGGTATCCACTGGAGCACCTGTGTGTGACACCCTTAAAAATCTGGTCATGTGGCCAACACTATAGTATATTGCGCCTGAGCAAAAAGCTGTGTAACCAACTGCTTGAGTGTCATCTCCTTTACACAGAATCCAGTTTAGCCTTTCATTCACATTCTACTTTACTTACAACACATCATCTAGCCAAAAATGTGTAGAAACGTTGTTTTATTAAAATGAGGCATGACCACATGTGGTTTACGTGGATATGTGCCAAACATGTTTTTGGGAAGACGATCAAGTGTTTACAACGAAACATTACCAAATAAGTGGTCCCTCAACTTAACATAAAAGTTGCCATTTTCAAATGTGAAACCAGTCAAGCCAAGCACATGGAGCAAAACATGGAAGAATACATATTCCAATTTGAAATAACACATTAAAAATAAAAGCTTACTTTTTTCAATGCTTGTTTAAGCTTCCTATACTGCTCCGGCTCCCTCAGCTTCAGGTCAGACCACCTTTTACGGAGCTGCTCCTTGGATCTCCTGACCCCATATTTCTGATAGAGAGTCCTCGCCACTTTGTCCATTATTTGCGACTTCCTGAGATTAGGGGTGTCGTATGGCCCATGCTTCCCATCGTAATCTTTCCTCTGCAGGATGTCCACCATCTCAGCAAATTACATATTAGTCGCCTTGTATCTTTTATTCCTGAATCGGGACGTTCCTGCCTCCGGCCTTTCCTCGTCGGGACTTTCTAATAAAGAAGCCACCTGTGTCACCGACATGTCGTCGTATCCCACTGTGCGCCGAACGTGAAGAGGCGGGGAAATGCAGGAAAAGACCGTCATGGGCGGGCGACGCGGGCGGAGTTATATGCATGCGCAGGGTATAAAATGGGAACAAAATTATTAGGGTTGTGCGGAGTAAGAACGAGCGGAAGTGCAGAAAAGACAACAACTAAGGTAAGAAGGGAACTTGGGCCTGCAGTGGCCTATAATGGTTCATGACTGTGAAGGCCAATATTGGGATAAGTTTAGGAGAATGGCATCTGACCTCTACTGCTTTTTTCTTGTTTTTTAACTTGCAGACAGTCGCCAATGCATAAATTACATGAGACGGATATCATGTTGGTTTTTATTGAAAAATATAAAGAACTCCGCAACCTGTGGGAAATTAAACATCCAGCTTACCACAAGAGTGGTGTACGTCGGGCAACAATTCAAAAATTTGCGGATTATATGAATCCCTGGGTCCCAGAGGCAGACTACAGTATGATGAACAATAAGATAAACAATATGCGGAATGCATATAAAAAAAATACACAGAATACCGCGCTTCGATGAGATCAGGAGCAGCAGCAGACGATGTAGTACAGTCCAAGCTGTGGTACTACAAGCATCTGCAATTTCTGGAAGACCAGATTGATGCCAGGGAATCAATTTTCAGCCTTCCCTCAACCCTTCCTTCCACCCTTCCCTCCAGCGTTCCTTCCACCCTTCCCTCCAGCATTCCTTCCACCCTTCCCTCCACCCTGCAGAGGGGGAGGAGGAGCCACCTGTGCTTGAAGAGCCGGATCTTCGCATCTTCAGCCAGGTATAGTATTTTAGAACATAATTATTGGCCTCAAAATACTATTGTGATGAACTTGATTTATTGTCCAGAAATGATAACATCCCCCCCCCCCCCACAAAAAAAATGGGGACAGAAATGATTGTTAAAGTATCTAAAAAGAACGGGGACAGAATGAAAGTGTTTTCTATTTTTTTAACAAGCAAATTGCACCAGTCATAAGATCAAAATTGTGTGTAATTGATTCCCCCAAATATCTAACTATGTGCCTTTTTTCTACACAGGATGAGGCCAGCCAGGAGGAAGAGGCGCAGGAATGTGGCAGGCAGGAGGAGGCAGGGGTGAGTGTCAGCCAGGAGGAGGCAGGGCCAAGTGGCATGCAGCAGGTCCCCAGGCCTAGTGGCAGCACACTGTCACAAGTGGCTCCCCTCCACGTCAGACCGAAAAAACATTGGCGGATGACACTGGTGGAGGAGGAGTCACTCAAGATTATCCGTGATGCTGCTGCCATCATGAGGGCCCCCCTCAACCCTGTTGAGGGGTTTAGTACCTACCTTGTGGACAAATTAGTCCAAATGGAGGTGGGACAACGTGCCCTCTGCGAGCACATTATATACATGGCCGTACACATGGGGGGAGGGGGGAGCTGACTGAGGCCACCCATCTCTCGCATCAGGCCAATCCTTCTCCTCCTTCTCCTGCCACATTTCCACCCACAGTGGCCCGGCCTGCAAGGGTGCGTGGAGGGGCCGTGGAGGGAACGCTGCAGAGAGGCGTGGAGGGAACACTGCAGGGAAGCGTGGAGGGAAGTGTACAGGGAAGAGCAGAAGGTGATTCCTTGGCTTCGAGCTGCTCTTCCAGAAGTTGCAGTTTAATGGAGTACCACAGCTTGGGATGATGTATGTCTTTGGTTGCTGCTCCTGATTTCATGCTGTTGTTTATCTTATTGTTCATCATACTCATGTCTGCCTTTGGGGTCCAATGACTTCATATTTTCCGCTAATTATCCAATTGTTGCCCTTCGTTTTTATTTATATATTTTGCCAGAATTAATGGAGATTTGATTTCAGCCAAAATACTTGCCTGACGTGTTTTTATGTGGAGTAGCAATAACATTTCATAAATACAATGTGGAATTAATAACAAGGGACACCAACCTCCAAGAGGGAAAACTAAACTAAACATTTGTTGTGAGAAATTGACACCCAAAAAAAAAAAAAAAGGATTCTAAATTTTTGAGTAAATTTGTGAGGTCTGGCTTTAAGAATAAATCAAATTATTCAGAAGATCACAAGAAACAAGAAAGACATAAGTTTGTCAGAACTCGGGATAAAGATCTGCAGCAAAAAATACATTTTAAACACCATTCTAAAGCAAAAAACAATGTGCTGCATTAAACGAGGCAATAACTTGCAGAATGACGAATGTGCTCTCTCCATTAGGAACGCTAGTTTTACCAGAACGAACGCTCCCGTCTCCTAATTCAGTCTGAGCATGCGTGGGTTGAAGGAGTCAACCGGGTGCCCGCCATCTCCAATAAGCTCCATTGGATCAAAGTTTAATGAGAAGTCCAGCAAGAAAGGGGGCAAACCCCCTCCAAAAAGGAATAATGTCCCTCAGCGGGAGTATACACCTAAAAAAAAGGGAGATATCAATGCATAGCAAGCCCAAGAGGAATTGAAGTCAAGAGTCAAGCTTACACCAGAGAAATGCCAGTTCTACCAGTCATCAGTCCACTACCTGGGACACATAGTGTCCGAAGAGGGGGTAGCCACAGACCCCAAGAAGCTGGAGGCAGTCACCTCCTGGCCACGGCCCACCACTGTGACGGAACTCAGGTCCTTCTTGGGATTCTGCTCATACTACCGGAGGTTCGTGGAAGGGTTCGCACGAATTGCCAGACCCCTAAACGAACTGTTGAAGACAGAGGGAGAAGAGGATGACTTGGGTTTGAGGAAGCCGGGGGAGCCGGTTGAAAATCAGTGGAATGGGAAGTGTGAAGAGGCCTTCCAAATGCTGAAGAAAAGCTTAACCACTGCCCCTGTCTTGGCCTATTAAGACACAAAAAACCATATGAACTCCATGTGGACGCTAGTCACAATGGTCTGGGAGGGGTGCTTTACCAGGAGCATGAGGGGCAACTATGCCCCGTTGCCTACGTGAGCAGGAGCTTAACCCCAGCTGAGAAGAACTATCCTACCCACAAGTTGGATTTCTTAGCCCTCAAGTAAGCTGTGGTAGATAAATTAAAAGACTACCTGTATGGAGCAGAATTTATCGTAAAAACTGATAACAACCCCCTCACTTATCTCTTCACCACGGCAAAGCTGGATGCCACTGGCCACCGATGGCTGGCTGCGCCCTCTGGATTAAATTTCAGCCTGAAATACAGACCTGGGGCTGGAAACCGAGATGCGGATGCCCTGTCCAGAAGGTCTCATACTCCCACCGGCAGTACAGAAGACTGGACTCAAGTGACGCCAGATGGGGTGCGGGCTCTCTGTCAAGGAGCTGAACTCCAAGCCAGTGGTGGATCCAGAGCAAAAGAGATAGGAGTCACAGTAGTAGGAGTACCCAAACAATACTGCGGTGTGACTCAAATAGAAGAAGATGACTTGCCAAAGCTGTCCAAGAAGGAACTGAGATGTGACCAATAGGAAGACCCCCTGGGGAAATTGGTCCTGGAAGCCCTGGAAGATCAAGATCCAGACAAACTTCTACATCATCCTTCAAAGGAGGCCTGCCTGCTGCGGAAAGAGTGGGACAGGCTACAGGTGCATCAAGGGGGGTCTACCGAAGGGGCCCCTCTGATGACCTGGAGGACAAATGGCAACTATTTCTGCCCGAGAAGCACAGAGAGACTGTCTTAGTGGCCCTACACATTAACCATGGTCACCTGGGGGCTGAAAGAACCTTTAAACTTATCAGGAGTCGGTTCTACTGGCCTTGTATGAGGGCTAAAGTGGAGGCATACTGCCACTCCTGTGTAAGCTGCATCCAACGAAAGACTCTACCCCATCAAGCTGCCCCAATGGGCCACCTACAAAGTCAAAGTCTATTGGATTTGGTATGCATTGATTTTCTCTGCCTGGAACCCGACTTGAGTGAACTAGGAAATGTTCTGGTGGTAACCGATCATTTCACTCGGTATGCCCAGGCCTTCCCAACCAAGGACCAAAAGGCTTCCACCGTGGCCAAATTACTCATGGAGAAATACTTTGTGCACTACGGGCTACTGCAACGCCTTCACTCGGATCAAGGGAGGGACTTCGAGAGTCGGCTGATCCGGAAACTCTTGGACTCCTTAGGGATCAAGAAGACCCGGACCACTCCCTACCATCCACAAGGGGATGCGCAGCCGGAGAGGTTCAACAGAACCCTACTAAACATGCTAGGGACTCTAAGCAGCGAAAAAAAAAGCACTGGAGTAAGCACATAGCAGCAATTGTGCATGCTTATAATAGTACAACAAGTGATGCCACAGGGTACTCTCCCTATAGACTTATGTTTGGAAGAGAGGCAAGACTACCCGCAGACCTGGCCTTTGGCACCTCCATAGATCACACCTCAGCCACATCCCACAAGGGATACGTGGATAGGCTGAGGCAAAGTTTGAAGTTGGCCTATGAACAGGCCTAAGCAGCCTCGGATCAAAGGGGAGCTTGTAACAAACGAAACTTTGACTTGAGAGTTCGGATTCAGGATTTGCAACCTGGAGATAGAGTGCTGTTGTGAAACTTGGGGTCCCTGGGAAGCATAAGCTGGCAGACAGATGGAGACCTGAACCCTATGTCATCTGCAAGAAGATACCTGGTCTACCAGTTTACCAATTAAAGCCGGAGGGAAAAGTGGGGCCACTGAAGACCTGGCACAGAAACTTTCTGAGGCAGTTCGGATACCTCCTGTAAAGGATTCCCCTTAGCCAACTTCCATCCTGGATACTCCTAGGCCAAATACCCGGTCTCAGACATCTCAATCTGGAGGAATGGATGTCTCTGAACCCAGCGAGGATGAGAGAGAGGAGCTTGAGTGGCTGTGGCCTTCCCAGGGCCCTGGACCTTCTTCCATAGATCTCCCACCTTCTGAAAGCACCATAGACAGTACACTGAACGCAGAAGCCACAGAGTTTATCCCGTCCAGCCCTCTGTCAGACACATGGGAAGATGCCTTTGACTCACTCCTGCATCTGAGTTGAATGCTCCAGAGACTATGGAGGCTTCTACGTCTGTTCCAGGAAAGGAACCTACAATGACTGAACCAGAGATTCCAAGGGAACAGAGAATGAAAAGAACCATACGTCCTCCCCGGAAGTTGACTTACACCCAAATGGGATAGAGTTCAGAGAACACTGTGATAACAGCCAGGAGGAGTGTAGAAAACTCTGACCCCTCCACTGTTCATTTGGTGGAGGGCAACCCCAACTCACCCTCTGGCACAGCTAGACAGGTCACTTCTGACAATGTGACCTGTGGGCAGGGTAATTCCCCTCCTCGTTTTTGGTGGGAACTTCCCCTGCCGACATCACTTACAGCTTTAACTGATGTTGTACGTACCTTTTGTTAGTACTGTCTTTGGGGACCAAAGAATCTAAGTGGGGGAGGGTGTAGCGGGAATCTCCTTTAAGGATCCAGGACTACGATACCCAGAACCCTGTTCAGCGCCCAAGGTGCATTGCCAACCACAGAGACTCATGAGGTGGGCTATAAAGGTGAAACGGAGGCGGAGCTCGGCCTCTTTGGACGCCGCCCTTCTAGCAAGAGGATCCCCTGTGCGGACTTGCTGCTGGTGCGAGGCCTGAAGCCTGGGCCTTGCGCACTTCCAAAGAGCCTTCCACTCCACTGCGGAGCCTGTGTGGCACCTGATCTCCATTCGTTTCTCACTGACATCAGGAGGACCGAAGACTCGGCTATCGCAGACCCTGTGTGCGGATACACAGCGGTGGAAGTTACGGACGGGGACTAAGTCAAGTACTTTGTTTAGGCCTACTGACTGCCTTGTCCCTTAGTGCTATATCAACTATTCTAGCAGGAGACTCTTTCCAGAACTAAGTTTGATAGTCTCCTGGGAGTTGTTACTTTGCTGAGACACTGTCCCGTTGGATTACAATTATTGTTCCTGATGTGCACCATCGTTTTCCTTGCATGTGAAGATTCTTCACCCTAAGACTATACCTTACTTTAAGTCAGGCCTGACTGGGTAGCGTAGAACATTATTGGGCGCCATATTGCTCACGGGGAGGATAGCTGTAGCGTGGTGTGCTAGTATATTTTATACAGTATTGCTAAGTGTCACTAATATTGCAGGGCTCTGCATGTGTTATTATGTACTGTACTTCTACCTAACTTTTATACAACAGTAAAGTTGCTATAGTTAAGTACTCAGGTATCAGTGTCAATTACTATACACTATAAAGCCTCGTACACACGACCGAGTTTCTCGTCGTTAAAAACACGTTGTTTTTCTGGACGAGATTCTTGTTAACCTTGATGAGTTTCTCGTCAAGCTTTCCATGCGTACACACTGACAATTCCAAATCTCGTCGTTGTTCTGCGCGGTCACGTCCAGCACGTACGACGGCAGTATAAAGGGGAAGATCGATTTCCCTGGCGCCACCCCTTGGGCTGCTTTTTCTGATCTCGTGTTACCGCGTGTAAAGTAAAAGTTTGGGAAGAGACGATTCGCGCTTTTCAGTCTTCATGCTTTCAGTTCGTTTTCTGCGGTTCAGTTTGTGCTTGTGGGTTCGTATCGTGTCTTTCAGGGCATGTAGGCAGGTCGTATCTGTTTTACAGTGCGTTCTTGCCCATTAATTTCTGGATTTCAGTTTGTTCTTCATAGGCCTTGCTGTTCTAAAGTGCGTTCTGTTTAGTACGTTCTGATAAGACGACCGTTTCCTAGCCATGTCGCGGGTACGTTCTCGTCGAGTTCGTGCTGTGCGGGTGCTTGGTGTTGGTCTGCTTGTTTTGGACCAAGACGTGTCCATGAACGGGGTGAGGAGGAGTTCATGGACCAAGAATTGATTGCTCCAGCGGGACCAATTCTGCCATATGCCTCTGCTGCGGGAGATCGTCGAGAATAATCCTGAGGACTACAGGAATTTTCTGCGGATGTCTGACCCCGTTTTTCAGCATCTTTTGGCTTTGGTGTCCCCCTATATTACCAGGCAGGACACCGTTATGCGGGAAGCCATCAGTGCTGAGCAAAGGCTCATCGACACCTTACGTTACCTGGCGACAGGGAGAAGTCTGCAGGACTTGAAGTTCACGACAGGCATCTCCCCCCCAGGCTCTGGGCCTCATAATCCCAGACACCTGTTCTGCCATTATAGAAGTCCTGCAGGAGGACTATATTAGGGTAAGTTTTCTCCTTTTACATCACATTTTATGTATTTCATGTATTCTAATGTATTGTATTGTATTTCTTTCATCCTTCCCTAATTACCATGATTGTAATATGCTGAGAATGTCCCCTTTGTCCTCATGCATGCTGGAAGCTTTTAAATGCCCCTTTTTTCTCCTCCATGCATATTTCCCTTCACTAACCTCTCCCATCAGTGGCGGCTGTTGCTCAAAATGTTTGGGGGCCACCCCAAAATTTTATATATAAACTTCCTCCATTTTTGCGACTGTGCCTAAACGCCACCAGTTGCCCCCTCCAATGCAGCCAGTTTGCCCCCTCCAATGCAGCCAGTTTGCCCCCTCCAATGCAGCCAGTTTGCCCCCTCCAATGCAGCCAGTTCCCCCCCAGCCCTGCACTTACCTTCTTCTGGTCAGCGCCATCCTTCTTCTGTCCTTGATGTCTTCTCCTGCCCTCGATGTTGCATCAGCCAATCAGGTTACCGGTAAACAGACTTGGTGAACATGATTGGCAGAGGAGCCTGTCAGTGTTTACCCAAGGAATGCACCCCCCCCCCCCCCTGCGTCCCTTGGTTAACTTTTATGAAGCCAATTACATCCCTCAGGTTGTAATCGCCAAGGCTATTTGCCCCCTGTCTTTGACAGGCAATTTTCACCCCAAAAATGCCGCAGTTATTCATATGGTCGTCGCTCAACAGGGGGCCATCCACCTGAATAGTGGGCGGCATTGACAATACCTAGGTTAATGCAAGGCATGAACCTATGTATTGTTCTGAGTGACGGGCGCAGGAGAGAGGGGGCAGCGCTCCAGCGCCCACTCTGGACGCACCGCCACTGCAATGCTATCCTGTGGCCAAACACATCTAGCCCCCCCCCAAATTTGATTATAATGGACCATCAGAGGGAGTGATGAATATGATACTTGAGCCTTCCATAATACTTTTTAAAAACACATTAAACAGAGATTTTGATTGATGTTGGGCTCAAATGTATTTTATTATAATCTGCTTGCAATGTTATGTGCAAAAGTACTAATATTTTTTATCTTGTTTGACTCCACAGCTTCCTTCCACGCCACAGGAATGGCAGACTGTGGCATCGGAGTTTGCAACGTGGTGGAACTTCCCCAACTGTGGTGGAGCCATTGACGGGAAGCACGTCCGCATCGTGCCGCCACCCCGTTCTGGGTCCTACTTCTTCAATTACAAGGGGTTTCATAGCATTGTGCTGATGGCGGTGGTGTCAGCACGGTATGAATTCCTCTATGTGGATGTGGGGAAGAATGGGCGGATGTCCGATGGGGGATCCTTCATCCAGACGGAGTTTGCCCTCCGTCTCCAGAGTGACGACCTTGCATTGCCACCGGATGCAGGGAATGTTGAAGGACTCCCCTTTGTTTTTTTGGCTGATGAAGCCTTCGGACTCGGACCGCACCTCATGAGGCCATTTCCTCATGAGGTGCAACTACCGGCTGGCCAGGGCCCAAAGAGTCGTAGAAAATGCCTTCGGGATAATGGCCAGCCGGTTCTGCCTTTTTATGACTCCAATTCACTTGGCGGAGTACAAAATTAACTATGTTGTTTTATGCTGCTGTGTGCTCCATAATTTTCTGAACCGAAAATCAACAAATTATATGGCCTCAATATTGCCTGAGGCAGGACTTTCATATGGCAATACCCTGCCTGGCCTCAAATCTGCCCGTCCTGGCTTGCCCCCCCAAAATGCCCGTGAGGTTCATAAGAAATATCTGGAATATTTCACGGGTAGGGGGGCAATTCCTATGCCAGGCCATGTGTAAATCTTCTTGGAGAAAGAACTAAATAAAAATCTGATTAAATCTTTTAACTTTTGTTTTTTCCTGTCTCCTAGTTTGTCTTAGTGCATTTGTAGTGCCAAGTGTATTTTCCTTTAGTAAATACCAACCATTTCACTATGAACCACAAAAATATACACAAATAAGGTTCGAGTGTATTTGAAAAAGAAGCTACACTTTGTTGTTGTTCAAAAATTTTACTCTGTGCACGTTCACACACATGGTAAATAGAACAGTATGTTTTTTTCTTTTTTTGGCTGGCGACAAACCGGCTTTTTTTTTTTTATATGAAAATACAAAAACATTAGTAGCATTCAACAAACTCCAACATTGGATACCTCTCGGCAATATGAGACATTCACTTACACAAAATATGTCTCTATCTGGCCGTCCTAATATGGGGTATTGGCACCCCTGGCCAAGCCAAAATTTGAATATGCACACAATTTGAAGTCATTTCCAATAGGGATTTTAGACTCCTGATCCCTATTGTCAACATGTGCTATCTGCCATCAGGGGTGATCAATGGACATGTTTTGGGGGTGCAACCCCTTCTTCAGTTCACCTACTTGAGATACGAGGAAGGGGTTGCACCCCCATAAGACGTACATGGATATCCCCTGATGGCAGATGGCACATGTTGACACACTGTGTGCATATTCAAATTTTGGCTTGATTGATTGTTCTTCTCCCTTTTTTTAAGCTTTTAGACAATCTCAAACCAAAAATGGGGGTTTTGATGCCTTATTCAATTCTCCCCAAAACATCTAGGATGTCTTTAAAGGTTTGATCCATCACATGAATTCTTTGCTTAATTCTGTCCAGTTCTGTACTACATTCCATCACTTGCTGTATTATTCGTAGGGCACTGTCAGCAGAGAAACGCGTACTTTCTTTCACCACAACATTTACATCCCCTATAAAAAAATACAAAAGGTATTATAACTCTGCAGGCCTACAACTCTTATATGAAGCTGGGGTGACAGATACTGACCTGTTGTGGTGACCAGTTCCACCACGTCATCCACTTCTCCTTCCTGCACTTCTCCTTCCTCCACCTCTTCAACTTCCTCAACACCCTCAGGTTTTGGGTCTTGGTGAGGTTGGGGTTGTTTAGAAGGTGTGGGGTTCCTGTGCTCCCTGGAGTGTTCTCCTTCCAGTCTTCTCTCCCCTATGAGAATCAAACAAAAGGTATAGTTATCACACAGAAATTTTGTACAAAAAATAAAAACATGATACATTGGTAGGAAGTGGGGTACAAGTGTCTGTTTGGGCGGGATTTCAAGATGAAGACATTATTTTTAAAAACTAGATTCTTTAATATTCAACTTTGGCTGTCAATTTTTAGACATGGAGGCACCACAAAAATTCACTGATGCACCTGTGTGGGGCACCCAAAAAAGGAGGTTCTGGTGGCCCACACTATAGTGCTCAAAAGTACAGATGTGGAACCAGCTGCTGAGTGTCCTCTCCTTTACACTGATTAAAGTTTGCATTTCATTCTCTTTACAAACACATCATCTAGCCAACAATGTAAGAACAACTATTGAATAAAAACAGGCAGCTGTGTAAAATATTTTAACCCTGTAAAATCTATACAAATCGTGCATAGTGGCCGAACGATGTGTCTGTAACGAACGATTACTGTGCCAAACCAAGTTCAAACTATGACATTTTGTAAGGTACAATAGAAAAATGCAATAACATGGCGCAACATGCAAGTTGTGAAATACAATAATAGAAAAAATGGCCAAAAAAACCTACTTTTTTCAAGCATTCTCTTAATGCTCCTTAACTGCTCCGGCTCCCTCAGTTTGAGGTCAGACCACCTCTTTCTGAGCTGCTCATTTGATCTTTTCACCCGGAAATTCTTCTTCAGACTCTTCACGACTTTCTTCATGATTTTTGGCCTTCCTTCGATTAGGTTTGCTATACGGCCCATGCTTTGCGTCATAATCCGACTTTAGCAATATGTCCACCATCTCCGCCATCTCCGCGTAAGACATATTAGATGCCTTGAATCTCCTCCCTGGTCGTGATGTTTCCTCAGTCTCCGGGCTTATCTCCTCCTCGTTATTTGAGGAATTAGCAGACACCTGCTGTGAATCCGCCATATCTGTCTGCATGCCGAAAGAGAAGGGGCGGGGAAAAGATGTTACTTAGAACATCATGGGCGGGCGACGTGTGCGGAGCGACGTGTGAGTAGTTTTACGCATGCGTGGTGTATATATAGCAAACACACATGTGACTAGACTACGTTCGGTGTGCGGAGAGAGGAGTAAAAGTGACGGACATGCGAACGAAGGTATGTGATTTTGAGACTTTGAGAAATTGGTGGCCTATACTGTCTAGAGAATGTTGGAGGATATATATGGTGACTAAGATTTACAGGAGGTTAGACTGTGTGACTCACATTATTTTTTGGTCTTTTTTTTGGCTTGCAGACCCAAAATGAATGTCTTTATCAGTGACAAGGAATTCCTTGCAGAATTTATAGACCGGGTAAGGGAGCTGCCCGCTCTGTGGGAAACAAAAAACCCCATACATAGAAAAAAAGGGGTAAGAAAAGCAGCGCTGGAGAGCCTGCTCCCATTTGTGCATACCAAGGTGCCCACAGCAACAGCAAAACAGGTGGACACTAAAATTGGGAGCTTGAGAGGCACATACAGGACTGAACACTCTAAGGTTCTGGCTTCTCAGAGGTCAGGAGCAGCAGCAGATGATGTGTATGTCCCGAATTTGTGGTACTACAGTAGGATGTCCTTTCTGGATGACCACATTGAGGCAAGGCAATCACTGTCCAGTCTTCCCCCCAGACTTCCCTGCAGCCAACCTGAGCCTTCTCTGGAGCAAGAGGAGGCAGCCATCCTGGAAAAAGCTGATTTGGACATCTGGAGCCAGGTATAGTAATTAATGAAAAGGTATTCTGAGAAAATTAATGCAGGAAAAATAAGCCAATATGAAAAACAGAAACTATTTTGGGATACAAAAGTGAAATCAGTATCTATAGACATTAGTCTGCCATAAATTGGGTGCAAAATAGTCAATCTGATGTAGTCCTAAAATTATTTGTCTTTTCTCTTGATTTACATTCAAATTGCTACATTCATGATCTCAAATTTGTGTGAAAAAAATAAACCCAAAAAATAAACTATGTCCCTTTTTCATACACAGGATAAAATCAGCCAGGAGGAGGGTCTGGAAACTGTCAGGCAGGAGGAGGCAGGGCCCACTGTGAGCCAGGAGGTGGCAGGGCCCACTGTGAGCCAGGAGGTGGCAGGGCCCAGTGGCAGACAGGAGGTGGCTGGCACGAGTAGAAGCACAAGATCTCAGGTGCCTCCCATCCGCCATCCAAAAAGAAGCAGGAGGGACAGGACCACAAGTGAGGCAGCAATGGCCCTTATTAGAGAGGCACATGCCACCCTCCAGGAGCCCACATCCCCTGAAGAGGCCATTGCCGGCCTAGTTGAGGCCAAGTTCAAGGTGATGAGCATGGAGCAACGCCTCCTATGCGAGCCCCTGCTCATCACCTTGCTGAACAAGGGGGTGATGGAGAGAATTACCCCCAATACGGCCATATGTGAGGTCGCACAGCTTTCCCAACCTCAACCTCCTCCTCCTCCACCTCCACCTTCTTCTTCTGCGCCACCCCCTTCTCCTCCAACTCCTCCTCCACCTCCACCTTCTTCTTCTGCGCCACCCCCTTCTCCTCCACCTCCTTCTCCTCCTCCTGACAGGAGTACCCCTCCAGTGGCCCAGCCTCCAGCCACACGCAGAAGGAAGGCTGCAGAGAAGGCTTCAGGGAAGGCTGCAGAGAAGGCTTCAGGGAAGGCTGCAGGGAAGGCTGCCAAGAAGACGAGTAAGTGATGGCCTTGCTTCATTGTGGTGGGACAGAAGGCAGCCTGTTGTAGTACCACAGACTTGGGACATATATATCACCTGCTGCTGTTCCTGACCTCTGGGAGGCCAGCATCAGATTGTGCTCACAACTGTTGTGCTTCTCAAGCTCCCAATTTTAGTGTCCACACAGGGTTGATGTGTGCTCTGGGGTCCCAGGGATGCACAAATGGCAGCAGATTCTCCAGCGCTGCCTTCTATTTATTTTGTTCTATACATGAATAAATGTTTTTTTGGTTTAAGTTCATACTTGACTATGTTTTTTTTTTAGAATAATTATTTATATACTTTACTCCCTGACTGATGATAAAATCACAATCCGGGAGGCGCGGCTTAGCAATGGCCGAGTAGAGACGGGCACCGACAGAGTCCCCGGCCTAACCCGATACACCATGGCCATTACCTGCCATTTAACTCATGTGGGCACGGCATGAGCACCCCAAATCAATACAGGACACGCTCGACCTCAAGAGGGACCAGATCCCAGAACTCGCAGACCAGTATTCATAATTTTTTCGAAGGTACACCGAGGCAAGCAACAGGCGCCATAGTAGCCGCTCCACGGGGGCCGCACACGGAACGGAACCCGGGCCTGCCCCAAAGCAATCCGCCAACACCACCGGAGGACCCGTACTACCTTGCAGAGACACCGGCAGCATTCCGTACAGAGATGTCGGACACATCGCAAGGCCGAATAGACGACGACCTCCGCGCCATGCTGCGGGCCCTCCCCACCAGAGCCGACATTGAGGCCTTACCGACAAGGGCCGACATAGAAACGCTGATCCTAAGGATAGAGGAGGCGCACAGCAGGGACATCCAGGAGGTGAAAGCAGAGCTGCTTACAGTGTCGGACCGTGTGACATCTGGAGAGTCATGGGTGTCGGCACTGGAGACACGCATGCAGGCCCTGGAGCAGGCGCAGGTATCACACACGATGAACTCCCAAGACATGCAATTACACCTAGAGGAAATGGAAGACCGCAGCCGCCGCAACAACCTGCGGCTGCGGGGGATACCTGAAGCCACGGGCCCGGAAGACCTGGCGGAGACAGTGACCGCAATATTCCACAGACTGCTGGAGACCCCCCCGCCGACGCTTGAAATCGACAGGGTGCACCGCACACTGGGTCCCAGATCCACCGACCCAGCCAGGCCACGCGATGTACTGTGCCGCCTCCACCGCTTTACAATTAAAGAAAACATACTACGAAAGGCTTGGGAGGCAGGCACTGTCGACTTTGATGGGGCCAATATCCAGATCTTACCGGACTTATCCAGGGCAACCCTGCAGCGCCGGGCCATGTTAAAGCCAGTATTGGAAAAGGCGAGAAGTAGAGGATGCACCTACCGCTGGGGATACCCCCTGGCGGTAATCTTCCGAACGGAGCAGACCTCCTTCACCCTGAGAACGCCCGCGGACCTGCCGGGATTCTTCTCCTTCATAGGCACAGAACCAGTCCAGGTGCCCAATTGGCTAATGAGGCTACCGAAGGCACCAGGTCGCTCGGGTCCAGCAACGGGCAGATACAACCAACCACCGCGCTCGCAGAGGAACCGAGGCCGATCCCGCTCCAGCACCGCCGCCGCCGCAGTCGATGGTACACGTGAGTCCTGATTACTGCAGAGCTGCCTATACCTGTACCCATTGTTTGTAATGCATAGGCCACTGAACTTACCTTGATGCTGCCCCCCGTTTTCTGCCCCCTCCCCCCCCCTCGCTTGCTGCGGAAGACCCGCCGAGGGTCCAGTTCTATGCCCAGGCCACCCCCACGCCTCAGAGTTTGAAGGGGGAGAATGGTCCGCCATGGTGCAGAGATACACACCTACCCCCCTTTTTCCCCAACACTTTGCATACTACAAATCGAGACTCCCACTAAGAGAGAGGCCCTCCACACGGCAGACCCCCCACAGAACTGAACACAAGGGTTACTCCCCCCGGAGTCCTTGCCCTTTTTGCCTTTTTGTTGTCTGGAGGACTGGGGTCACAAAGGGAGAGAAGGACAGTGCGTCCCCCGCGCCCCCCCCCGGGGACACATGCAGGAGAACATACTCTTGCAGCACTGTCCCGGGTGGACTACCGAACCCCAATTTACCTGACCACCAAACTGGAGCACCACCCCTACAGGCGTCATCCTTTGCTCCACAAGCGGAGAACTACACATGTACTTACCTGGCTCCCCCGTCATGTCAACTGGGTCATAACCACCTACCCAGAAAGGAGCTAACAGATGACAGGTGTCAAGATACTTTCTAGGTAACAAGACCCACGCCCACAGATGTGGCCCGTGGGGGACCACGGGGAGGCAGAACATATACTGGGTGGTTGCTTGGGAGGAATGGGGGTTTGGACCCCATCAGGGGACAAGATGCAGCCTTGGAGGGTGTTCGGGGGTGGGGGGGTGCGGTGCCAGACGGAAAGGGGAGTCATAAATGGGGGGGGACAATGAAACCGCACCAAACTGCTCAGGACCATAAATTATTGTGGGGAATTTCTCTGGCGCGGGTTGGGGGGGGGGTTGGATTATGTGGGGGAATAATTCGTTGACAGATGTAACCTATGCATTTAAGTTAATGTTGTTTCGTTGATACCGTCTTTCTGGTTAAAGTTTTTTCTTTTTGATAACTAGAAAATGAGTAAGTATTGAATTTCCATGTCCTTGTGTTGTTTTTATATATTATAGCCTGAAACGTACAAACCACTATACGATACACCATTGAGCACGTATGCCCACACACTCTTATACAAGCAGAGGCCGGGTGGTCGGGGAGGGACCGGGAGACTCGCAGGGACCCCTGCTGACCTCACCCCCACATAGGACGACGCACGATACCCAGGACACCTGGAGAGCGTCTTTGCAAAAATTTTGCACGCACATTAGAGCACCAGCTAAATTGGTAGGCAACCGCTAGAGGCACTAGGCTTCTGGCGGGCGCATTTCATACCCTTTTAGTACTGGTTGTATATACCTATCTTTCTCTGCTACATTCTTATCTCTATTCTATACCTCTCTCTAACTCTTTACTGTACTTCCCTACCCCCCTCCCTACACCCCCCCCCCACGAACATGGATGACATTACTATTGTCACTTTAAATGCGAAGGGACTCAACATCCCAGAGAAAAGGAGAATGTTACTTAATGATATGCGACGCCTAAAGGCAGACATTGTTCTCTTGCAAGAGACACACTTCCGAGAAAACACACTCCCGATCCTCAGGAATAGATACTTTCCGACGGTGTATCACTCGACCTACAAGGAATCCAAATCGCGAGGAGTTTCAATATTAATTTCAGCCAAAATCCCATGGTCCCTGACAGACATACTGACAGATCCGATGGGAAGATTTCTATTCCTCAAGGGCCAAATTGGGGGCATCAAAATAACACTCGCAAACCTTTACGCCCCAAACACCCAACAAGATACGTTTCTAACAAGACACTTGATCAAACTACAAAACTTTACTGAAGGACAACTAATAGTGGGAGGAGACCTGAATATCCCCCTAATACCCGAGGAGGATACCTCAACAGGGAGTTCATCAACCCCGAGAAACACACGCAAGACCATCCATATAGCACTTCAGAGATCACAGTTAATAGACACGTGGCGCCTCTTTCACCCTGGCGAACGAGACTATACGTACTACTCGCGTCCCCACAACACATATTCGCGAATTGATTACCTGTTGATACCACACAACCAACTTCACGCCGTTAGAAACACCTCACTAGGATCAATCACTTGGTCCGATCACGCCCCAGCTATCCTGAGTTATGCCCTAACAGACTTCCAAAAAAATCAAAGGAAACCGTGGAGGCTTAATGAAAGCCTTCTGAAAGACCCAGACACACTGGCAGAGGTGACAAGGGAAATAACCAACTATTTTCAAACCAATAGCGACTCAGAAAGTGACGAAGGCCTAGTATGGGAAGCACACAAAGCGGTGATTCGCGGAATACTTATAAAACACGGCGCAAGACTAAAAAAACAAAGGACAGCCCAATTGACTTCTCTCCTCAGCAGACTTCACGCCCTAGAAATCAGACACAAGCAAACCCCGACTGACCAGATAGGGAACGAACTGGACGCATTACGCACGCAAGTCACTGACCTGTTAAATTTTAAAGCAAAGACGGCACTACAAATATCACGGAAAAGGATTTACGAGTCAGGCAACAAATGCGGCAGACTACTAGCACAGTCATTACGGGACCAGAGAACAGCGTCATACATACCCTCCATACGCTCGCCATCGGGACAGAAAAGAACCTTACCACAACATATAACACAGGAATTTAAATCCTACTATGAATCGCTCTACAACATATCCAACACGCCACCATCGGTAGAACACCTAACAGATTATATTACTACCTCCCGTATGCCCACCCTCTCCGCTGACACCCGAGATCTGTTAGAAGCCCCTATCACATTATCGGAGGTCCAACTTGCGCTGAAAAGCACTAAAATCGGAAAAGCCCCAGGGCCGGACGGACTCACGCCACACTACTACAAGACACTACTACCAGTATTAGGAGGACGCCTAGTTAATGTGCTTAACGGCCTTACTAAAGGAGGGAAACTACACGCCACCACATTACAAGCACAAATATCCGTCATCCCGAAAGAAGGCAAAGACCTGACCAACTGTGGAAGCTATAGGCCTATCTCCCTACTTAATTCGGACCTCAAACTATTCACCAAAATAATAGCGACCAGAATACAGACTCACCTGCCCCACCTAATACACTTAGACCAGGTGGGATTTGTCCCCACAAGAGAGGCAAGGGACAATACTACTAAGGTCTTGAATCTACTACATACGGTCACCCGCACCCAAACGCCCAGTGTTTTTATGAGCACGGACGCTGAGAAAGCGTTTGATCGGGTTAGTTGGGCCTTTATGTTTGCCACGTTGCGGCATGTGGGACTGGGAGACAACATGCTAAAATGGATAGCCGCAACCTATGAAAAACCATCTGCCAGAGTGAGGGCTAATGGAGTGCTCTCAGACCCTTTCCTGATTACAAACGGGACAAGGCAGGGGTGCCCGTTGTCCCCCCTTCTATTTGCCCTCACTCTGGAACCATTCCTATGCCACGTAAGACAAAACCCCAACATCTCAGGAGTGAAAGTACAACAAGCACAACATAAGGTATCGGCGTACGCCGACGACCTCATGTTTACACTTACTACCCCCTCAATCTCCCTCCCCAACCTCTTACAAGAATTTAAGATATATGGAGCCCTCTCCAACCTAAAAATTAATTTTACTAAATCCGAGGCGATGGGAGTAGGAATACAACCAGCACAACTTGCACATTTACAATCAGGTTTCCAGTTGAAATGGACGCAGACAGCCCTAAAATATTTAGGTACTTACATCCCTCGCACGCTCCCACGGTTATATGAGCTGAACTTCCCACCACTTTTGAAAACAATCAAAATATTACTTAAAAAATGGCACACCGGTCTACATTCATGGATAGGTCGCTGCAACATCCTCAAAATGATGATACTCCCAAAATTCCTCTATCTTATGCAGGCGATACCTATTCACATTCCCACACTCTACTTCAAACAAATACAAACCATGTTTACAGACTTTGTATGGGCTAAGAAAAGGCCACGACTCTCTTATAAACTCTTGGTTCTACCTAAACAACACGGGGGACTCGCGTTGCCGAACATTCGTACATACTACCAGGCAGTACACCTGGGCAGGCTTATAGACTGGTGCAGGCACCAGGAGACTAAGCTCTGGACACAACTGGAGCAACATCAAAGCGAGACTCCACTTGGAAGGGCTCCCTGGTGCTACCCGTCCCTGCCAGCGGAAATCAAGCGACACCCGCTAATAGGAACCACAACACAGGTCTGCGCACGTCTCTTCTTGACGACCCCCATATCATCCCCCAATTCACCCCTCTTCCCCATCTTGGGAAACCCCGAATTTGCACCAGGAATACAGGACGCGGAATTTAAAAGACTGAGAGACGAGGGCACTCACCAGGCCTCCCACTTTAGTACCAATGGTCGTTGGCCCACGTTAACAGAACTTTCAGACGCCACAGGCCCATTTCGGCTGGACTTTTTGAGAGCCAGCCAACTAAGCCACTTCTTACACTCACTGACAACCCACCCGACAACATCCCGTCCCCTCACAACATTAGAAGAACTCTGCAACACATCGGGTACCATAACGCACACGCTCTCACAAACCTACAGCCTGCTAAACGTACCACAAACAGACTTTACCCCACCAGGGCTGACCAAATGGGAAACGGAACTGAATTGCAACTTCAGCACAACTAAGAAACAACGAATAATTAAATACACCCACAAATCCTCGATATGCGCCAAAATCCAGGAGACTAACTATAAGCTACTGTCAAGATGGTACAGAACTCCAGACCTGCTCCACAGATTCTTCCCGACAACGCCGGACCTTTGCTGGCGGTGTCGAGCAGAAAAGGGAACACTGCTGCACATATTCTGGTCCTGTCCTTTACTACATCACTTTTGGAAAGTGGTTCGAGAAGTTATACAAAAATTTACAGACAGCCCCATACCAGTAGACCCCGCTTTCTTCCTACTCCACGCATCAGACACTCCGGAAAAAACATACAAAAAATCGGTAATCAGACACTTGCTAGATGCAGCCAAGGCCTGCATACCGATAATGTGGAAATCCACAAGCCCACCTACCATAGCATCATGGATAGCGAGAGTGGAGGAAATAAGATATATGGAGGACCTCGTCCTCACAGCCCAGCATAGACAAGAGACATTCTCCAACACCTGGCAGTTGTGGATTATCTTCATCTACTCGGCAGAGGGCCAGGCGCTGAAGGGAACCTCAACAGACACACAGAGTTGCACCCCGCCACCGCCAATCCCATCCGATACACAGGACTGAATTACTGATGTCCCATGTTCGTGGGCCCCAGTACCCCCATACCCCCCCCCCTATCCACCACCCAACCCATCTTCCCACAACAACTCCCCATCCCCTCTTCTTTTTCTCTTTTTCATATCTTTCTCTATTCTAATATTCTACCTTTAACCAATCCCATCCTAAACTGGGGGGATTTGCTTTACACTCTATTTTCCACCTTTTCTCTAATATAAACAGGAAAAACCAAGGAACTGGGCCCATGTCCCCAGTACTACACAACACGACAACCTCAAGCACAAATACCCTAACGGAGCAAAGGGAACCAACAGGCAGAACTAGACACCTAGGAAGGAACAAGTCGCTGAAACAAAATTAAAGACATCAGAGGTCACGAATAAAACTAACAATAGCTCAGACATACTAAGTGACAATACACCAGGGAGCGTAATCTCCACCAATTTGTTCACACTCATATGTTTGAACCCTGCTTTTCTTTTCCTTCCTACATCAAGACTATGTGATGTAATGTATTCTGACTGTTTTTGAATAAGTTGTTTGTCTTGATACCCGTACTACTTTGTAATGTATCGACCCGACAGGGTCCCTTTCCTTGTTATAAATAAAAAAAGAAAAAAAAAAAAAAAAAAGAATAATTATTTATTTACCTTTGGAGTAAGCAGATACATTTGACCCAAAAAAAGAAAAGGGACAGATAACACCAAAAAAAATCATTAAAGGTGTTCTTTAAAAAAATAGGGTGTAAACTTGACACAACTAAATAAAAAAAAAAATATGGGAGATCACTATCAAAACATCGACAAATTACAATTAACTTCTGTCTAAAAAAAAAAAAAACATTAAAATATTCAGAAGATCTTGCACGATATAATACAGCTAAATCTTCTTAAGAGCAGCATGAAAAAGGTTTAAAATAGATAGTCAGAACTCTGTGTGAATATCAGCAGCAAAACAAGTTCATTAGTTTTCATTATTGTAACATTCTAAAGAAGATTTAAATGCACAACATTTAAACGATGCAATAATTTACAGCATGATGAATGTGCTATCTCCATTACGAAGGCTTGTTTTACCAGAAGATGCGCTCCGGTCTCATACTTGATTCTGAGCATGCGCGCTTTTTGAAGAGTCGTAAAAGCATACACACACAAACCATTTTCTCGTCGCAAAACAGGCTGACGAAAAACACGACGAGAAAATCTAGAATCCGGACGAAAAAATAGAGAGCAGGTTCTCTATTTTTCTCGTCGAGATTCACGGCAGTTTTCTCGTCGTAAAACCATACACACGAACGGTTTTCTCGACAATAAAGCTCTCTCTGCACTTTTCTTGTCGGTTTTGGACGAGAAACTTGGTCGTGTGTACGAGGCTTAACTGTTTGCTTTGTTGTGGGGCTGAGTCATAGATGATCGCAGAGACATTACCAGTCTATCATTCCCTAGACCAGTGGTTCTCAACTCCAGTCCTCAGGGCCCACCAACAGGCCAGGTTTGCAAGATAACTGAAATGCATCACAGGTGATATAATTTGCTGCTCAGGGATTGCAGTATTCTAGTCTGCATCTCACCAAGGTAATACTTAAAATCTGGCCTGTTAGTGGGTCCTGAGGACAGGAGTTGAGAACCACTGCCCTAGACTAACTGTGCCAGGGGAGGGTCGAGTAGATTGCCGGGGGTTGGCAGAGCTGTGTACAGGGCCCGAAACAATATCAGCGGCTCTCTTAAGTTGGGGGTATCGCTACACTAGCATGAAGGCACCAGGTTAGACAAATCACACCTGTTTTGTTTTGACATGCCAATCAGCTGTCACATTTGTTGCAAAAAAAAAAACACAAAACAAACATCAAAACTTTGCATCAAATTTTATTGGTCAACAAAACAAAGGGAAGCCAGAATAAAAAACATAGTCAATTTGAAACATTAGTCACAACATCTTGAGATTTAGCAAAATAATGCAGCACAGACAATTAAATCAAAGTGAACAAACAACACACATTAACAACATCAAAATTATTTCAGGGGAACATTTCCCCCACACACAAAAATACAATCAACAAAAGTAAAACAAACATCTGTTTTGCAAAGACATAACAAATAAAATACATGTGTTACAAACTTGATAAGGACACCAAAATGTACTTTTTGCCGGACACGGGCACACACGCGCACACACACACTTGCCTCTTTTCAGGGCAAGGGAGAGGATGCTATCTGCAAGCTTTATATAACATAGGTTTGTGAGCTAATGAGGCAATTGAAAACACATGCACAGTTCATGAAACACCCAAAATGCAAGTTCACCCAATGTAGAGACTGAACTTCAAAGTGGGTACACCTGTTCAGGATGTCCTTCAATTACTAACCCATAAAAACACTCTCTGAGCATGCCCAGAAAAATAACTGGCCCTAGTTCACACCATAGAAACGCTGTCTGGATGCGTTCCAGGTGCTTTTCTGCAATGCGTGTTTTTGACACGTTCCAGTGCATTTTTGATGCGTTTTTGATGCAGTCCAGTGTTTTTTCCCCTCTTTTCACTTAGGACAAGTGTGTTGCAGTGCTTCATTGGTGCATTTAGGTGCGTTCCGGTGCATTCCAGTGCGTTTTTGGTACGTTCCGTATCGTTTTTGATGTGTTTTACTGTGGTCCAGTACAGTTCTGTACATAAAAAATGCAGCATGACCAATTTTTTTTTCCTTTCTGAAACGCACTGGAATGGACTGCAGTGGTGTGAACTATGCCATTGGCATTAACTTTCTTTGCATTTTTCATGCATCAAAAAAACGCACTGCACTGCATCCGGTGTGAATTGGCCCTAAATATCATACCTGGGGGTATCTATAGTATGCCTGTAAAGTAGCGCATGTTTTCCATGTTTATAACAGTTCGAGGGCAAAATGACATTTCTAAAGTAAAATAATAGTCATTTAAAAGTACTTGCGGCTGTAATGAATTGCTGGTTCCCATCAATACAGATAAGTCATTGAAAGTCTTTGAAAAAAAAATGTGTGGGGGTCCCCCAAATTCCATTACCAGGCCCTTCAGGTCTGGTATGGATATTAAGGGGAACTCCGTGCCAAATTTATAAAAAAAATGGCGTGGGCGTTCCCCACAAAATCCGTACCAGGCCCTTCAGGTCTGGTATGGATTTTAAGGGGACCCCCGTGCCAAACGTAAAAAAAAATAGCGTGGGGACCCCCCTAAAAATCCACACCAGACCCTTATCCGAGCACGCAACCTGGCAGGCCGCAGGAAAAGAGGGGGGGGACGAGAGAGCGGCCCCCCTCCCTCCTGAACCGTACCAGGCCACATGCCCTCAACATGGGGAGGATGCTTTGTGGGTCTGTGACCCCAAAGCACCATGTCCCCATGTTGATGGGGACAAGGGCCTCATCCCCACAACCCTTGCCGGTGGTTGTGGGGGTCTGCGGGCGGGGGGCTTATCAGAATCTGGAAGACCCCTTTAACAAAGGCGACCCCCAGATCCCGGCCCCCCTGTGTGAAATGGTAATGGGGTACCCCTACTATTTCACAAAAAAAGTGTCAAAAATGTTAAAAATGACAATAGCCGGTTTTTGACAATTCCTTTATTAATGTCTTCTCCTTTCTTTTTCCATCTTCTTCTTCCATCTTCTTCTTCCAGCTTCTTCTACCAGCTTCTTCTTTTCTACATTCGGGTTTCTTCCTCCATCTTGTTCTTCATCTTCCTCTTCATCTTCATCTTCCTTCTTCCTTCTTCCTTCGGTGTTCTCGTCCGCATCTTGCTCCGGCTTCTTGTTCCCTTCTTCTTTCTCTGGCCGCTCCGTTTGAATTCGAGGTTCCTGCTGTGTGAAACTTCAGTTCTTCAGTTCCCCTCTGGGTCCGCTGCCACCCGGTGACCCCGCCCCCCTCTGACGACATGGATTTCACAGGGAATTTCTCCGTGGTGTCAGAGGGGGGCGGAGCCACCGGGTGGCAGCGGACCCAGAGGAGAACTGAAGAACTGGAGCGTCACACAGCGGGAACCTCGAATTCAAACGGAGCGGCCGGAGAAAGAAGAAGGGGAACAAGAAGCCGGAGCAAGATGCGGACGAGAACACCGAAGGAAGAAGGAAGAGGAAGAAGGAAGAGGAAGAAGGAAGAGGAAGAAGGAAGAGGAAAAACCTGATGGAGGAAGAAACCCGAATGGAGAAAAGAAGAAGGTGGAAGAAGAAGGTGGAAGAAGAAGGTGGAAGAAGAAGATGGAAGAAGAAGATGGAAGAAGAAGATGGAAGAAGAAGATGGAAGAAGAAGATGGAAGAAGAAGATGGAAGAAGAAGATGGAAGAAGAAGATGGAAGAAAGGAGAAGACATTAATAAAGGAATTGTCAAAAACCGGCTATTGTCATTTTTAACATTTTTGAAATTTTTCTTTGTGAAATGGTAGGGGTACATTTGTACCCCATTACCATTTCACACAGGGGAGGGCTGGGATCTGGGGGTCCCCTTTGTTAAAGGGGTCTTCCAGATTCCGATAAGTCCCCCGCCCGCAGACCCCCACAACCACCGGGCAAGGGTTGTGGGGATGAGGCCCTTGTCCCCATCAACATGGGGACATCCTCCCCATGTTGAGGGCATGTGGCCTGGTACGGTTCAGGAGGGAGGGGGGGCTGCTCTCTTGTCCCCCCTCTTTTCCTGTGGCCTGCCAAGTTGCGTGCTCGGATAAAGGGTCTAGTGTGGATTTTTAGAGGGACCCCCACGCTATTTTTTTTTAAGTCTGGCGCGGGGGTCCCCTTAAAATCCATACCAGACCTGAAAGGCCTGGTACGGATTTTGAGGGGGACTCGCACGTCATTTTAGAAAAAAAAATTGGCGCGGAGTTCCCCTTTAATATCCATAACAGACCTGAAGGACCTGGTAATGGAATTTGGGGGGACCCCACGCATTATTTTTTTTTTTTATCAATGACTTTTCTCTATATTGACGGGAGCCGACAATTCATTATAGCCGCGGGTGCTTTTAAATGCTTTTTTTTTCCTTTAGAAATGTAATTTTGCTGGCGCACTGTTATATAACGGCAAGTTCAGAGCTGTGCCTGTTCAACTTATGCAAATTGATTTACGTGACTTGACATTTACGAAGATTTTGCCGGCGCAGTGTCCCGGCGCGTTTGAATGAGTGAAATTCCCACGCTGAGCACAAAAAAACCTCTCGCAGTTCTAAACGTACTTGCCGGCGCAGCGGGCTGGTTCAGAAAAAGTTACTTTCTCACTCTATTTTGGGCATATTTGTTACTTGGGCAGGTGTCACTATACTTCCTCACATCACCCCATCTCACCCCCATTATATTGGCACTTCCAGCTTCTTTATATTTATATTTTAATATGCCGTGCGCCAGGTCCATAGTGGCGCACTGAGCGCCTCCTCCCGTGCGCCGAGAACACTGTAGTAAATGGGGAATAGTGCTGCTCTACCGGCGCAAATGTTTTGTAAATACCAAAACAGCCGTTGCGCACGCAGATGCGCCGATACTCATGGAGCAAACGTTTCGTAAATAAGCCCCAATGTGTCCCACACTATTTTGAAGACCCCGGGGGGGGAGAACAATCTGCCCAGGTCTTTCAGAATTGGTTTGCCAAGATATGCAACAGTTACTGGATCTCAAAGAGTGAGGACACGACTGAGCCTCATCTATCCTTTAATGCCGTCTCTAGGCTTACTTGTATACAATTCAATCCTTACAGCAGGGAACAGAGGATTCCATCCTCTAAATTCTGTAGGGTTTCCTATGATCTAATGTACTTGAAGTCTGAAGTAGGCGCCCTGACCTCCATAGGATTTCAAACACTAAAGGTGAGATCTCCAGGTGAGCCTTTGCTTCTTGGTCTCCAGCATCTAGATATAACTTGTGTGAATTTGGAAGATACGGTTGGGCACGCTGTATATAGTGTTGGATTTTAGGAAGGAGAACAGGAGGTTCTCAGGTCTGAGACTGTACCCGCGGATATCATGGCCTACAGGCCACTGGGCAATTATTGTCCTCATCACCACTAAACAACTGCAGATCCTGATAGGATCCTGGAGACTATTAGGTTTGTTCAATATACATATTGGCTAATCTGCAGACCCAGCTGGATGTCAGTAGTTTCACTGCTTCCACCTCTGGGAAGCCAACAAGGTTACTGTCAGATCAATATCCTGATTGCCTTATTTGTTGCCGATCCCTTGAACGGCTTGTTGGTTTGGAGACCATCCCTTGACATCCAACGGCTTTGTACCTTACGCCGTTTGGCAGGAAGTTCTAGGAAACCCGAACCTAAAGGGCTGGCAGACCTGTCTGAGAGATACCTCTGACAGAACTTGACTAGTCTTGCATTCCTTCTCGACAGCAAAGATAGGACTTCCCCGTTTTGCTGAGTCTTTGCAGCATAGCTGAGGCTCTCTGTTGCATTTTCTGGAAGGACTTTAGTCTGCGACCAGAAACCTTGTCCTCCATTGGCATGAATACCCGACAAGTAATAGATTGCCATGATTGGTATGCCTATTAGCTGATAATCTGAAAGATTAGCTGGTTTAGCTACCTCCCAAAAGGGACTTGTCTCCTCTGTGGAGTCACTTTTCCTGGTGCAACAAGAAAGTTTTCCTTTACTACAAAACCAGTTAATACAGTTGTCAACCTTCTATTGGGTCCCTTGGTCTACTTCTTTACCCTGTTGCGACCGTGGGATGCAACCAATGGGAAAAGGCTATAATTTGTTCAAGTGAGATGCTTATAATATTGCTCCCTCTGAGGGTAATTCTACTGTATTCTTCAGAGATTCAGAACTGCTTCCAGGCAGGTCATTGCTGTAATGAGACCAGTTGGTCTCTGTTAGAATATTATTTCAAATTCATAATTCGGCACTTATAGGTGTTATATTAATTCATGGCAAGCTTGCAAAACATATTTGGTTTTACGATTAATCATAGTAAATTAGGTATGAATGAATGACCTTGATCAATTGATATGACATGATTCTTCAATCTAAAGCTGAGTATTGCTGGATATTTCTGGTGAAGCCAATTTGAGTATGACATATAAGGCATCTTGGTGTAGGGTGACAAGAATAGATCTCCAGAATAGATCAGTATTTACGTAGTGAGATAAATAATATATTTCTTTATATCTCTTGTTAAGTTTGTTTGAGTAAAGTCTTAGTCATACTAGTATGTATTAGTTAATAGTTATTTTATTGTTAGTAATATATGTTCATATAGGAGATGCTTGGTTATGACATTACATAATCAGCTCTTCACCCCAAGTATAGAGTGCCACATGTGTGCCTGTCAATCAAACTCCATATGTCTCTGAGCCAATATCTTCTATTGGTATAACATATTGCTGAAGTTAGCAGAAATTAATGTGTGCCATACAAGGTTCTACGTTTCTGTGAGGTGACGACGTTCATATGTATATATAAGCCTATAGTTTGAGATGGAAGGAGGGACAACACACTTACACGACACACTGACACGAACACACATGAAGACTCACTCACTCCCACTTTAGAGAGATAACACTGACACATTTACACTAAGATTGACAAGAAGAACAGCTGAATTACCAGAAGTCTAATAACGTCATTACCGGCTTCACTTTGGGAACACTCAGAGAACAGCATGGAAGATGGAGTCTGCAACTAGCACACATGAAGCACACATGCTTTAATAAGCTTGCTACAGCAATCTATTCTATTTTATATATATTTACCTACACTGAACTGAACTGTTATACTATTTTTTTATTGTATTTATGATGCCACCTGTGAGAAAATAAACTCACTTTCTTTTTAAGTCAACCTGACTATGAATGCTATTCATTCAGAAATGCCCTTAAGATACAAGAATATTAGATATTAATCATTATTCTTCAGTCTCTCGATGATGGCTTCTCCCAATTCGATCAGAGTCTGAACTAGAACTTTTCCCAGGACCTGGAAGACATTGCACCAGGCTGTTGCCCACACAAGGCTCACCAGAAGTCCTTGCTCCCGCAAGATGGCCACTACTGGACCTAATATCATGGGAAATGCCCAGAGTTTGTGGAAAGGTCACAGTCTGCCCGATGAATGCGTAGTGAACTCTCGAACGGCCAAGCGAAGGTACTTGCAGAAACATGTATTGGTACAATAGTAGTGCACAATGGCTAACTTATACCAATACACAGGTTTTATAAGATAAATAAATTGAAATGATGAATTACAGTAATGTATAAATACTAGAACCATAAAACCAATAATTAAAATATGAATATATATATAATCCGTAAGGTAAAATAAATAAATATAAATAAACCTGTGAATAAATACCAAAGTAAACGTTGCTGTGCAAATATGCTATGACAGTGCATAAACGAAAAAGGCCTGCAAATTGCAGTGTAGTAATAAGTGCACAGATGTGACTGCTAATGGGCAGAGTGCAGTAAAGTGCTACAGTGAAAAGTAAAAGTGAAAAAAATTATATATAGGTGAAAAAATGTCCAATAAGCAATGGAACACAAATTAACCCCTATTAAACAAAAGCGGTTACCTCATTACCGCAAGGTAAGAGGCCACCTATTACCCTAGTGTGTGACACCAGAAGTCAAGATTCACACATCCCTTCACCACAGCACCACTTATATATGTGAAGTTGCAGGATTGTCACCTAGAAGAAATTGTTAAAAACAATCAGCACGGGCACCACTTGCCAATTTCATTGTTCTCTTCTTATGAACTTTTGGAGTTCAATATCCCATTTGTGTTCCATTGCTTATTGGACATTTTTTCACCTATATATTATTTTTTTTCACTTTTACTTTTCACTGTAGCACTTTACTGCACTCTGCCCATTAGCAGTCACATCTGTGCACTTATTACTACACTGCAATTTGCAGGCCTTTTTCCGTTATGCACTGTCATAGCATATTTGCACAGCAACGTTTACTTTGGTATTTATTCACAGGTTTATTTATATTTATTTATTTTACCTTACGGATTATATATATATTCATATTTTAATTATTGGTTTTATGGTTCTAGTATTTATACATTACTGTAATTCATCATTTCAATTTATTTATCTTATAAAACCTGTGTATTGGTATAAGTTAGCCATTGTGCACTACTATTGTACCAATATATGTAACATTAGAAACAGCGCAGCACCACCCCCCCTTTTTTTAGATTTCTCACTTTATCAGGTTAGGATTAACCCGCTAGGTGCCTGCGACAGTTTCATTAACCTCCACATTCCTCCAGATTGGTAGCGCAGGAATAACCACTCCTTACATTTCACTTGCAGAAACATGGGTGTCTTGAAATGTGTATACAGTATACACACACACACACTTGCTAGGTCTAAAGACAAGACCATATACAATCTTAGCCTAGGTTTCCACTATTGCGACCTAAAAGTCATGCGATTTTGATGCAACTTCTATGAGACTTGAAGCAATGCCTGTGTATTTTTGATGTCCATGGCCCAAAGTCGCATCAAAGTAGAGCAGGGACTACTTTGAAGTTGCTGCGATTTGAAGTCGCACCGCTATGAACGGTACTCCTTGGAAATCATGGGGTACAATTTGTGAAAGCCAAGCCTTACTGATGGCTGGAGAGATTGATTGCAATGATGCCATATGCAGTTTTGGATCCTAATCCTTTTGCTTGTTGACCAAGTCTTGCTTTTAACTAAAGAACATGCAGTCATAACCCTTGTGCTCTAATGCGTCATGGAGGGAATGCAACAAGTTGGAGGAGAGAAATGAAAATTCCAATGGCTTCCTTAATGCACAGGACCCACGGATCCTAAAGCTCAAATTTTACATATAATTCATGTAGCGGGGTATTCCCCTATATTGGGAAGGAACTACATTACCCATAACCCCATTCCTGTGATGTTCCACCGCAGAGACTCATGGGAGGGGTTATAAAAGGAGAAGGCGAGGCCGGGCTCGGCCTCTTTTGGGACACGAGACTTCACAGACGGATCCTCCTGTGCGGATGTGTCGGAGTGCAAGGCCTGAAGCCTGGGGCCTTGCTCTGCACCAAAGAGCCTTCCACCCTCCCCTCTGCGAGCCTGGGTGGCATCTGACTCTGTGAGCTACAGCCTTGTCGGATCGGGGACCCGATCGTTGAAGGGATCGAGTGTGTGCGACACGACCGGTGGAGGTTTCCCGGACTGGATTCGTGGTCCGGCGGGTGAGAGGGCATAAGCCCAGCTTAGATACTGTTGCTGTGTATAGGCCTATAGACTGCCGTGGCCTACAAGTTATTTTCATACCCCTTGGATTACAAAGTTATACTCTGTTTAAGTGCACCACCATTACAGACCTGCCGGTGAAGAAAGAAGGACTAAGCTAAATAGTAGAACCAGGCCTGGTGGGGATTCTAGCGTGTTTGATTGCTGCGCCATAGGGCACTTAGTTAACGGTCGCCCGTATGGCGCACTTGTAGCGTGTGTTACTATATAGTGTGTTAGAGTGGCAGGACGCTGCCCTTAGGAGTGATTGTCTAGAACTGTGATTATTGTTACCCCTTTTATTCATATTGAGACTAGATGAGTAAAATACTTCACCTATTACAATCCATTACTGTGTCCTTGCTTAGTTATTCAATTGCATAGGACATATCATTGATTGTTATTACTAGCTGTGCCAGAAGGGGGTAGAGCCTATTGCCGGGGGTTGGCGGAGCTGCACTCAGGGCCCAAATCAAATTCTGCGGCCTCCTTAGTTGGAGGTATCGCTACATTCATATAATATACATTTACATATAATTCTGTCAACCTGGGCAACTTGGGTTTAGGCAGACAAATAAAGCTGATTGATTCTTATTTTCCTCTATATGTATAAACAAGAGTACTAATGCGCTACCAAAAGTGTTCAAACAGAATATATAATACTAATAATAAAGTGCTATAGTGAGGGCGTAAACAGCAGCTGACTTCTGTAGTGTATCCAGCACCCAGAAATAGTTTTAAATATATTGAAGTAGCGCTAATTTCTATTTAACAAAGTGCTATGTAAATAAAGTTAGTGCAAATGAGTCTCATATTAATAATAATGATAACGTGCATCACAACAGTGTATGGTTAATAATCTAAAGTCCATTCAGGTAAATTATATACTAAACTAAAACCAAGTCCATGTGAGAAAGTGCTATAATTGGTGCATCCACAGAAAAAATCTCTGATCATCCAGGGAGCAACTCAGTCCTTGTCACAACAGGATAATTTCATGGATGAGCAAAATAACAGAGGGGAGGAAAGGGACGGGCAAGGGAGTCCAAGTCTGAAAAATATGTCGATAAAAACGACAGATTCCTCGTATCTTTCCGCTGGGGTGATGGCCGCTTACCTTATAAATAGACCCCACTGGGTCTAATGGTGCATTGAACGATAATGGCCAACCAACGGTGAATGCTCCTTCCTCCTCTGTGTTTTGAACAGGACACCACTGCAGTACTGCCTCCAACCTCGCCACAGATTTCCTGGGAAATGTATCTCCGGATCCAAGGTTATAAAAGCAAGAAAAAAGGATCTCCATAGTGTAGTAAGTTAAAAGGCACATGGGTCCATTTATTATAATCGGTAGTTGATAATAAAAAGGCAAAAAAACGCCATACAAGTAAAAACAACGTCAAAGATACAGGAACTTCCGGTCATGGCCGTAAAACCGGAAGTGGATGTCACCTAAGCTCCTCCCGACACTTTGCGTCACTGTCACATGACTTCATCAAGGGTATAGGAGCTAGAAGACTCATGGTGAGCTTAAATAGACAGGGTAATTAAAAGGGTGCCAAAATTGAGACAAAGATTTACATATGCCAATGAAGTGATGAGAGCATGGACATCTGGGAGTGCAAAGGATCACTCTGGCTCTCACTAACTCCAAACAATGACAAGAAGTAGCATAAAAGGAAGCCTGAATAACAACATGAAAGGTGATAACATACCTAACAAAAAATAAAATAGAAAATAAAAAATAGAAAAATAAAATACCTAACAAAACAAACAAAAAAAATGTAAAAGAAGAAAACAAAAAAGGAGAAGAGAAAAAGAAAAAGAGGAGAGGGAAAAGAGAAAAAAATAAAAAAAATAAGGAAAAGAAAAAAAGATGAAGAAAAATAAAGCAAAAAAAGGAGGAGGTGAAAAGAGAAAAAAAAAGAAAAATGGAAAAAAATTATATTATATGTATTAAATCACCCGAAATAGTATTAAAAACTAATAATCAGAAATAAAGCAATTTAAATCGAACTCTATATTAAGACCTGCAGGGGAAAGGATTGCATTTCAAAAATCCAGCGTGATTCGGATTTGCTAAGGGTAATTGTGACAGTGGGGTCACTTTGGACACAGGGTGAATAAAAGAAACCCCCGATCTGGTCTGTGATAGCCATATTCAAGGCTGTATATACATTGTATATAGATTGGATGTATACTGTGTGTGGGGGTTATGTAATCATTGCTGTGAGGAATTAAGGTGTTTTGCATTCTATTGTTCATTAAGTCTGTCCTTGTGTGTATTGTAAAGTGCCAGACAGACTGGCTGCCAACCCTTTGTGAGAAGATGTGTATTGTGTGGGATCTTTTGAAGCCTAGCAGACGTCAGGATGAGGTGTTGAGTCTTGGGATGTGTGGGTGGAGCTGGACCCTTGTTCATGTTAAATCAGGTGTATTGAATTGTGTATAAAGTTACAATGTTTCTCAATAATAAAGTGATTCCTATTACAGAAGAAGACAGAGTGCATCTCGTTTTCTTCCAGTGGGATTGGTTCCTATGGGAAAGGGTCGTTTAGCTGTGGATATTGGTAGCGAGTGGATGTGTGTCTAGGAGAGGGAACATCGTAAACGGCGTTTTACTCCTTTATATTGGGGTGCCGTTACATTGGTGGCAGCGGTGGGATTTTCCCTCCAGTTCCTGGGACACTCCAAGCCACCACAGTGAATGACCAGCTATGCAGCCTGCAGGAAAGTCACGCTGAAAGACTTACTTGAGAGCCGAGATGGACCAGAGAGATGGTGATGCAGGACCCCGGTCAGTTGAAGATTTGTTTCAGCAACGAGTGCGACAGCGGTTGGCATTATATGGTGCTAACCCATCAGAGACCGCCATTCAGGAAGCCATTAGAGGCATCCAGCTGCAGGATGCGCGACAAAAGAGAGAACTAGAGCGGCAACATGAGTGGAGAATGGCGGAAATACGACAATCGGAGATCGCCTACAGACAGCTGCTAGAATCTGCTCAGCAGCAGGGTGGGGCTCCCTTTGCCTGGGACTATCAGGAAATACCAGTTGACAACTATGAAATCCTGGCTGAAGAATCAGCAGTGGAAAATCTGAAGATTGCCACCCCTAAAGCCGAAGTGGAGGATATAGAGTTCCAGGGAGCTAGCCTGGCTGAAGAATCGGCAGTGGAAAAGCTGAAGATTGCCCTCCCTAAAGCCGAAGTGGATGATACGGAGTCCCAGGGAGCTAGCCTGGCTGAAGAATCGGCAGTTGAAAAGCTGAAGATTGCCACCCTTAAAGCCGAAGTGGATGATATGGAGTTTCAGGGAGCTAGGGCAGTTGGCTCATCTCCCCAGCCACAGATTACAGAAGGTATGGACTTAAGGGACTGTTCAGAGGATGTTATGGATTATGCATCGCCTGCCCAAGTACTGGCAGCAGGACAGAGTACTACAGACCCCTGCTCTACACCCGTGGCAGTTTTGGAGGCCCGAGTTGAGAAGGTGATGGTTCCTCTTTCCGAGTGGATTTCAGAGATGCAGGGAGGAGAAGCAGCCATTTTCCCTCCCCAACAGCTAGCCAGAGCAGATGGTGTGGAGTCCCCAGCAGAAGTGCTGGCAACAGGGCAGAGTGATAGCAACCTCTGCCCAGCACCGGAAACAACTGGGGAGTTTCAGGGAGCCGGGGCAGTTGGCCCCTCTCTCCAGCAACAAGCTGAGGTGGTAAAGCTTTTACCCCCAGCTGAATCACTGGCAGCAGGGCAGAATGCTACTGGCCTCTGCACACAACTGCCACTTGAGCGGATATCGGTGGATGGGACTGCGGTCTCCACTCACAGCAACCCAGCAGAAGAGCTGGCAACAGAGCCGAGTGCCACGGGCCTCGGCTCTCAACTAGTGATGAGCCGAACACCCCCGGGTTCGGTTCGCACCAGAACCCGCGAACGGACCGGAAGTTCGAACGAACATTAGAACCCTATTAAATACAATGGATGCGAACGTTCGAATTCTAAAGTGCTAATTATAACAACTATTATGCATGTTATTGTCCTAAAAAGGGTTTGGGAACCCGGGTTCTGCACCAGGGGACATGTATCAATGCAAAAAGAAGTTTTAAAAACGGTCGTTTTTCGGGAGCAGTCATTTTAATGATGCATAAAGTGAAAAAAAAAAGTCAAATATTCCTTTAAATATCGTACCTGGGGGGTGTCTAAAGTATGCCTGTGAAGTGCCACGTGTTTCCCGTGTTTAGAACTGTCCCTGCACAAAATGACACTTCTAAAGGAAAAAAAAGCCATTTAAAACTGCTTGCGGCTTTAATGTAATGTCTGGTCCCGGTAATATGGATGAAATTCTTTAAGAAAAATGGCATAGCTACCCCATGACCCCCCCCCCCCTACCCCAGCCCATTACCAGCCCCTTTGGGTCTTGTATGGATATTAAGGGGAACCCCGCACATAAAATAAAAAAGGCCCTATATACTCTGAACAGCCGTATACAGGCGGTGCATACAAGACAGGGACTGTAGGTTTGTTCTTATGTAGAATCTGTTTGTAATTTTGAACAGGTACATTGTTGAAGTGTAGCTCCAGCCCAAAAATCTATTTTTAAACTTTTTGGAAAACATAGGTAAGGGTTATCACCCCTGTAACATTTGTTTTGCTGTCTGTGCCCCTGTTCAGAACATTTCACCTCACTTTCCGTCCCAATGACAACTGTTTTTGAAATGTGGTGTTTTTCTTGAAACAAGGATTGCTGATAAAGCATCAGTACAGAGGAGACACCTTTCTCCCATATTTATTCTTACAGGAGAGAATTTTCCTTCCTAGTGGTAGATTTCCTCTCACTTCCTGTTGTGTTCTTGCGTTTGCAAGTAGGAGTCGTTTGTAAGTTGGATGTTTGAAAGTAGGGACCTGCCGTATATACTCTGCAGAAATAGGCCCCTTAGTTGTTGGTGTTGGCACAACACTGTAAGCACTCACAGTTACTCTTGGTTGGTGCTGGAACGCCCTGCTGTCAACTATTATATCAGGAATTTTAATTACATATAATTGTTGAACAGTGGTAGTAAAAATTGGGCCTTTGATGGTGGTGCTGGTGCCACAACACTGTAAGCCCTGACAGTTACTCTTGGTGGGTGCAGCAATGGGCCCTGCTGTGAATTATTAGATCAAGAATTGTAATTACATGCCCCTGTTGAACAGGGGCTGAAAAATTGGGCCTTAGGCACTGGTGGCACAACACTGCAACCCCTCACAGATACTGTACTTGGAGCACAGCAATGAGCCCTGTTGCAAAGTATTGCTTCAAAAATTGTAATGACACGCCCCTGTTAAACAGGGGCTGAAAAATTGGGCCTTAGGCACTGGTGGCACAACACTGCAACTCCTCACAGATACTGTACTTGGAGCACAGCAATGAGCCCTGTTGCAAAGTATTGCTTCAAAAATTGTAATTACACGCCCCTGTTAAACAGGGGCTGAAAAATTGGGCGTTAGGCACTGGTGGCGGCACCCATAAACAAAAATGATCTTCCAAGCTATCATCATCAATCGTATCATTGAGGACTCGGAGGAGGAGGATAGCCAGTCAACATAACAGCACAGGCACTCAGCATCAGCATCAGTCTTGAAGGGATGTGACATTTTAAAATCAATTAGTCTGTTATATCAGCATCAGGTGTGTGGTAGCTGGTGGTGATCCAAGACTGGTTCATCTTGATGAAAGTCAGTCGATCAACCGAGTCGGTGGACAGGCGCACCCTGTGATCCGTGACAAATCCTCCAGCAGCACTGAATGTGCGTTCCGAAAGAACGCTGGATGCAGGACAGGCCAGTAGCTCAATTGCATACTGTGCAAGCTCTGGCCAGTGATCCATCCTCAAGACCCAGTAAGCCAGAGGATTTTCGGTGGGGAAGGTGTCCAAGTCTGACCTTGCCCCTAGATATTCCTGCACCATGTTTATCAGACGCTGGCGATGGTTGCTGGAACCAATCATACTTTGGGGCTGCGGACTAAAGAATTGTCTGAACGCATCGGTCAGACGGCCACCTTCCCCACCGCTCCTTCTTTGACTGGCCGAAGCCTCAGCAACTCGTTGTCCAGGACCAGGAGTTTGCAACCTCCCAGTCTCTGGGAACGCGTTGCACAGACCTTTCTGCAAGGCCTCCCGGAGTTGTCTCATCCTCTGCTCCCTCTGCGACGGTAACATAAGGTCCGCAACCTTACCCTTGTACCGTGGATCAAGGAGAGTGGCCAGCCAGTAATGGTCCCTCTCCTTGATCCGAAGAATACGAGGATCCTTCCGCAGACTTTGCAGGATCAGGGAGGCCATGCAGCGTAGGTTTGCTGAGGCATTCGCTCCGGAGTCCTCTGGGTCACTAAGGACGACATGATCCGCAGCCACCTCCTCCCAGCCACGTACAAGTCCACTGGTTTCTTGGGACTGTAAATCATCCCTAAAAGACTGCTGCTGATGATGCTGAGTGCCAGCCTCCACCTCCATGCTGACACAATCCTCCTCCTCCTCCTCCTCCTCCTCTTCCTGTGCGATGGGTGGGACAGAAGGAACACTGTCTGGGTAAAGGGGGCCTTGAGAGGCAAGGAAGTCCTCCTCTTCCTGCCTCTGTTCTGCCTCAAGTGCCCTGTCCATTATTCCACGCAGCGTGTGCTCCAACAGGTGGACAAGAGGTACAGTGTCACTGATGCATGCACTGTCACTGCTCACCATCCTCGTGGCCTCCTCAAATGGTGCCAGGACAGTGCATGCATCCCTGATCATGCCCCACTGGCGTGGAGAAAAAAAACCAAGCTCCCCTGACCCTGTCCTGGTGCCGTAGTCGCACAGGTACTCATTGATGGCCCTCTGCTGCGTGTGCAGCCGCTGCAGCATGGCCAACGTTGAGTTCCACCTGGTGGGCATGTCACATATAAGGCGGTTCTTGGGCAGGTTCAACTCCTTTTGCAGCTCAGCCAGGCGAGCACTGGCATTATAAGATCTGCGGAAATGCACACAGACTTTCCTGGCCTGCCTCAGGACATCCTGTAAGCCCGGGTACCTGCCCAAGAACCGCTGCACCACCAGGTTAAGGACGTGAGCCACACAGGGCACATGGGTCAGTTGTCCCTGTCGGAGGGCGGAGAGGAGGTTGGTGCCATTGTCGCAAACCACCATTCCTGGCTTAAGCTGGCGTGGCGTCAACCACCTCTCGGCCTGGCCCTGCAGAGCAGACAGGACCTCTGCCCCAGTGTGGCTTCTGTCCCCCAAACACACCAGCGCAAGCACGGCATGGCATCTTTTTGCCTGCGTACTTGCGTAGCCCCGTGAACGGCTACGGAGCACCGCTGGTTCATAGGACAAACCACAGGAAGAGGCCATGGAGGAAGAAGAAGAGGAGGGGGTGGAGGAGAGAGGTGTGTCACAACCAGTAGTAGCATTTTGGAGGCGTGGCGGTGGGACAACCTCCAACACTACTGCACCTTGTCCTGAATCCTTCCCAGCTGCCAAAAGAGTGACCCAATGGGCCGTGAAAGAAAGGTAACGTCCCTGTCCATGCCTGCTGGACCATGAGTCAGCGGTAATATGCACCTTACCGCTGACCGCCCTGTCCAGCGAGGCCAAGACATTGCCTTCCACATGCCGGTAGAGAGCCGGAATAGCCTTCCGTGAGAAAAAGTGGCGTTTGGGAACCTGCCACTGAGGAACCGCACATTGCACAAACTCACGGAAGGGGGCCGAGTCTACCAACTGAAAAGGCAGCAGTTGAAGCGCTAGCAATTTAGCCAAGCTAGCATTCAACCGCTGGGCATGTGGATGGCTGGGAGTGAACTTCTTTCGACGGTCCAGCAGCTGGGGCAGGGAAATTTGCCTGCTAGAATCGGACGTCGGTGTACTGCTAGCAGAGTGGGCGCAAGTACTTGGCTGTGACACACCTAATTCTACACCTTCATTCCTCTCAGTGCATGTTTCAGAGAGGACTGAAGTTATAGTGGGGTTGGAGATCCCAGCTGATGCGGTGCAAGGAGAGGTCCGCTTTGTTCTTTGGTGTGGGTCTTTGAGGTAGGCTTGCCAACGAGCTGCATGGCAGGTCAACATATGTCTGGTCAGGCATGTGGTACCCAAGCGGCTGATGTTTTGGCCACGCGATATACGCTTGAGACATATGTTGCAAACAGCAGCTGTGCGATCTGATGCACTAGCCTCAAAAAAGGCCCACACCAAAGAACTTTTTGAATGACGGGCAGAGGCAGCGCCCTGCACAGGCGGAGCTCTGCGGTGTGATTCCGTCGGTGTACTGCCCTTACGCTGGCCACCAAAGGGCATCCTGCCTCGTTGGAGATGTGCCTCCTCCTCATCCTCCTCCTCCTCCTCTCTCCTATTAGGCACCCACGTGGAGTCATTGACCTCATCATCCCCTCCCTCCTCATCACTGGAGCCAATCTGGCAGTATGCTGCAGCTGCTGGAACATGACTGCCAGATTGGTGTCCTTCTTGAGCATCCCCTCTGTCTGCTCTCACGCTACTGCCTTCCTCTAGCTGGGTTTCATCATCAGACCCTTCGAAACGCTGGGCATCCTCCTGGAGCATGTACCCAACACTGTGCTGAAACAGTTCGGGGGACTCCTCAGGAGGAGGACATGGTGGGTCTAGGGAAGGAGTGACTGATGATTTGTCTGACATTGATACCAGGGAAGACGACGCTTTGGCAGCTGCTTTTCCAGTACCCTGAGCCTGGGTGAGAGAGGATGAGGAGGAGGAGGAGGGCTTGGTCATCCACTCTACCAAGTCTTCGGCATGATGTGGCTCAACATGTCCAGCTGCCGAAAAGAAGGACAAGCGTGTCCCATGGCCATGTGCTGATGACAATGCACCGCGTCCACGACCAGCACTGTTGCCCCCAGACACAGAGCCTGCTTGCCCTCTTTTATTGCCTCCTGACTGTCTGCCTCTCCTTGTTTGCCTTCCAGACATTCTAATAGATGGCCTGCAGGGAGATGGGAAAAAGCAATAAGGGCTACCTTCAGGTGTCCTTCTCTGTCCCTGGAAACAAGGACTTGCAGAGTGAAAGAAAAAAAACACTCTCCCTACCTACAGTTTTCTGTCCCTAGAAAAAATGTTTTTTTTAATCACAATATAGCACAAGGAAAATTAACTCACTGTCCTTACAGGTCCCTGGAAACAAGGACTTGCAGAGTGAAAGAAAAAAAACACTCTCCCTACCTACAGTTTTCTGTCCCTAGAAAAAAATGTTTTTTTTAATCACAATATAGCAAAAGGACAATTCACTCACTGTCCTTCCAGGTCCCTGGAAACAAGGACTTGCAGAGTGAAAGAAACTGACACTGTCCCTACCTAGAGTTTTCTGTCCCTAGAATAAATGTTTTTTTTAATCACAATATAGCAAAAGGACAATTCACTCACTGTCCTTCCAGGTCCCTGGAAACAAGGACTTGCAGAGTGAAAGAAACTGACACTGTCCCTACCTAGAGTTTTCTGTCCCTAGAATAAATGTTTTTTTTAATCACAATATAGCAAAAGGACAATTCACTCACTGTCCTTCCAGGTCCCTGGAAACAAGGACTTGCAGAGTGAAAGAAACTGACACTGTCCCTACCTAGAGTTTTCTGTCCCTAGAATAAATGTTTTTTTTAATCACAATATAGCAAAAGGACAATTCACTCACTGTCCTTCCAGGTCCCTGGAAACAAGGACTTGCAGAGTGAAAGAAACTGACACTGTCCCTACCTAGAGTTTTCTGTCCCTAGAATAAATGTTTTTTTTAATCACAATATAGCAAAAGGACAATTCACTCACTGTCCTTCCAGGTCCCTGGAAACAAGGACTTGCAGAGTGAAAGAAACTGACACTGTCCCTACCTAGAGTTTTCTGTCCCTAGAATAAATGTTTTTTTTAATCACAATATAGCAAAAGGACAATTCACTCACTGTCCTTCCAGGTCCCTGGAAACAAGGACTTGCAGAGTGAAAGAAACTGACACTGTCCCTACCTAGAGTTTTCTGTCCCTAGAATAAATGTTTTTTTTAATCACAATATAGCAAAAGGACAATTCACTCACTGTCCTTCCAGGTCCCTGGAAACAAGGACTTGCAGAGTGAAAGAAACTGACACTGTCCCTACCTAGAGTTTTCTGTCCCTAGAATAAATGTTTTTTTTAATCACAATATAGCAAAAGGACAATTCACTCACTGTCCTTCCAGGTCCCTGGAAACAAGGACTTGCAGAGTGAAAGAAACTGACACTGTCCCTACCTAGAGTTTTCTGTCCCTAGAATAAATGTTTTTTTTAATCACAATATAGCAAAAGGACAATTCACTCACTGTCCTTCCAGGTCCCTGGAAACAAGGACTTGCAGAGTGAAAGAAACTGACACTGTCCCTACCTAGAGTTTTCTGTCCCTAGAATAAATGTTTTTTTTAATCACAATATAGCAAAAGGACAATTCACTCACTGTCCTTCCAGGTCCCTGGAAACAAGGACTTGCAGAGTGAAAGAAACTGACACTGTCCCTACCTAGAGTTTTCTGTCCCTAGAATAAATGTTTTTTTTAATCACAATATAGCAAAAGGACAATTCACTCACTGTCCTTCCAGGTCCCTGGAAACAAGGACTTGCAGAGTGAAAGAAACTGACACTGTCCCTACCTAGAGTTTTCTGTCCCTAGAATAAATGTTTTTTTTAATCACAATATAGCAAAAGGACAATTCACTCACTGTCCTTCCAGGTCCCTGGAAACAAGGACTTGCAGAGTGAAAGAAACTGACACTGTCCCTACCTAGAGTTTTCTGTCCCTAGAATAAATGTTTTTTTTAATCACAATATAGCAAAAGGACAATTCACTCACTGTCCTTCCAGGTCCCTGGAAACAAGGACTTGCAGAGTGAAAGAAACTGACACTGTCCCTACCTAGAGTTTTCTGTCCCTAGAATAAATGTTTTTTTTAATCACAATATAGCAAAAGGACAATTCACTCACTGTCCTTCCAGGTCCCTGGAAACAAGGACTTGCAGAGTGAAAGAAACTGACACTGTCCCTACCTAGAGTTTTCTGTCCCTAGAATAAATGTTTTTTTTAATCACAATATAGCAAAAGGACAATTCACTCACTGTCCTTCCAGGTCCCTGGAAACAAGGACTTGCAGAGTGAAAGAAACTGACACTGTCCCTACCTAGAGTTTTCTGTCCCTAGAATAAATGTTTTTTTTAATCACAATATAGCAAAAGGACAATTCACTCACTGTCCTTCCAGGTCCCTGGAAACAAGGACTTGCAGAGTGAAAGAAACTGACACTGTCCCTACCTAGAGTTTTCTGTCCCTAGAATAAATGTTTTTTTTAATCACAATATAGCACAAGGAAAATTAACTCACTGTCCTTACAGGTCCCTGGAAACAAGGACTTGCAGAGTGAAAGAAAAAAAACACTCTCCCTACCTACAGTTTTCTGTCCCTAGAAAAAAATGTTTTTTTTAATCACAATATAGCAAAAGGACAATTCACTCACTGTCCTTCCAGGTCCCTGGAAACAAGGACTTGCAGAGTGAAAGAAACTGACACTGTCCCTACCTAGAGTTTTCTGTCCCTGGAATAAATGTTTTTTTCAGCACAATATAGCACAAGGACAATTAACTCACTGTCCTTACAGGTCCCTGGAAACAAGGACTTGCAGAGTGAAAGAAAAAAAATACTCTCCCTACCTACAGTTTTCTGTCCCTAGAAAAAAATGTTTTTTTTAATCACAATATAGCAAAAGGACAATTCACTCACTGTCCTTCCAGGTCCCTGGAAACAAGGACTTGCAGAGTGAAAGAAACTGACACTGTCCCTACCTAGAGTTTTCTGTCCCTAGAATAAATGTTTTTTTTAATCACAATATAGCAAAAGGACAATTCACTCACTGTCCTTCCAGGTCCCTGGAAACAAGGACTTGCAGAGTGAAAGAAACTGACACTGTCCCTACCTAGAGTTTTCTGTCCCTAGAATAAATGTTTTTTTTAATCACAATATAGCAAAAGGACAATTCACTCACTGTCCTTCCAGGTCCCTGGAAACAAGGACTTGCAGAGTGAAAGAAACTGACACTGTCCCTACCTAGAGTTTTCTGTCCCTAGAATAAATGTTTTTTTTTAAGCACACTATAGCAGAAGCACAAAACACACTGACACTCTCCCTACCTATCCTTCTCTTTCCCTAAACTAAAGGAATCCAGGTTAAGCAAGAAAGAAATAACAGTCACTGTCCCTGCCTATGCTACTCTATCCCTGCTCCGGAACACACTACACTAGGCCGCCGTGCTGGCGGCCTTTTATAGTGTGGGGCGTGTACTAAACACCCTCAGCAATAATTGGCCACAGGCATCCTGCCTGTGGCCAATCATTGCTCTCCTCGCTGCCGGCGCTGTGATTGGCCAAGCATGCGGGGTCACAGTGCATGCTTGGCCAATCACAGCGCCTGGATGACACTGCGATGGCGTAGTGCATTGTGGGCCGTTCGCGTCACTCGAATTTGGCGCGAACGGCCCAAATCGTTCGATCTTCGTCGAACGATCGAACAGCCAATGTTCGAGTCGAACGTATGTTCGACTCGAACACGAAGCTCATCCCTACTCTCAACTAACAGAAGAGGGAGTTCCTGTGGTAGTAGATGGGACTTCAGTCCTCACTGACACAACCCCAGAAAATGGTGTGACACTGAGACAGGAGGATGTCAGCCTTGCTTTGCAAGCACTGGGGGACTTCCACCTACCACAAGTGGATGGGACTTCAGTCTCCACTTGTATACCCCAGGGATGCCGGGCAGTCGACCCAGATCCCCAACAGCATGACGGACTGAGCCCAGTCACCCTGTCTTCTCCCCAGCGGCGGGTATGTTCTCTGAGAGAGGCAGAGGTTGGCTGGGTAAGTAATGCTCTGCTTGGAGCAATTCATTTGTGGTACTGGGTGGATACCAGCATTGGAAGAATGGACCCATGGACTAACTTCGGAGTAGACCCGTCTGGGGTCCCCTCCTCTGTTAGTCCCCTGCCGAAAGGGGAGATGTGCGACAGTGGGGTCACTTTGGACACAGGGTGAATAAAAGAAACCCCCGATATGGTCTGTGATAGCCATATTCAAGGCTGTATATACATTGTATATAGATTGGATGTATACTGTGTGTGGGGGTTATGTAATCATTGCTGTGAGGAATTAAGGTGTTTTGCATTCTATTGTTCATTAAGTCTGTCCTTGTGTGTATTGTAAAGTGCCAGACAGACTGGCTGCCAACCCTTTGTGAGAAGATGTGTATTGTGTGGGATCTTTTGAAGCCTAGCAGAAGTCAGGATGAGGTGTTGAGTCTTGGGATGTGTGGGTGGAGCTGGGCCCTTGTTCATGTTAAATCAGGTGTATTGAATTGTGTATAAAGTTACAATGTTTCTCAATAATAAAGTGATTCCTATTACAGAAGAAGACAGAGTGCGTCTCGTTTTCTTCCAGAGGGATTGGTTCCTATGGGAAAGGGTCGTTTAGCTGTGGATATTGGTAGCGAGTGGATGTGTGTCTAGGAGAGGGAACATCGTAAACGGCGTTTTACTCCTTTATATTGGGGTGCCGTTACAGTAATTATTTTGTTACTTCCCCGCCAATGGGGCTTGAACTTTTCAATGCCCCAGAACAAAAGTGAACTAGGGTCCATTCCATGAAATTCTGCAGTGTCTAGAGACACTGTTTCAGATAGCCTGTTTTTATATTCTGAACATGTTCTCTCAGGCGCTTCCAAAGGGGTCTTTTCTTTCTGCCCACGTATTGGAATTTGCATGGGCATTCCAATACGTAGACTACTCCCTCTGTCCTGCAAGAAGTACAGTCCTTAATACTGTACTTCTTCCCTGTGGTAGTGGCACTGAATTCTTCTTTCTTCTTTTTCCTGAAACATACATGTCGGCAGCAGTGTTGCCAACCGTACGTAGATTTACGTACAGCCCGCGATTTAACCCCTTTTTCGGGCTGTACGTAAAAGTCCGTTTATGGGCACCGGCGCCCATAAAAAAGATGGCCGCGAGCCGGCCATACAACTGCGCATGCGCTGTTCCGAATGCGCCGGCCGAGCGCATTCGGAACTCGGCCGGGCGGCGGCGGCGCACACGCAGTAACGTGATGGCGCCGCTGGCGCCATTTTTGAAAAGGCCACAGTGGCTGGCGGCAGTGGCGGGACACCGTCCTGCAGTGAGTGCATGCCATGCACTCATCATAGGTGGTCGGTGGAGGACTCGGAGCGGAGCACTGACAGGGCCCAGCCAGGGGTGAGGAGGATGGACTCAAGGTCAGTGAAACAGGGGGGATACAAGGGGACAGCGTCATCAGTGTGCTGTATCCTCCTCTGGTTCCTGTGTCCCTTTCACCTCTTCACAGGTCAGGGCAGCACAGTGCTGCCCTGACCTGTGGAGTGGTGAAAGGGGCACAGGAGGAGGACACAGCACACTGATGATGTGCAGAAGTAATATGGTGGTGGACAGAGGAGGAGGCTACTGTGAGGAGGTGAGGAGGGCACCATCATGTTGACAGCCTGTCTCCACCGGCACCTCCTGTAGTATGTCCGCAGCCTCTGTCCCCCTCCTGTAGTATGTCCGCAGCCTCTGTCCCCCTCCTGTAGTATGTCCGCAGCCTCTGTCCCCCTCCTGTAGTATGTCCGCAGCCTCTTTCCCCCTCCTGTAGTATGTCCGCAACCTCTGTCTCCCTCCTCTATTATGTCCGCAGCCTCTGTCCCCCTCCTGTAGTATGTCCGCAGCCACTGTCCCTCTCCTGTAGTGTGTCCGCAGCCTCTGTCCCCCTCCTGTAGTATGTCCGCAGCCTCTGCCCCCCTCCTGTAGTGTGTCCGCAGCCTCTGTCCCCCTCCTGTAGTGTGTCCGCAGCCTCTGTCCCCCTCCTGTAGTGTGTCCGCAGCCTCTGTCCCCCTCCTGTAGTGTGTCCGCAGCCTCTGTCCCCCTCCTGTAGTGTGTCCGTAGCCTCTGTCCACCTCCTGTAGTATGTCTGCAGCCTCTGTCCCCCTCCTGTAGTGTGTCTGCAGTCTTTGTCCCCCTCCTGTATCGTGTGTCCGCAGCCTCTGACCACCTCTTGTCATGTCTACAGTCTCTGAGGGGATCCTAGAAAGGAGTCAAGAGTGGGAGTGCCGCCGGGATGGGGGTTACGGCCCAGGAAGAAACAGACGTGTGGACTGGGAAGAGGAGATCAGAGCCACCAAGCTGGAGCCGTCTGACTGAGCCCCACACTGTGCACCCGAGTGGAGGTAAGTGACAGTGCCGCCAGGCCATTCTGAGGGGGGGGGGGGGTCACTGATGTAAGGAGGTGAATGAATACAATAATGTAAGGGGGCACTGATATAAAGGTTTCCCCCTTATATTAGTACCCCCCCTTACCTTAGTGTATTCACTCTGTGGAAGGTGGTCTCTATTCACCAGAGCCCCCCTCCACATCAGAGTTCCCCCTTACATCATGATCTGCAGCATTCCCCTTTACATAAGAGTTCCCTTGCACTGTAAGGGGGCATCCTGCAGACTCTGATGTAAGAGGGAACTCGGTGCTGGCTAGGTTATAGTATCCTAACCTTCATGTGAATTGAGAAATATGTTTTTTTACTTTTGTTTAACTTAAACACATTGATATTAGCATTAGCTGTGTGTTTATAGTTGAAATATTGATATTTGCACTGTTTAGTACTAAAAACCGGAATTTTAGGTACTTTTTTGCAGCATCAGTAAAAAATGCGGCTCTGCCAGTAATCTTCATTATTTTTGCCAGTAAGAAATTGGTGCCGTACAGAAATTTTGGCATCCTTGCCCGTAAATTTCACTTCAGGGGGTTGGCAACACTGGTCGGCAGGCATAGCAAGTTTTGCACGGATGAAAACCCTTTCCTTCAAAGAAGGTGAAGGCTTTTTTTGTAGGGGGGTCCAGAACATTCTTAGCTATTAGATCACGCAGTGTTGGGGCACGTCTATACACAAATCTAGGGAATGATGGTAGCACTTGGGTGAGATGACGATTTGCTGTTAATATTTTCGAATACAAAATGGGGAAAAAATTGCGCTACTAAATGGAACAAGTAAAGAAAAAAGGCTGCCAGCATCAGCAATCAGACACAATGCAAAATAAAAAATAAAAATAAAAAATGCGCCGCCTAAAATAGTGACAAAGCCCAAAGACACGTATGAATCTAGGTATATGATAAGTGAAGAATATGTGACTTAATGTGATCTAGTGAACTGATAACCAGGTGCAGATACACAAATTATAAATTCACACCAAAATCTATATGTCACAATATGATATGAACATACAACAAAAAAAGTTCAGTGAAAAATGTCCAGTATGAGAACTGGAATCAGAGGAGTAGGTGAATATGAATATAATCAGCGGAGCGTGGTCTCCACATATAGAATCCAGCTGGCTTATAGTTCATACATAGCATTACTTCAGACCGTTGTGACACCCGGGAATGTGACTCCAACACCAGGAAGGGGGAGAAGAAATGAATACTCTTACCCCTAAACGTGGACTCACACACCAGTGGTGGTGGGTCAAACAGGCGACAGATGCAGTTGTAGATTCATCTGGGTATCTCCTCACAGACCAGCCATAGAAGGGGTGGACTCACGGAATCAGCTCTCTCCAAGGCAGTGACACAGAATTCCAGACCGTCAGCACATCCAGAATAATGATATCAATCATATGAAAAAGTTAAAAAGAAAGGAGGCTCCACATAGTGCAGGATCAGATGGTAAAAAATAAAACTTCCTGTTTATTCATAAAAAACAACCAGAACAAACCACACACGGTTTTAAAAAATAAATAAAAATTGATACAGGCATCAATGCAGAGGCTTGCATAATAGTGATCACAAATGAATACAAAAAAATGGTGAAGCTAGAATGCAGGTTCATGTACCCGACATGTTTCGCATAAAAAATGCATCAACTGGGGCATGAACCTGCACAGAAAATACCACGCCATTATATAGGAAACATAAAGTGATTGGAACATGTCTCAGCTGTTGGATGTACTCCCTCTGCAAGGGACTGTCCAATCACAGATTAAAAAACGCCGCCCTATTGATCGTCATCAATACAGCTAAAGCACACAGCCAATGGGATTGGTCGGAGCGACGTACGGCACCGCGTCATCACGCTGTCGTTGGAGAGCGTCATCACGCTACTACATCCAAAAATGTTTACGTTCCAAGCCTCTCTCGCAGAGCATTGTCACGTGAACCGCAACGGGGCCTGCGTCGGACGTCAATGCCGTAGGAGAGCATCATCACGCTATATGCGTTCCAAACCTCTCTCACAGGAACACATCGCGTGAACCGCAGTGGAGCCTGCATCAAACGACACTGACGTAGGAGAGCGTCATCACGCTATTAACATAGGATGTATGCGTTCCACACCTCCGCCGCAGGAAACCAACGCGTGAACCGCACTAATGACCTGCATCCAACGGCAACCATTTCTACCTGTCGTAGCAACGTTAGTACGCTCATTCATCATGGCTAAGCAAAGGGGCGGTCGGAACATAAACAATACCGCCCCGGACTGATGACGAGCAAGAGAGGAAACAAACAAATTGAAAATAGACCCTGGCAGGCTGATCAACACAAAATGCCTCTTATTGACAATGTAAAATATAAAATACAGAACCTGGAATGTCCTGTCACCATGTATTGAGGTATGAAGTACCCTATTTATCAGCGTATAACACGCGCCGGCGTATAACACGCACCCCAAGTTTAGGAGGAAATTTTAGGGAAAAAAACTTTTAGAAGGGAAGTTTAGGGAAAAATAACTTACATTTAAATGCAGCCTTGTCAGTGTCCATTGCAGCCTTGTCACAGTGCAGCCTTGTCAGTGTCCATTGCAGCCTTGTCACAGTGCAGCCTTGTCAGTGTCCATTGCAGCCTTGTCACAGTGCAGCCTTGTCAGTGTCCATTGCAGCCTTGCCCCAGAGTCCATTTCAGCCTTGCCCCAGAGTCGCCGTGCAGCCTTGCCCCAGAGTCGCCGTGCAGCCTTGCCCCAGTGTCGCCGTGCAGCCTTGCCCCAGTGTCGCCGTGCAGCATTTTAAAATTGGCGCCGAGACTGTACGGACGCCGCCGAGAACGCAGGGATGCAGGGACTGGGCGGAGCCGCCGCCGAGATACACATAGCCGAGTGTACTCGGCTATACTCGGCTTTTCTCGGCTCCGCTCACAGTCACGCCGAGTCCCGCCCTATGATGGACATAACACAGGTCCAATGGCGGGACTGGGCGTGACTGTGAGCGGAGCCGAGAAAAGCCGAGTATAGCCGAGTACATTCGGCTATGTGTATCTCGCTCCGCTCCGCTCACAGTCAGCGGCGACAGCTCAGGGATGTGGGTATCGGCGTATAACAGGCACCCACGATTTTCCCCTGATTTTCAGGGGAAAAAAGTGCGTGTTATACGCCGATAAATACGGTATGTCACTTCGGCAAAAAATGAATGCCAAAAGTTGTATACATAAGTGATAGTATGTCAACACATCTCCATAATCTATACAAATTTAATGAAGAATGTGCAAATAAGTAGCAACATCTAACATAATCCATCATAGAAAATAATAAATTATGACATCATCATGAACAATTTAAAAAAACATCCCTGAAATATACATACTCAATACTAGAAAAGATGGTGTATCCAAACCAACCATCTCAAGAATGTATAGAATGATATATGGCTGCTACTGGTGTATAATATGCCTAAATAGTGCATGCCAAACAAATACCTAATTTTAAATTGGTCAAAAAGACCAAATGATACATACAACAGAAAATAGGAGGGCCAAAAAGAGTGGATGATGAGACAACGAGGTAAGAACACTAAACAAGCCATGCTTAACAGGGGGGTCGACCACATTAGGAGCAATACGATTGCGAAGAGATGGTGCCCCTCTATATACTACACCAGCTCTCTCAGGAAGCACAGGACCTAAAAGAGGATCGTTTTTAAGAATTTCCTAATGACGATTGAGAATCCTCTTAATCTGTCTGTGCTGTACAGAATATTGAGTCATGAAAGACCATTTGAATTGTGGATCGGGCAACCTTTTAGGTCGTTCAATGACAAGAGATTGTCTGTCCAACAAACACACTCTATCTATCTCGGCATCAATGACAGAGGGAAGATAACCTTTTTCGACAAATCTTGTCTTCAAGGTATCTGCCTGTGTATGGAAATCGTCAAGGTGTGTGCAGTTTCTCCTATATATTTCAGACCCTTATCCAAAATGCGCAATTCGGCATCTGAAAATGTTGCCTTACTTAAATTAATTTTTTTTCATTTAACCACTTCAATACCATGCACTTATGCACCTTCCCGCCCAGACCAATTTTCAGCTTTCAGTACTCTCACACTTTGAATGACAATTACTTAGTCATGCTACACTGTATCCAAACAAAATTTTTATCATTTTCTTCTCACAAATAGAGCTTTCTTTTGGTGGTATTTAATCGCCACTGGGTTTTTTATTTTTTGCGATATAAGCAAAAAAACAGCATTTTTTTTTTAAAAAAAACACTTTTTTTAGTTTCTATTGTAAAATTTTGCAAATAAGTAATTTTTCTTCATAAATTTGTGCCAAAATGTATACTGCTACATATCTTTGGTAAAATGAACCCAAATTAGTGTATATTATTTGGTCTTTGTGAAAGTTATAGAGTCTACAAACTATGGTGGCAATCACTGAAAATTTATCACATCTGATCACGCCTGATGTACTGAAGGGATATCTCATTTCTTGAGACACTAACAAGCGAGGAAAGTACAAATACCCCAAAATTACCCCTTTTTGGAAAGTAGACAGTCCAAGGTATTCACTAAGAGGCATGGTGAGTTTTTTGAAGTTGTATTTTTTTCCCACAATTCTTGGGAAAATTAATTATTTTTTTTTTTTTTACACAAACTGGTCATATTAACAGTTTTTTTCTCTCACACAGCATATGCATAATTGCAACTACACCCCAAAATACATTCTGCTACTCCTCCTGAGTGTAGCGATACCACATGTGTGAGACTTTTACACAGCCTGGCCACATACAGAGGCCCAACATTGAAGTAGCACTTTCAGGCGTTCTACAAGCATAAATCGCACATATCCTTTCTCAACCACCTATTACACTTTTGAAGGCCCTGGAGCACCAGGACAATGGAATTTTCCACAAAATGACCCCATTTTGGAAAGCACACACCCCAACGTATAATCTATGAAGCAATATGAGTCTTTTGAACGGTTCATTTTTTTCCAGAAGGTTTTGGAAAATGTGGAGAAAAAATGAAAATGCATTTTTTTTACACAAAGTTGTCCATTTATAAGATATTTCTAATGCATAGCATATACATAGCAAAAATGACACCCCAAAATGCATTCTGCTACTCCTCCTGAGTATAGCGATACCACATGTGTGAGACTTTTACACAGCCTGGCCGTATACAGAGGCCCAACATTGAAGTAGCACTTTCAGGCGTTCTACAAGCATAAATCGCACATATCCTTTCTCAACCACCTATTACACTTTTGAAGGCCCTGGAGCACCAGGACAATGGAATTTTCCACAAAATGACCCCATTTTGGAAAGCACACACCCCAACGTATAATCTATGAAGCATTATGAGTCTTTTGAACGGTTCATTTTTTTCCAGAAGGTTTTGGAAAATGTGGAGAAAAAATGAAAATGCATTTTTTTTACACAAAGTTGTCCATTTATAAGATATTTCTAACGCATAGCATATACATAGCAAAAATGACACCCCAAAATGCATTCTGCTACTCCTCCTGAGTATAGCGATACCACATGTGTGAGACTTTTACACAGCCTGGCCATATACAGAGGCCCAACATTGAAGTAGCACTTTCAGGCGTTCTACAAGCATAAATCGCACATATCCTTTCTCAACCACCTATTACAATTTTGAAGGCCCTGGAGCACCAGGACAATAGAATTTTCCACAAAATGACCCCATTTTTGAAAGCACACACCCCAACGTATAATCTATGAGGCATTATGAGTCTTTTGAACGGTTCATTTTTTTCCAGAAGGTTTTGGAAAATGTGGAGAAAAAATTAAAATGCATTTTGTTTACACAAAGTTGTCAATTTATAAGATATTTCTAACACATAATATGTACATAGCAAAAATTACACCCCAAAATGCATTCTGCTACTCCTCCTGAGTATGGCGATACCACATGTGTGAGACTTTTACACAGCCTGGCCACATACAGAGGCCCAACATCCAAGTAGCACCTCCAGGCATTCTAGCAGCATTAATTGCACATATCATTTTCTGACTACCGATCACATTTTTGAAGGCCCTTCATATATCTAACACATAGCAGGTACATACCAAATAACAAAAGATTACCTGTGGTTTTAGAAGTGCAGTGGTCCACAGAGGAGAGCATCGGTCCAGGCAGCAGGCAGGGATGAGGTCAGCGACAGCAAAAGCAATCATCCAGGCAGCAGGCAGGAATACTGTCCATAGTTCACACAGGCAGAGATACTGTCAGCACAGCCAGAGCACAGCCAAAGCACAGGTCCAGGTAGCAGGCAGAGGTGTCCCGGCAGAAATGCTGTCCAAAGTCAGTAGAGGCAGCAGGCAGATATATGGTCAACACAGCCAAAGTATTGGTCCAAGCAGCAGGAAGAAACATGGTCCATAATGTCATGGGTCATTACAGGCAGTAATATGGTCAGCACAGCCAAATTATTGGTCCAGACAGCAGGAAGGACCATCAAGCTTAGGGCCAGGGGGACAGGGGTAGAGGCTTCTCCCACCCAAATCGCTTTGAAGCCTCCGGGCAACCAGACCCTGTTCTTGGAGCACAGAAAACGAAAAACTGGTTTTCTCTACTCAGAACGCTATTCTGAAGCCCCTCACATATGTGAGACCCCTGTGTACTAAAAGTAGATGACCAAAAGATCAGTCCAAGTGGCAGGCAAAAACATGGTCGATTAACAGGCCAAGGTCGGTACACGTGGAAGTCAGAAACGTGGTTTAAATCGGCAGGCAGAGGCATCGTCGGTAAACAGGCCAGGGTCAGTTAATTAACATGGAAGGTAGTTAGTAACATGGTAGCAGGCAAATAGGGAAATGGCAGTCTGTTAATAATAAGGGGAACTAATGGATGTATGATAATTTTTTAAGCAATTTCCGATGCACAGGCCAGGTTGGGAGGGACAATCGGGACAATAATAGCTGGTGTCTCTTCTTACTCCTCCTCTGCTGCATACACGGCATTTCTTTTGGCGTCTTCTTCCAGATTCTGTGGGGGGGATGCTAAAGGGATAGTGTCGCTCGTGAAGCCGACTCACACTATCAGAGCGAATGCTTCCTGGGGCGGGATCTTGTTGGTAAATGAGGGCATCGATGATATCTTCGATATATTGGAGGTAGTGGAGTCGGTGATTTTGAGTTGCTTTTTGGTAGCAGACAAACGAATTAAAAAGGGCCATGTGAAACAGGTGAAACGCATTTTTTTTGTGCCAATAATGGGACTTTCTGGTTGATAAGTAGGGCTGTAGCATCTGGTCGTTTAAATCCACCCCCCCCCCCATGTACAAATTGTAGTCGTGGACACATTCAGGCTTTACAATGGAGCCGCGTCTTCTTGGGATCTCCACCATGGTGTCATTGTGGATCGTAGAGAGGATGTGGACATCTTTCTTGTCCCTCCACTTCATGGCCAACACCTCCTCGTTCCTCATGGATGCCGATTCTCCAGGTCGCAATTTTTTTGTCAATAAATTTTGTGGGAATCCCTTCCGGTTTTTTTTGAAGGTACCGCAGGCCGGGGTTTGTTTACTGTAAAGGTGGCGAAAAAGGGGCAGGCTGGTATAATAATTATCAACATATAAATGGTAACCTTTTCCGAACAGGGGGTATGCCAACTCCCAGACAATTTTCCCACTGGTTCCAATATATGTGGGGCAATCACGGGGCTGGAGCTGGGAGTCTTTGCCTTCGTAGATCCTGAATTTGCAGACGTATCCAGTGGCTCGATCACATAATTTATTTAATTTTAACCCATACCTGGCTCTCTTGCTTGGTATGTACTGCTTGAACTGCAGTCGGCCGGTGAAATGTACGAGGGACTCGTCCACACAAATTTTTTGGTCTGGGATGAAAACTTCTTCAAATCGCTGGGAAAAGGCATTGATTAGGGGGCGTATCTTGTACAATTTGTCGTAGTTGGGATGATCTCGGGGAGGGCACTGTGAATTGTCATTGAAGTGGAGAAAGCGCATAATCATGTCGTATCTTTTCCTGGACATGACAGCGGAATATATGGGCATGTGTTGGATGGGGCGTTTGGACCAATATGAATGGACTTCGTTCTTTTTTGTAAGCCCCATATTGAACATAAGGCCCAAAAATAATTTAAATTCCTCCAATGTTAGACGCCGCCACTGGAACATGCGGGCGTAGGAAGAATCGGGGTTGGCAGCAATAAATTGGGATGCATACAGATTCGTTTGATCCACTATATTCTGCAGCAAATCTTGTGGGAAAAATAAACAAAAATAATCAAATTTAGAAAAATTTGTAGTGTCGGGCTGCACACCTGGCTGTGCGGTGAAAGGGGGGATGATAGCGGATCCTGAGTTGGCAGGCAACCATAAGGGGTTTGCCAGGGCATCGGGAAGGTAGGATTGGGGCTGGATTCTTCGGGTTGGGCGTGCATTTCCATTGCTTGTACTGGGCTCCTCTTCCTGGGGTATGGCGCTGCTGGTGGTGGGCAGTTCTCCTGATCTTGGTGCTGATCTTGGTGCTGATCTTGGTGCCGATCGCATTCTTTTGGGAGGGACGGTTTCCTCCGGGGACTCGGACTCTGAGCCACTATCCTCCACTGGCTCGTATTCCGAACCAGAATCGGATAATGGGAGCTCCCCGCTGCTCTCATCATCCGACATGGCAAGAATGGCATATGCCTCCTCAGGTGTGTAAACCCTTTGGGACATTATGGCAGTGCTTATTGATGGGCCTGTGTAATGGTACTGCTGGTGGTAGTGGTGGCGGTCTGTGTGGTAGTACCGATGGAGGTATTAGTGGTGGGCCTGTGTGGTGGTACCGATGGCGGTATGGGTGGTGGTGGTACCAATGGCGGTACAGGTGGTGGTGGTACCGATGGCGGTACGGGTGGTGGTGGTGGCGGCGGTACCGATGGCGGTACAGGTGGCGGTACGGGTGGTGGTGGTAGCGATGGCGGTATGGGTGGTGGTGGTACCGATGGCGGTACAGGTGGTGGTGGTACCGATGGCGGTACAGGTGGTGGTGGTACGGGTGGTGATGGTACCGATGGCGGTACAGGTGGTGGTACAGGTGGTGGTGGCACTACCGACGGTGGTACGGGTGGTGGTACTGGTGGTGGTACCGATGGCGGCACTAGTGGTGATACTGGTAGCTGGCCTGTGTGGCAGTATAGATGCTGGGCCTGGTGGCGGTACTGGTGGTGGTACTGGTACCGATGGCGGTACTGGTAGCCTGTGTGGCGGTGCCAATGGCGGTACCGATGGAGGTGGGCCTGTGACAGATGATTGACAGATGGGCTGATTGATTGACAGATGGGCTGATTGATTGATTGACAGATGGGTTGATTGATTGACAGATGGGCTGATTGATTGACAGGTGGGGTGATTGATTGATTGACAGATGGGCTGATTGATTGACAGATTGGCTGATTGATTGACAGATTGGCTGATTGATTGACAGATGGGCTGATTGATTGACAGATGGGCTGATTGACAGATGGGCTGATTGACAGATGGGCTGATTGGCTGGGCTGATTGATGTGCTGGGCTGTGTGACAGGTCCTCTTTATGGGGGGGGGCGTGTTGTGCACTGTAAACTTATGTAGACAAACTACACTGAGCTAACTTACTGATCTCTTCTCTCTCCTCACAGATCGGTGTGTGAGGAGAGAGCAGGGATCAGGTAGTAACTCCTGTGGAGTTTGTTTACATTTGTGACCGGCTGTGATTGGACACAGCCGGTCACGTGGTAAACAGCCAATTCATTGGCTGTTTACTCTGATCGGGGACGCGCTGTGTCCAAGGGACACTCGCCTTCCCCGATCCCCGCTCTGCAAGCCTGTGGCGGCGCGCACGGAGCGCGCCGCCGAGTTTGTTTTGACAGGTGATCGGCTGTGACTTTGACACAGCCAATCACATGGTAAACAGCCAATGAAATTGGCTGTTTACCGTGATCGGGGAAGCGCTGTGTCCGAGGGACACATGCCGTCCCCGATCACCGCGCTGCGCGCCCCCGCGGGCGCGCGCAAGGCATTATCCTGCAGGACGTCATATGACGTCCAGTATCGATATTGCAACCACTTCCCGGACGTCAATTCGCTATTGACTGGGCGGGAAGTGGTTAAGTAAGGCAAGTTTGATCGATAGAGGATTTCAACTGGGGGTGTTGGACAAAAAGGAGAAGGATTTTCTGGTGCCTGTGGCACCTAGAATTCCTATTATGTACTACCTCCCTAAAGTCCACAAAAGTATCACGCACCCTCCTGGCAGACCTATAGTAAGCGGGATCGATTCTGTGACGTCCCGTATTGGACGTTACTGTCAGGAATGGTGTCACTACTGGGCTCACCTGCTGGTGGCACTGTTGCATTCGGCAGCAGTGGGTGTAGTTCTGGTGACCACCAGCGGGTGTCTCCACACCAAGACTTTCCACCAGCCATCAAGCACACCTGATCTGGGTCTGCTGGACTATATAAACCCGCCCTTAACAAAGCTCAGTGCTCCAGAATTCCTTCTGTAAGCCTGGTCCCTGCCTGAACCTGATCCGTTACCTGGTCCTGAACCTGATCCTGATCTGTTCCCTGCCTTGTCCTGGACTCTGATCCTTGTACCCTGTCCCCTGAGACCTGTCCCCTGAGACCTGTCCCCTGAGACCTGTCCCCTGAGACCTGTCCCCTGAGACCTGTCCCCTGATACCAGCTCCCCCTTGCTGACTGCTCCCAGTACCTGGCCTTCTGCTCCCCTTGTCTCTCATCCCTGCCTTGTTCATGTATGTGTGTTCTCTTTTGTACATATTAGTTAGCTAGTTAGATTAGGTTGTTTTTGGGGTTTGTTGTGTTCCTTTTGTATTCGTTTCTTGCTTATGGTTTGCTGTGGTTTTGTTTACACGTGTGTCTTTATCTTTAATAAATATATATATTTTTCACTTACTCTGTTCCCGATTCCTTAATGTGCAGCCCAATGATCTGACCACCTGTATTGGATGTCTGTGTATAGCATCCTCGTGACAGAATTCTGGAGCCATACAATCAGATCGGCTGCACCTTGGAATTGGGTCTGAGCACTTGTTAAAATTACTGAGATGGAGGTAGACGATATTTTTTATCTTTCGCTCCTGGCAACAGATGACAGAGATTTCTGTTATCAGACACTAAGAGAATATACCAGAGAGCAGTTATTAGAATGCATCCGCATAGCTCACGTTTTTGTGGATCAGGGCAATTTTGTGTTTGAGGATGTACAAGCTTTGATTTGTATCTGTACAGAGTTGGCCCTGTCTGATGCCTCTATCGGAACTGACGATTATACACCTCCTTTTAATGCCGCTCAAGTAGAATCTTTGGTGTGGCTGTTGGAGGATGACTCAGCCTTTTTCCATGAGCAGTACTCAGCTTGTCCTGAACAGGTGCTTGCAGCATGTATTGATTCAGTGCAGTCTCTGGTCAGACAAGCAGTGTGCAAACCTGATTTTGTGAAATCCTTATTACAGGCCTGGTCAAGTTTGTTGTACTCAGCCCCTGTCAGCTCCCAACCATCCATTTGTATGTCTAGATACCAACCTGCTGGGATGTCTTCCTCTCCTTTTCCCACAATTCCCACTTTTTCTGAACAATGCACCCAGCTAACAATGAAGTATCAGTACCCTGTCTCCTCCTGCTGCACTTACCCTGCCTTCAATCCACCTGCTTCTTCCCTCCTATCCGTAGCCAATCCACAAGAACCTCCTCCAGCCACTGTCCCTGCACCTCTGCCATTTTCTTCCATTTGCCCAATCCCAACCTTTTCATATATTCCCCCCGGTACTTGCAAACCTGCAGTGACTAAGCCCAAAAAGAAGCGGAAGTACTTTCCAACCCACACAATCTTACCGGTATCCCAACCTGCCTCCACACCCACCAACCTGTTCCAGCCTGAGGTTCCCGTGCCAGCCTTCCAGCCTGAGGTTCCCGTGCCAGCCTGCCAGCCTGAAGACTCTGTACCAGCCTGCCAGCCTGAAGACCCTGTACCAGCCTGCCAGCCTGAAGACCCTGTACCAGCCTGCCAGCCTGAAGACCCTGTGCCGCCAGCCTTCCAGCCTGAGGTTCCCATGCCAGTTTGCCAGCCTGAGGTTCCCGTGCCAGTTTGCCAGCCTGAGGTTCCCGTGCCAGTTTGCCAGCCTGAGGTTCCCGTGCCAGTTTGCCAGCCTGAGGTTTCCATGCCAGTTTGCCAGCCTGAGGTTCCCGTGCCAGTTTGGCAGCCCGAGGTTCCTGTGCCAGTTTGCCAGCCCGAGGTTCCTGTGCCAGCCTTTCAGCCTGCAGTGCCAGGGCCAGCCTTTCAGCCTGCAGTGCCAGGGCCAGCCTTTCAGCCTGAGGTTCCTGTGCCAGCCTGCCAACTTGAAGTTCCTGTCTTCCGAACAGAAGTCCTGATGACGGTGTCCCAGTCGGAAGATCCGGTGTCCCAGTCGGAAGATTCGGTGCATGAGACCCCGCCTGAAGATCCGGTGCCCGTTTCCTGGCCTGAGGTTATGATGCCCGTTTCTCAGTCTGTGGAGCCTACTGCCCAGCCTGACGTGTTCCTGTCTGCTGCCCAGCCTGAGATGACCCCGTCTGCTGCCCAGCCTGAGATGATCCCGTCTGCTGCCCAGCCTGAGATGACCCCGTCTGCTGCCCAGCCTGAGATGACCCCGTCTGCTGCCCAGCCTGAGATGACCCCGTCTGCTGCCCAGCCTGAGATGACCCCGCCTGCTGCCCAGCCTGAGATGACCCCGCCTGCTGCCCAGCCTGAGATGACCCCGCCTGCTGCCCAGCCTGAGATGATCCCGCCTGCTGCCCAGCCTGAGATGATCCCACCTGCTGCCCAGCCTGAGATGATCCCGCCTGCTGCCCAGCCTGAGATGATCCCGCCTGCTGCCCAGCCTGAGATGATCCCGCCTGCTGCCCAGCCGGAGATGTTCCTGTCTGCTGCTCCGTTGCCCGCTGCCCAGTCTGATGTTCCAGAGCCTACTGTCTTGCTTGGTGACCCTGTACCTGGTATCCAGCCTCACGATCCAGTTCCTGATGGTTCCATTCCTGATACTCTTCCTGGTGGTTCCTTTACCGCTGCCTAGCCTGATGACTCGGAGCCCGCTGTCCAGCCTGAGGATATGGTCCCTGCTAAGACCTGTTCCTGATGCCCAGCTAGCCGCTGACATCTTCCTGATGGATGCCCTTTTTTCCACTATTTTAATCCTGATGGTCACCCAGCCTGAATGTAATGCCCCTGCGTGGTCTATCTCCGATGGGTTCTTGCCCGTTGCCCTGCTAATTTTTACTTCTAAATCTAAACTTCCTGACCCTGGTGGTGGGATGCGCGCCCTATTTTCAGACTCTAGTGGCACGTCCCCCAGTGAACTAAAGGACTCTGGCCTAGGAAGTGCGAAGAAGTCTGCAGACATAGTATGGAGACTTTTTTGGGTGTTTCCGCATCCACTCGGACTGTCCAACCAAGGGCTGAATGGAGTGTCCGGAGGCCACTCCTTAAGGGGGGGGAACTGTCAGGAATGGTGTCATTACTGGGCTCACCTGCTGGTGGCACTGTTGCATTCGGCAGCAGTGGGTGTAGTTCTGGTGACCACCAGCGGGTGTCTCCTCACCAAGACTTTCCACCAGCCATCAAGCACACCTGATCTGGGTCTGCTGGACTATATAAACCCGCCCTTAACAAAGCTCAGTGCTCCAGAATTCCTTCTGTAAGCCTGGTCCCTGCCTGAACCTGATCCGTTACCTGGTCCTGAACCTGATCCTGATCTGTTCCCTGCCTTGTCCTGGACTCTGATCCCTGAGACCTGTCCCCTGAGACCTGTCCCCTGAGACCTGTCCCCTGATACCTGTCCCCTGATACCAGCTCCCCCTTGCTGACTGCTCCCAGTACCTGGCCTTCTGCTCCCCTTGTCTCTCATCCCTGCCTTGTTCATGTATGTGTGTTCTCTTTTGTACATATTAGTTAGCTAGTTAGATTAGGTTGTTTTTGGGGTTTGTTGTGTTCCTTTGTATTCGTTTCTTGCTTATGGTTTGCTGTGGTTTTGTTTACACGTGTGTCTTTATCTTTAATAAATATATATATTTTTCACTTACTCTGTTCCCGATTCCTTAATGTGCAGCCCAATGATCTGACCACCTGTATTGGATGTCTGTGTATAGCATCCTCGTGACAGTTACATAGATTTTCATCTCTAATTATTGGTTCGATCCACCCCATCCTTTTTAAAGGATACAGGAGCTACTATACGTCTGCTAGAGAACGTTGACTTCAGTGATGATTGTATTCTTGTCACCGCTGACGTGGCGTCCTTATACACATGTATACCGCATAAATTGGGATTAAATGCAGTTAGACACTTCATGACTATGAGTTATTTGATACCTCAAGTCCAACAACGGTATATTATGGAATTATTACTTTTTGCTACTCAGTCAAAGTATTTTTGGTATCAGGGCCAATTTTTTCTACAAACAAAGGGTGTCGCTATGGGGGCCAAGTTCGCGCCTAGCCTTGCGAACCTTTTCATGGCCCTATGGGAGGAGGATGTCGTCTATGCCTTACAGCGCCCAGAGCTAGTTCTGTGGGCGAGGTATATAGACGACATCCTCCTCCTGTGGAGGAGTGACGATGAATATCTTCATGACTTCATGGTTACTCTTAATGACAACGACATGTGTATTACGCTAACTTATGAGATGGGTCGTAATACCATCCATTTTTTGGATCTTGAAATCTCTGTTGTGGATCAACGATTGGTCACCAAGACGTTTTTTAAGCCAACGGACAGAAATGGGTACATCCCAATAGACAGCTGCCATTACAGTTCTTGGCTTAAATCTGTGCCGTATAGTCAATTACTTCGTATTAGGAGAAACTGCACACACCTTGACGATTTCCATACACAGGCAGATACCTTGAAGACAAGATTTGTCGAAAAAGGTTATCTTCCCTTTGTCATTGATGCCGAGATAGATAGAGTGTCTTTGTTGGACAGACAATCTCTTGTCATTGAACGACCTAAAAGGTTGCCCGATCCACAATTCAAATGGTCTTTCATGACTCAATATTCTGTACAGCACAGACAGATTAAGAGGATTCTCAATCGTCATTGGGAAATTCTTAAAAACGATCCTTTTTTTAGGTCCTGTGCTTCCTGAGAGAGCTGGTGTAGTATATAGAGGGGCACCATCTCTTCGCAATCGTATTGCTCCTAATGTGGTCGACCCCCCAGTTAAGCATGGCTTGTCCCTCTTTCCTGGAATGAAGGATTATTATCCGTGTAAGAGATGTAATGTGTGTGTATACACAATATTATTGGTCGTATTAGAAGTGTCAGCTTTACATCTTCTACTACCTCTACTATATACCACATGAAGCAGTTCACTACATGCACAACCAGGTTTATTGTATATTTGATCACATGTCCATGCAATAAGCAATATGTGGGACGTACCATTCGTAATTTTTCTATTCGTGTAAACGAGCACATATCTGGCATCAAAAAAGGTCGCACTAATCATAGTGTACCAAGACATTACCTACAAGTTCACAACAAGATGGTTACAGGTACTAAATTTCAAGTGATAGACCAATTTGTTCCTCACTGGAGAGGGGAGTCCCATGTTAGGGGAGTTTCCCAATTGGAAACTTTCTGGATCTACCAACTCCGATGCTATTCGCCCTTCGGGTTAAACATCGAGTGGGATATTAATTCCTTTATTAACAAGGCATAGTGTGTGTAGTCATCCCCTCGGCCTATTTCAGTTTATACTTGGGTATAACTGTAATCTTGTTTAGTGTTCTTACCTCGTTGTCTCATCATCCACTCTTTTTGGCCCTCCTATTTTCTGTTGTATGTATCATTTGGTCTTTTTGACCAATTTTAAATTAGGTATTTGTTTGGCATGCACTATTTAGGCATATTATACACCAGTAGCAGCCATATATCATATTATACATTCTTGAGATGGTTGGTTTGGATACACCATCTTTTCTAGTATTGAGTATGTATATTTCAGGGATGTTTTATTAAAATGTTCATGATGATGTCATAATTTATTATTTTCTATGATGGATTATGTTAGATGTTGCTACTTATTTGCACATTCTTCATTAAATTTGTATAGATTATGGAGATGTGTTGACATACTATCACTTATGTATACAACTTTGGGCATTCATTTTTTGCCGAAGTGACATACTTCATACCTCAATACATGGAGACAGGACATTCCAGGTTCTGTATTTTATATTTTACATTGTCAATAAGAGTCATTTTGTGTTGATCAGCCTGCCAGGGTCTATTTTCAATTAGTTTGTTTCCTCTCTTGCTCGTCATCAGTGCGAGGTGGTATCGTTTATGTTCCGACCGCCCCTTTGCTTAGCCATGATGAATGAGCGTACTAACGTTGCTACGACAGGTAGAAATGGTTGCCGTTGGATGCAGGTCATTAGTGTGGTTCATGCGTTGGTTTCCTGCGGCGGAGGTGTGGAACGCATACATCCTATGTTAATAGCGTGATGACGCTCTCCTACGTCAGTGTCGTTTGATGCAGGCTCCACTGCGGTTCACGCGATGTGTTCCTGTGAGAGAGGTTTGGAACGCATATAGCGTGATGATGCTCTCCTACGGCATTGACGTCCGACGCAGGCCCCGTTGCGGTTCACGTGACGATGCTCTGCGAGAGAGGCTTGGAACGTAAACATTTTTGGATGTAGTAGCGTGATGACGCTCTCCAGCGACAGCGTGATGACGCGGTGCCGTACGTCGCTCCGACCAATCCCATTGGCTGTGTGCTTTAGCTGTATTGATGACGATCAATAGGGCGGCGTTTTTGAATCTGTGATTGGACAGTCCCTTGCAGAGGGAGTACATCCAACAGCTGAGACATGTTCCAATCACTTTATGTTTCCTATATAATGGCGTGGTATTTTCTGTGCAGGTTCATGCCCCAGTTGATGCATTTTTTATGCAAAACATGTCGGGTACATGAACCTGCTTTCTAGCTTCGCCATTTTTTTGTATTCATTTGTGATCACTATTATGCAAGCCTCTGCATTGATGCCTGTATCAATTTTTATTTATTTTTTAAAACCGTGTGTGGTTTGTTCTGGTTGTTTTTTATGAATAAACAGGAAGTTTTATTTTTTACCATCTGATCCTGCACTATGTGGAGCCTCCTTTCTTTTTACTTTTTCATATGATTGATATCATTATTCTGGATGTGCTGATGGTCTGGAATTCTGTGTCACTGCCTTGGAGAGAGCTGATTCCGTGAGTCCACCCCTTCTATGGCTGGTCTGTGAGGAGATACCCAGATGAATCTACAACTGCATCTGTCGCCTGTTTGACCCACCACCGCTGGTGTGTGAGTCCACGTTTAGGGGTAAGAGTATTCATTTCTTCTCCCCCTTCCTGGTGTTGGAGTCACATTCCCGGGTGTCACAACGGTCTGAAGTAATGCTGTGTATGAACTATAAGCCAGCTGGATTCTATATGTGGAGACCACGCTCCGATGATTATATTCATATTCACCTACTCCTCTGATTCCAGTTCTCATACTGGACATTTTTCACTGAACTTTTTTTGTTGTATGTTCATATCATATTGTGACATATAGATTTTGGTGTGAATTTATAATTTGTGTATGTCAGGTCACCTGTGGCCAGGTGACAGATGCACACCGTAGGGGGACAGGAGTGCACCGCAAGGTAGTGAACCCTATGGCTGACTGCTGCGGATAGGAAACTGGGTGGTTGTGGAAAGCGGGACCAGAGGAGCACAACCGGGATCCTATGGGAAGCTAGAGCCAAGATTCCCCAGGGCGCGGAGTCTAAGACCCAGCAGGTCTTCTCCAGAGCCTCTAGTGGTGAGGATGTTATGCTGCAGGCTGAATGCAGGTCGCGGCCCCTAGAGTCTCCTAGCTCACGCCCCGTAGGATAAGGGGACAAGAGGGGAAGCAGCAGCACGAGATATAAGAGTAACGAATAACAAGCTGAAAGTCAAGGGCCACAAGCAGACAAGGATAACGAAAGACAAGCCGAAGGTCAAGGGTCACGAGCAGACAGGGATAGTCGGGGACAAGCCAATAACGTAACAGAGAGACAGACGTAGCACACGGCAGGCAGGAACCCAAACACACAATGCCTAACAAACACGTTGATCAGCCAAGCAGGCTTGCAGTGCACAGGTTAATATAGTGTTCTGTGATAGGGCCTGGGGTGGAGTCAGGCTGGGAGGAGATTATAAAGGAAGCCAGGTGAAAGGGTTCTGGCCTCTAAGATGAACACATGGGAAGGAAGGTAAGCTGACAGACAAACACTACTGCATATCCATGACAGTACCCTCCCTCTTATGGGCCCTCCCCCGCCTGGGCCCAGGCTTAAAGGGAAATCTCTGATGAAACCTCCTCAACAGATGAGGTGCAGCGACATCAGATGCAGCGATCCAAGACGCCTCCTCAGGACCAAAACCTCTCCAATGCACAAGGTACTGAAGAATGCCTCTGCAGAGCCGAGAATCCAGAACTTGTCTAACCTCGTACTTAAGATTATCCTCAGAGACCGAAAACGAGGTAGGGAGATGACAAGAAGATCTATTGAGGACCAAAGGCTCTCTAGGAATAAGCAAGGGCATGAGAGGATCAACAGGAATCTGAGGAGGGTCCCCTAGACCCTTAAAGGGGAACTGGTCATCTTGCACAGGACCATCAGACTGGGCAGATGTCAGTGGAACCCTGAAGTCAGGTTGGTTAGAAGGTGACATGTCGCCGGAGTCAAGCTGAATAGCTGAAGGACAAGCAGAATGTCCTGAACAAGAAAAAGTAGGAGGCTCACTGGGCATGGGCTGGACTGGCATAACTAGTACAGAGGCAGAGTGAATAGCTGAGTCAGGTGTAGCGACTACCTGAATCGCATCGCAAGACGTAGCGACTGCAGGACTTGTAGACAAGCTAGCCTGGCTGTGCGTCCAAGGGTGGTTAGGGACAGAGAAATGTAAATGGTTATGCAACCTGGAATGAATGACCGGCTCAGGTTCACAGGGGGCAACCTTGGGTAGGCAGGACGAGGAACAGGAGGAACCCCAAGCCAGGATCTGTCCAGTAGTCCAGTCCACATGAGGAGAATGGAGCTGTAACCATGGGAGACCCAAAATTATAGGCGTTGAGGCCTTGGGTAAGATAAGGAAGGATATCCACTCCTGGTGGAGTGTCCCTACCGACATCTTAACAGGGAGGGTCTGGAAGCGGATAGGTCCCCCTGGGAGAACAGTACCATCAATCGCCAAGACCACCAAAGGCGTGGTGAGGGGCAAAAGAGTAAGTCTCATGGACGATGCGATTTCCCAGTCCATGAAATTACCAGCGGCTCCGGAATCCAGATATGCTAAGACCGAATGAGAAGAAGCACCAACATGAAGGAACACAGAGAGCAGAAGACGAGAAGGGGAAGGTGATATTTCTGGGTCCAATGCTCCACTTTCCAGATGAAGTGGACCCGAACGTTTTTCTGGACAAAGAGAGCAAGTGTCACGAAAATGACCTTTGCCCCCACAGTAAAGACACAGACCAAGAGTTCTGCGCCTAGCACGTTCCTCGGGGGATAGCCTGGTCCGACCCAGCTGCATGGGTTCCTCAGCTGGTAGGAGATACTCTACGGGTCGAAGAGAGGGGAGCTCAGGCTGACTAAGAACCAAGGAGTGCTGGCGTTGCTTTTCTAAGGTCCTCTCCTGAAAGCGAATATCGATCTGGTTACACAAGGAGATAACGCCGGCCAGATCAGTGGGGATGGTTCTTCCTGCTAATTCATCCTTCACTCTATCAGACAGGCCATGCAAAAAGGTTGCGACTAAGGCCTCATTGTTCCAGCTCAACTCAGCCGACAGTATGCGGAAATGAAGGGCATACTGTCCCACAGAAGCAGACTCTTGGCGGAGACGTAAAAGGGTGCTGGCCGCTGAAGAGACACGAGCCGGTTCTTCGAAGATATTCCGAAAAAGTTTCAAGAAGCCAGACAGGCTAGAAACCACTGGATCATTCAGTTCCCACAGAGGGGCTGCCCAGGCTAAAGCTTCACCAGAGAGGAGGGAAATGATATAGGCTACCTTAGCCCGATCAGACAGGAAGTTTTGGGGCTGGAGCTCAAAATGAATCGTGCATTGGCTAAGGAACCCCCTGCAAGCCTTGGAGTCCCCAGAGAAATGGGACGGAGCTGGCAGTTGTAGTGAGTGTGTGGCTGCGACTGGTGCAATAGGTGCAGCCGCTGGTTGTATTTGAGGTTGCGGATTCAGGGTTCCCAAGGAGGCCTGAAGCTGCTCGAAGCGAGAAGCCAGATCCTGGAGGAATCGCATCACCTGAGTCTGATTCGATTCCTGGGTTTCAAGTCTGCAAACTATGCCCTGCAATGGATCATCCGCGGGGAGCGGGATGTCAGCCGGGTTCATGGCTGATCAAACTGTCAGGTCACCTGTGGCCAGGTGACAGATGCACACCGTAGGGGGACAGGAGTGCACCGCAAGGTAGTGAACCCTATGGCTGACTGCTGCGGATAGGAAACTGGGTGGTTGTGGAAAGCGGGACCAGAGGAGCACAACCGGGATCCTATGGGAAGCTAGAGCCAAGATTCCCCAGGGCGCGGAATCTAAGACCCAGCAGGTCTTCTCCAGAGCCTCTAGTGGTGAGGATGTTATGCTGCAGGCTGGGTCCAGGTCGCGGCCCCTAGAGTCTCCTAGCTCACGCCCCGTAGGATAAGGGGACAAGAGGGGAAGCAGCAGCACGAGATATAAGAGTAACGAATAACAAACTGAAAGTCAAGGGCCACAAGCAGACAAGGATAACGAAAGACAAGCCGAAGGTCAAGGGTCACGAGCAGACAGGGATAGTCTGGGACAAGCCAATAACATAACAGAGAGACAGACGTAGCACACGGCAGGCAGGAACCCAAACACACAATGCCTAACAAACACGTTGATCAGCCAAGCAGGCTTGCAGTGCACAGGTTAATATAGTGTTCTGTGATAGGGCCTGGGGTGGAGTCAGGCTGGGAGGAGATTATAAAGGAAGCCAGGTGAAAGGGTTCTGGCCTCTAAGATGAACACATGGGAAGGAAGGTAAGCTGACAGACAAACACTACTGCATATCCATGACAGTGTATCTGCACCTGGTTATCAGTTCACTAGATCACAATAAATCACATATTCTTCACTTATCATATACCTAGATTCATACGTGTCTCTGGGCTTTGTCACTATTTTAGGCGCCGCATTTTTTATTTTAATATTTTCTAATGTTTGCGCACATTTTTTTTAAAGTTTTTATACTGCATATTATAGTCAAGAATTAATGGTATTTCTGCATAATCAGGTTCTTCTTTTGCTTTAGTTCTTGGAAGGTTTTGCCTTTCTATATTTCCCACTTCCTTCATCTTTTGTTGCATAAAGGATTTCTCATATCCCTTATCAATAAAACTTTCTCCAATGAAATCAGCTTGCTGTCTGTAGTCAGATTCTGTTGTACAGTTCCTTCTGAGTCTGACCAGTTGTCACTTCGGAATATTCATTAACCATGAAGAGTGGTGACAACTATCAATAGGGAGATAGCTGTTTCTATCTACTAATTTGAAGAACGTTTTGGTTTTAATTTCCTTTTCTTCATAACAAATATCTAGATCCAGGAAGTTAATTCTTGATTCTTGTATTTCCCACGTTAGTTTAATGTTTTTGTCATTCATTTCCAGATCTTGGCTAAATTGTATAAGGCTCTCTTTATCGCCTTTCCAAATCAGAAATATGTCATCTATATAACGCTTGTATACAAGCAATTGGCTAGGTCTATTTTTATATATGGAATCTTCTTCCCAAAGTGCCATGTGCAAGTTAGCGACACTGGGGGCATATTTGGCCCCCATTTTCACCCCCTGTATCTGCCTATAATAGTTATGTTGATACCAAAAATAAGTGTGACTAAGACTATACTCTAAACATTCCAAAGGTACTTTCTTTGTTTACACTTCAGATCACTGTATTCCCTTAGGGCCCATCTTGTGGCTAATAAGGCATCCTGGTGACTGATATTTGTATATAGCGAGGCTACATCCGCTGTCGCTAGATATATTTGTTCCTCGTCTAATGTGATCTCTTCAAGTATTTGTATAAGGTGCTTGGTATCTTTTATTTTTGTTTTCTTCTTTTACATTTTTTTTATTTTATTCTTATTTTATATTTTATTTTTTGTTAGGTATGTTATCACCTTTCATGTTGTTATTCAGGCTCCCTTTTATGCTACTTTTTTGGTCATTGTTTGGAGTTAGTGATAGCCAGAGTGATCCTTTGCACTCTCAGATGTCCATGCTCTCATCACTTCATTTGCATATGTAAATCTTTGTCTCAATTTTGAGGCCCTTTTAATTACCATATCTATTTAAGCTCACCTAGCTCCTATACCCTTGATAAAGTCACGTGACAGTGACGCAACGCGTCGGGAAGAGCTTAGGCGACATCCGCTTCCTGTTTTAGAGCCGTGACCGGAAGTTCCTTTATCTTTGATGTTGTTTTTGCTTGTATGGCTTTTTGCCTTTTTATTGTCAACTACCGATTTATAATAAATGGACCCATGTGCCTTTTAACTTACTACACTATGGAGATTCTTTTTTCTTGCTTTTATACCCTTGGATCCGGAGATACATTTCCCAGGAAATCTGTGGCGAGGTTGGAGGCATTACTGCAGCGGTGCCCTGATCAAAACACACCGAGGAGGAAGGAGCATTCACCGTTGGTTGGCCATTATCGTTCAATGCACCATTAGACCCAGTGGGGTGTATTTATAAGGTAAGCAGCCATCACCACAGGGGGAGGATATGAGAAATCTGTCGTTTTTTATCTACATATTTTTCAGACTTGGACTCCCTTGACTGTCCCTTTCCTCCGCTCTGTTATTTTGCTCATCCATGAAATTATCCTGTTGTGACGAGAACTGAGTTGCTCCCTGGATGATCAGAGATTTTTTCTGTGGATGCACCAATTATAGCACTTTCTCACATGGACTTGGATTTAGTTTAGTATATAATTTACCTGAATGGACTTTAGATTATTAACCATACACTGTTGTGATGCACGTTATCATTATTATTAATATGAGATTCATTTGCACTAACTTTATGTACATTTATTTGTTAAATAGTAATTAGCGCTACTTCAATATATTTTCCTCTATAGTTTTCCCAGGTTTAACCTGTCATTCAATCTTCGTTACTTTGCCTTTTGGCTATCCTCTGGTCATTGTCAATTAACATAAGGGATTTATCCCCCTTCTAGATATCACCGGATCCGACTTGAACAGTCACCACTCTGACTTAAAAGCGGTATGTGTTACTTGTGGGATGAGCCATAAGGGTTAACTGACCACAACAGACTACCAGAGAAACGGCATACAGTCTTGTATCCACAGTGGCTGGACTGCATCGCTGGCTACTTCATTTTCACTCTAGGATCAGCCATCATAGAGAGTTTATCACTGGCCAGAGCTCTGCTTTCATCTTGTCTGGGATCCTGACAGTCTGGCTACTGAAGTGAGCTCAACCGCGGGTCACAAAACACTACTTAATAGTAGTATGAACCTTCTTCATCTCCAGATCCATTCGCTGTCCCAGGGTCTCTGAAAAGTATATTGCTTTTCTGCTGGCAGAATGGCACCCCTGGCTAATCTGATAAAGCCTGTTTGGCCGACTACTTTTGCGGCAGAGGTACCCTTTAAATGACTTAGTTGTTTGATTAGCTTCGTACCTAAACATTATTGAATAGAGATCCACATAGAATCAGTTTGGACAGAGTTAAAACATCCCCACAACCCTTGCCGGTGGTTGTGGGGGTCTACGGGCAGGGGGCTTATCGAATCTGGAAGACCCCTTTAACAAAGGGGACCCCCAGATCCCGGCCCCCCCTGTGTGAAATGGTAATGGGGTACAAATGTACCCCTACCATTTCACAAAAAAAGTGTCAAAAATGTTAAAAATGACAATAGCCGGTTTTTGACAATTCCTTAATTAATGTCTTCTCCTTTCTTTTTCCATCATCTTCTTCCATCTTCTTCTTCCAGCTTCTTCTTCCAGCCTCTTCTTCCAGCTTCTTCTTTTCTCCATTCGGGTTTCTTCCTTCATCTTGTTCTTCATCTTCATCTTCCTTCTTCTTTCTTCCTTCGGTGTTCTCGTCCTCATCTTGCTCCGGCTTCTTGTTCCCTTCTTCTTTCTCCGGCCGCTCCGTTTGAATTCGAGGTTCCTGCTGTGTGACGCTTCAGTTCTTCAGTTCTCCTCTGGGTCCGCTGCCACCCGGTGACCCCGCCCCCCTCTGACGCACATGGATTTCACAGGGACTTTCCCCGTGGTGTCAGAGGGGGGCGGAGCCACCGGGTGGCAGCGGACCCAGAGGAGAACTGAAGAACTGAAGCGTCACACAGCGGGAACCTCTAATTCAAACGGAGCGGCCGGAGAAAGAAGAAGGGGAACAAGAAGCCGGAGCAAGATGCGGACGAGAACACCGAAGGAAGAAGGAAGATGAAGATGAAGAGGAAGATGAAGAACATGATAGAGTAAGAAACCCGAATGGAGAAAAGAAGAAGCTGGAAGAAGGTGGAAGAAGAAGATGGAAGAAGAAGATGGAAGAAAGGAGAATACATTAATAAAGGAATTGTCAAAAGCCGGCTATTGTCATTTTTAACATTTTTGTCATTTTTCTTTGTGAAATGGTAGGGGTACATTTGTACCCCATTACCATTTCACACAGGAGGGGGCTGGGATCTGGGGGTCCCCTTTGTTAAAGGGGTCTTCTAGATTCCGATAAGCCCCCTGCCCGCAGACCCCCACAACCACCGGGCAAGGGTTGTGGGGATGAGGCCCTTGTCCCCATCAACATGGGGACATCCTCCCCATGTTGAGGGCATGTGGCCTGGTACGGTTCAGGAGGGAGGGGGGCCGCTCTCTTGTCTCCCCTCTTTTCCTGTGGCCTGCCAGGTTGCGTGCTCGGATAAAGGGTCTGGTGTGGAATTTTAGGGGGACCCCCACGCTATTTTTTTTTAAGTTTGGCGCGGGGTCCCCTTAAAATCCATACCAGACCTGAAGGGCCTGGTACGGATTTTGAGGGGGACCCGCACGTCATTTTTTTAAAAAAAATTGGCGCGGAGTTCCCCTTAATATCCATAACAGACCTGAAGGACCTGGTAATGGAATTTGGGGGGACCCCACGCATTTTTTTTTTTTATCAATGACTTTTCTCTATATTGACGGGAGCCGACAATTCATTATAGCCGCGGGTGCTTTTAAATGCTTTTTTTTTTTTCCTTTAGAAATGTAATTTTGCTGGCGCACTGTTATATAACGGCAAGTTCAGAGCTGCGCCTGTTCAACTTATGCAAATTGATTTACGTGACTTGACATTTACGAAGATTTTGCCGGCGCAGTGTCCCGGCGCGTTTGAATGAGTGAAATTCCGGCGCTGAGCACAAAAAAACCTCTTGCAGTTCTAAACGTACTTGCCGGCGCAGCGGGCTGGTTCAGAAAAAGTTACTTTCTCACTCTATTTTGGGCATATTTGTTACTTGGGCAGGTGTCACTATACTTCCTCACATCACCCCATCTCACCCCCATTATATTGGCACTTCCAGCTTCTTTATATTTATATTTTAAGATGCCGTGCGCCAGGTCCATAGTGGCGCACTGAGCGCCTCCTCCCGTGTGCTGAGAACACTGTAGTAAATGGGGAATAGCGCTGCTCTACCGGCGCAAATGTTTTGTAAATACCAAAACAGCCGTTTCGCAAGCAGATGCGCCAATACTCATGGCGCAAACGTTTCATAAATAAGCCCCAATGTGTCCCACACTATTTTGAAGACCCCGGGGGGGTAGGGAGAACAATCTGCCCAGGTCTTTCAGAATTGGTTTGCCAAGATATGCAACAATTACTGGATCTCAAAGAGTGAGGACACGACTGAGCCTCATCATCCTTTAATGCTGTCTCTAGGCTTACTTGTATACAATTCAATCCTTACAGCAGGGAACAGAGGATTCCATCCTCTAAATTCTGTAGGGTTTCCTATGATCTAATGTACTTGAAGTCTGAAGTAGGCGCCCTGACCTCCATAGGATTTCAAACACTAAAGGTGAGATCTCCAGGTGAGCCTTTGCTTCTTGGTCTCCAGCATCTAGATATAACTTGTGTGAATTTGGAAGATACGGTTGGGCACGCTGTATAAGGTGTTGGATTTTAGGAAGGAGAACAGGAGGTTCTCAGGTCTGAGACTGTACCCGCGGATATCATGGCCTGCAGGCCACTGGGCAATTATTGTCCTCATCACCACTGAACAACTGCAGATCCTGATAGGATCCTGGAGACTATTAGGTTTGTTCAATATACATATTGGCTAATCTGCAGACCCAGCTGGATGTCAGTAGTTTCACTGCTTCCACCTCTGGGAAGCCAACAAGGTTACTGTCAGATCAATATCCTGATTGCCTTATTTGTTGCCGATCCCTTGAACGGCTTGTTGGTTTGGAGACCATCCCTTGACATCCAACGGCTTTGTACCTTACTCCGTTTGGCAGGAAGTTCTAGTAAACCCGAACCTAAAGGGCTGGCAGACCTGTCTGAAAGATACCTCTGACAGAAGTTGACTAGTCTTGCATTCCTTCTCGACAGCAAAGATAGGACTTCCCCGTTTTGCTGAGTCTTTGTAGCATAGCTGAGGCTCTCTGTTGCATTTTCTGGAAGGACTTTAGTCTGCGACCACTACAACTCTGACTTTGGAAACCTTGTCCTCCATTGGCATGAATACCCGACAAGTAATAGATTGCCATGATTGGTATGCCTATTAGCTGATAATCTGAAAGATTAGCTGGTTTAGCTACCTCCCAAAAGGGACTTGTCTCCTCTGTGGAGTCACTTTTCCTGGTGCAAGAAGCAAGTTTTACTTTACTACAAAACCAGTTAATACAGTTGTCAACCTTCTATTGGGTCCCTTGGTCTACTTCTTTACCCTGTTGCGACCGTGGGATGCAACCAATGGGAAAAAGCTATAATTTGTTCAAGTGAGATGCTTATAATATTGCTCCCTCTGAGGGTAATTCTACTGTATTCTTCAGAGATTCAGAACTGCTTCCAGGCAGGTCATTGCTGTAATGAGACCAGTTGGTCTCTGTTAGAATATTATTTCAAATTCATAATTCGGCACTTATAGGTGTTATATTAATTCATGGCAAGCTTGCAAAACATATTTGGTTTTACGATTAATCATAGTAAATTAGGTATGAATGAATGACCTTGATCAATTGATATGACATGATTCTTCAATCTAAAGCTGAGTATTGCTGGATATTTTTGGTGAAGCCAATTTGAGTATGACATATAAGGCATCTTGGTGTAGGGTGACAAGAATAGATCTCCAGAATAGATCAGTATTTACGTAGTGAGATAAATAATATATTTCTTTATATCTCTTGTTAAGTTTGTTTAAGTAAAGTCTTAGTCATACTAGTATGTATTAGTTAATAGTTATTTTATTGTTAGTAATATATGTTCATATAGGAGATGCTTGGTTATGACATTACATAATCAGCTCTTCACCCCAAGTATAGAGTGCCACATGTGTGCCTGTCAATCAAACTCCATATGTCTCTGAGCCAATATCTTCTATTGGTATAACATATTGCTGAAGTTAGCAGAAATTAATGTGTGCCATACAAGGTTCTACGTTTCTGTGAGGTGACGACGTTCATATGTATATATAAGCCTATAGTTTGAGATGGAAGGAGGGACAACACACTTACACGACACACTGACACGAACACACATGAAGACTCACTCACTCCCACTTTAGAGAGATAACACATTTACACTAAGATTGACAAGAAGAACAGCTGAATTACCAGAAGTCTAATAACGTCATTACCGGCTTCACTTTGGGAACACTCAGAGAACAGCATGGAAGATGGAGTCTGCAACTAGCACACATGAAGCACACATGCTTTCATAAGCTTGCTACAGCAATCTATTCTATTTTATATATATTTACCTACACTGAACTGAACTGTTATACTATTTTTTTATTGTATTTATGATGCCACCTGTGAGAAAATAAACTCACTTTCTTTTTAAGTCAACCTGACTATGAATGCTATTCATTCAGAAATGCCCTTAAGATACAATAATATTAGATATTAATCATTATTCTTCAGTCTCTCGATGATGGCTTCTCCCAATTCGATCAGAGTCTGAACTAGAACTTTTCCCAGGACCTGGAAGACATTGCACCAGGCTGTTGCCCACACAAGGCTCACCAGAAGTCCTTGCTCCCGCAAGACGGCCACTACTGGACCTAATATCTTGGGAAATGCCCAGAGTTTGTGGAAAGCTCACAGTCTGCCCGATTAATGCGTAGTGAACTCTCGAACGGCCAAGCAAAGGTACTTGCAGAAACATGGGTGTCTTGAAATGTGTATACAGTATACACACACACACACTTGCTAGGTCTAAAGACAAGACCATATACAATCTTAGCCTAGGTTTCCACTATTGCGACCTAAAAGTCATGCGATTTTGATGCAACTTCTATGAGACTTGAAGCAATGCCTGTGTATTTTTGATGTCCATGGCCCAAAGTCGCATCAAAGTAGAGCAGGGACTACTTTGAAGTTGCTGCGATTTGAAGTCGCACCGCTATGAACGGTACTCCTTGGAAATCATGGGGTACAATTTGTGAAAGCCAAGCCTTACTGATGGCTGGAGAGATTGATTGCAATGATGCCATATGCAGTTTTGGATCCTAATCCTTTTGCTTGTTGACCAAGTCTTGCTTTTAACTAAAGAACATGCAGTCATAACCCTTGTGCTCTAATGCGTCATGGAGGGAATGCAACAAGTTGGAGGAGAGAAATGAAAATTCCAATGGCTTCCTTAATGCACAGGACCCACGGATCCTAAAGCTCAAATTTTACATATAATTCATATAATATACATATACATATAATTACATATAATTCTGTCAACCTGGGCAACTTGGGTTTAGGCAGACAAATAAAGCTGATTGATTCTTATTTTCCTCTATATGTATAAACAAGAGTACTAATGCGCTACCAAAAGTGTTCAACCAGAATATATAATACTAATAATAAAGTGCTATAGTGAGGGCGTAAACGGCAGCTGACTTCTGTAGTGTATCCAGCACCCAGAAATAGTTTTAAATATATTAAAGTAGCGCTAATTACTATTTAACAAAGTGCTATGTAAATAAAGTTAGTGCAAATGAGTCTCATATTAATAATAATGATAACGTGCATCACAACAGTGTATGGTTAATAATCTAAAGTCCATTCAGGTAAATTATATACTAAACTAAAACCAAGTCCATGTGAGAAAGTGCTATAATTGGTGCATCCACAGAAAAAAACTCTGATCATCCAGGGAGCAACTCAGTCCTTGTCACAACAGGATAATTTCATGGATGAGCAAAATAACAGAGGGGAGGAAAGGGACGGGCAAGGGAGTCCAAGTCTGAAAAATGTGTTGATAAAAACGACAGATTCCTCGTATCTTCCCCCTGTGGTGATGGCCGCTTACCTTATAAATAGACCCCACTGGGTCTAATGGTGCATTGAACGATAATGGCCAACCAACGGTGAATGCTCCTTCCTCCTCTGTGTTTTGTGTTTCAATATTTTTATTCAAGTTTTGTCATACAAAATGTATAAAAGTCGCAACATAACATTGTACAGTCACAATCAACACTTGGGGTAACACAATGAAGATCACTAAGTGTAGGGGTCCTTGGAGTAGTAAACAAAAAAAAAATAAAAAAATAAAAAAAATTAATAAATAAATAAATAAATAAGTAGAAATAACGATTATCACTACTTAATAGCTCACATAAGTCCGAAGCTCCGTAGAGCCGTTAACCCCTATTAGCATCGCAGATCATATCTGAACCGTCCACCCAGATGAGCCGCCCCCCCATCCATCTATCGGGGGGGGCGCAACTCAGCCGGCTGTGTGGGCAGCCCAGAGGTCCGATCAGACTGACAATGGTCCCGTAGGAGCTGAGAAAACAGGGAGCAGCACAAACCTCTAAGGTCTGGATCTGACTCCAAAAATAAACAATAAATACATTTCAAAAGAGAGGAAAGAGGACAGTGACAGAGAATAGAAGGGAGGAGACAGAGTAAGGAAAGGACAGTTGAGGAGGGGGAATGGGGGGAGGGAGGGGGGGGGAGGAGCCCCGATTCAGCACCCAGACATCCCAACCTAACCCCTTAGGCTATGCTGTAAACATCCCCGGGTCATTAGTTAGGTAACGAAGCCATGGGTCCCACACTTTATGAAACAGTTTCATTTTATCTTGGGCCAGAGCGGTCAAGCGTTCGTTTAGCATCAACCAAGACAACTTGCCTTTAAGCTGATCGAATGGTAGAGCTGCCGATTTCCAGTTCCTAGCAATGGTGATTTTGGCTGAGATAAATATAAATGTCAAGAGCCTCTTGCAGGACTTGGAGGCTTCCACATCTCCTCCCCCCAGTAGTGCTTGCTTAGCTGATTTAGTTAGGTTTAGTTGGGTAAGGGAGTAAACTAAATTATACACCCTGATCCAGAACCTCCGGACCTTTGGGCATGTCCACCAAATATGATAGGTGGTGCCCACCTGGCCACATCCTCTAAAGCACAACGGGGTAGCTCCTGAAACAAAAGTTGCCAGTCTGACCGGCACCATATACCACCTCAGCAGAACCTTATAATTGGCCTCAATTATCGAAGTATTGACGAGCGAACGAGATGCTGTCTCGGCTATCCTATGCCATTCGTCCAGATCCAGGGTTTCCTGCAAGTCGGTCTCCCATTGGACCATATAATTCAGCTTTGTCGATGCACTCAGCAATATCGAATATATAGCAGATAAATGTCCTTTAATTTTATCATAATTTTTGCATAGATGTTCCATGGGAGTTTGGGTTGCTAGGTCGCTCTTGCGAGCCAGGGTTTGTACATAATGTGAGATTTGGGCGAACCTATAACCCTCCGCTGGAGGCATTTGATGCCTGTCAGCAATAGTCCGTTCGGTCAGCATACCTCTATGATCGCACAAGTCAGCAATACACTTAAAACCCTTATTAGTCCACCATTCGAACGCTAGTGGGGTGAGACCCGGGGTGAATGCTTTATTTTGAAGCAGAGGTGTCAGTGGAGAATGAGGAGATTTGAATTTGTAAGATCTGGAGAGTCTGTCCCATAGTTCCAGTGACATGGATAAAGTAGGGCAAAGTATAGGAGGTCGCTCCTTGATAGGGAGCCATAAAATATAAGAAATAGGTTTGGGACGGCAGGAATAAGATTCCATAGCCATCCAAATGGCCTGTGCCTGTTGGGAGTGAAACCTTGTAAGTTGTGCTATCTGGGCAGCATAAAAATATTTTAATAAGTCTGGAAGACCAAGTCCTCCTCTCCGCTTCAACGTGTATAGAGTGCTCCTATTCACCCTGGGTCTCTTATCACCCCAAATAAACTGTATTACTTTATTCTGGAATCGTTTAAGGTCATCACGGGCCAATGAAACTGGCAAGGTACGGAAGAAATACAATAATCGAGGTAGAACATTCATTTTAATTGAGTGAAGTCTGCCAAACCACGATGGCGGGTGAACCTGCCACTTAGCCATGTCAGCTGTTAGCCGTTTGAAAAGGGCTGGATAATTCTCTTTGTACAACTCACCAATAGATGAGGTCCCTCCTCTGTGTTTTGAACAGGACACCACTGCAGTACTGCCTCCAACCTCGCCACAGATTTCCTGGGAAATGTATCTCCGGATCCAAGGGTATAAAAGCAAGAAAAAAGGATCTCCATATTGTAGTAAGTTAAAAGGCACATGGGTCCATTTATTATAATCGGTAGTTGACAATAAAAAGGCAAAAAAAACGCCATACAAGTAAAAACAACGTCAAAGATACAGGAACTTCCGGTCATGGCCGTAAAACCGGAAGTGGATGTCACCTAAGCTCCTCCCGACACTTTGCGTCACTGTCACATGACTTCATCAAGGGTATAGGAGCTAGGAGACTCATGGGAGCTTAAATAGACAGGGTAATTAAAAGGGTGCCAAAATTCGGACAAAGATTTACATATGCCAATGAAGTGATGAGAGCATGGACATCTGGGAGTGCAAAGGATCACTCTGGCTCTCACTAACTCCAAACAATGACAAAAAGTAGCATAAAAGGGAGCCTGAATAACAACATGAAAGGTGATAACATACCTAACAAAAAATAAAATAGAAAATAAAAAAATGGGAAAAGAGAAAAAAATTTGAAAAATAAGGAAAAGAAAAAATATGAAGAAAAATAAAGCAAAAAAAGGAGGAGGTGAAAAGAGAAAAAAAAAGAAAAAAGAAAAATGGAAAATAATTATATTATATGTATTAAATCACCCGAAATAGTATTAAAAACTAATAATCAGAAATAAAGCAATTTAAATCGAACTCTATATTAAGACCTGCAGGGGCAAAGGATTGCATTTCAAAAATCCAGCGTGATTCGGATTTGCTAAGGGTAATTATTTTGTTACTTCCTCGCCAATGGGGCTTGAACTTTTCAATGCCCCAGAACAAGAGTGAACTAGGGTCCATTCCATGAAATTCTGCATAGTGTCTAGAGACACTGTTTCAGATAGCCTGTTTTTATATTCTGAACATGTTCTCTCAGGCGCTTCCAAAGGGGTCTTTTCTTCCTGCCCACGTATTGGAATTTGCATGGGCATTCCAATACGTAGACTACTCCCTCTGTCCTGCAAGAAATAAAGTCCTTAATACTGTACTTCTTCCCTGTGGTAGTGGCACTGAATTCTTCTTTCTTCTTTTTCCTGAAACATACATGTCGGCAGGCATAGCAAGTTTTGCACAGATGAAAACCCTTTCCTTCAAAGAAGGTGAAGGGTTTTTAGCCCCATACACACTATCAGTTTTCTTGCAGGTTTTTCTCTTCAGGTTTACCAAAACCATCTAATAAGAGGTCAAACCTTAAGAGTTTCAATTCGTATGCAATCAGGCAGGCCCTTGCACTACATGGTTTTGGTAAACCTGAAGAGAAAAACCTGCAAGAAAACTGATAGTGTGTATGGGGCTTTTTGTAGGGGGGTCCAGAACATTCTTAGCTATTAGATCACGCAGTGTTGGGGCACGTCTATACACAAATCTAGGGAATGATGGTAGCACTTGGGTGAGATGACGATTTGCTGTTAATATTTTCTAATGTTTGCGCACAATTTTTTCAAAGTTTTTATACTGCATATTATAGTCAAGAATTAATGGTATTTCTGCATAATCAGGTTCTTCTTTTGCTTTAGTTCTTGGAAGGTTTTGCCTTTCTATATTTCCCACTTCCTTTATCTTTTGTTGCATAAAGGATTTCTCATATCCCTTATCAATAAAACTTTCTCCAATGAAATCAGCTTGCTGTCTGTAGTCAGATTCTGTTGTACAGTTCCTTCTGAGTCTGACCAGTTGTCCCTTCGGAATATTCATTAACCATGAAGAGTGGTGACAACTATCAATAGGGAGATAGCTGTTTCTATCTACTAATTTGAAGAACGTTTTGGTTTTAATTTCCTTTTCTTCATAACATATATCTAGATCCAGGAAGTTAATTCTTGATTCTTGTATTTCCCACGTTAGTTTAATGTTTTTGTCATTCATTTCCAGATCTTGGCTAAATTGCATAAGGCTCTCTTTATCGCCTTTCCAGATCAGAAATATGTCATCTATATAACGCTTGTATACAAGCAATTGGCTAGGTCTATTTTTATATATGGAATCTTCTTCCCAAAGTGCCATGTGCAAGTTAGCGACACTGGGGGCATATTTGGCCCCCATTTTCACCCCCTGTATCTGCCTTTAACCACTTGTCCCCCGCCCACTGTCAATTGACGGCGGGCGGAGGATACTCTCGTTCTGGGAGGACGTCATATGACGTCCTC